>VXAL01008320.1:25047-58751 GCA_013399475.1 Chauna torquata | reverse complement strand
CCCCAACCCCCTGCCGCCCCTTCCCGAGCACCGCGATGCTCCCGGTAGGGGTAGGGGAGGTACGGCCCGGCCGGTTTCCCGGTGCGCCCGGCCCGGGCCGCAGGGTGCCCTCCCGAGGCGGGAGCGGCCGCACCGAGGCAGCCGTACTGCGGGCGCCGAGCCGGGGTGGGTCTGTGGCAGCGCAGAGCCGGGCCGCGCCGAGGTGCCTGTGGCTGCGCAAGGTGAAATCCTCTCCCTTCGTCCTTTCAGGAGTCTCCGAAGTCTGCCAAGAGCACCACAAAGCCGGGCGGCAGCAGTAGCGGGAAGGATGGCGGGGCAGAGAATTCAGAAGAGGTAAGGAGTTCACCTTGCGCCCTGCTGTGTCCGTGCGCATCTTTCAGGAAGAATAACGTCTTTGGGTTGTAGCTGCTTCGAGCTGCTCTGCCCGATAACACGTCTCCCCGGTATGTTACGGAATCAGAGCAGAGAGTCGCAAAGACTAAAGTTCCGATGAAGTTAGTTCCCCTTGAAATTTGGCCCAAAGGGAATGATGGCAGCTGCGGAAGAGACAGGATGAGTCTCATACCCTACAGCCCTACGAAAAGAGACTTGGCGCAAAGCCGATGGCAAGTGCTGCTCGCGGAGACTGGCAGAGTGTGGTAAAGTTGGCTGCAGAAAGAGGAGCCACGGCTCTCAAGAAGGAGGAAGCCTGAAAGACTGGAGCGGCTTCCTTGCTCCTGTCAGAGCAAAGCACAATAAACTCTGTTGTCACCTTGTGTCAGAGTGGGAGAGTAGTGAGAAGCTTCAGAAGAGGAACTTGTTCTTCTGAGGCATTTTCTGGGGGAGTGAGACTATGAAATAATTGCTAGGACACCTCAAAGAATAGGGGTAAAGTGCTAAGAGATGAAATGATTCTCCTTCGGTATAACAGCCTCGTTGCTGAACACAACATTACTCACAAAAAGCACAGTCTGTATTCCCAGCTATGCAGAGTTTCTTTCACTCTCAGTTTTGATCTTGCCAAGCTAGATGTATTAGGATGGCCTCAGCAGAATGTGATAATGTGATAAGCTGTGCTAGAATTAGCAAAAACTTGGGTAAACTAGAGCTTTTCTGTTAGACTTGAGTCTGTCCAACACTCAGACAGTGTGGCTGTGGATTTTGAGACTTGGCTGGGAAGAGCATTGTACACATGTCCAAGGAAGGATGCATATGTGTCTGTGTGGTGTATGGTTTTTTTTTTTATTTCTGATACTGCAGTTTGGCAAACAAGCTGTACCACTTCTATGTCCACAGAAGCCTGTGTGCTCAAGTCTTATTTGGAACATGTTGCACTTAAGATGTGGAGGATCATGGATAGGAGATGTAAAGCTAATGAAGGCTAGGAAGAAATCTGTAGTTCAATGGAAATGTGATGGTCAAAATAAGGTAATTTCAGAGTCTTCTTCAAAGCACAGACCTGTGTTGCGGAGCCTCAGATAATATCCCTACTACAGCCACTTCAAGGTTCAAGCCGTGCTGATGCCTAACTTGCCATGTAGCCAGCAAGGAACCATCTGAGTTTGTTTGCCTTGGAGCAGGTGGCGGTTTTGTAGATACTATTTCTATATCCCGTCCTCATCTTGGCCTCTGCTCATTTTATTTTGTGTATACAGCTGCAAACAGCTTGCTGGAGAGCTGTCTGCCGACTTCTGAGGAAGTGCGGGAACTCCTGCTTTGGAGTCGTGGGGTCAGGCTTACCTTTCATTTATTTGGAACTCTGTCTGCTGAGTTCACAGCTCTAGGAAGAAGAAGGAAAGCCCAGGTCTTGCAATGCAAAGGTGACAGATAGCCAGCAAAGCAGAGCTCTGTGATGTCCCCATCCAAATCAGCGGGCTGTGGCACTGCTTTCCTGGTAACAAGTGTTGCAGTCAGAAAGGCAGAATAGTGCAGGTTACAAGCTTCCTTCCGTGACCTGAAATGGCACATAATGTCTGGTTGTTCCTGGGTACAGAAGAAACTTAGAAGTGTTGTGTCTAGTCTTCCCTCCCACAAAACATACCCAGCCACTTCCTCATACTCCAAACAAAATCCAGCCCTTCTTTAGGATGGAAAGCTGGGTCTCCTTTGATCATAGAAACAGAGAGCAGAAAGGAGACACCTCTGCAATGTGCCACTGCCACAGGTCTCGTCTCTATTTCCCTGTTGAGTTTGCAATGAAGTTTGTTCTCTTGGTGCTTTCCTGTCTCCGGACTGCTCTGCTGCAGAATGGAAGAGAGCTCTTTGCTTGATAAGAAGAAATGTATACCAGTTTGAATGCAATTTTCCTGCTCTTCAGGAAGCACAGGAAGGTATTTTGACTTTCACACTGGGGGATTGTAAGGAATTTGATATGTGTGCTGAGAAGTGAGACTCCTTCCTCTTGTTGGAAGCAGGAGGGGCTTTTTCCTTGTGAAACACCTGGAGTAGTATCATGTGGTGGGGTTGATGCCTCTGCTGCCATTGTGGCAGTCTTGTGCTCTCTGAATTCTTCCATGGAGTTATGGTTGTTTGGTCACCTTTCTGAAGGTGAAAGCTGTATACACCAAAGAGAATGATCATCTTTCTTTGGGTCTCAGTGGATGCTTGATGGGCTTGGAGCAGGAGAACAATATTTGGGCAGTCTTCTTCCAGTATGCGCTTTCCTCCCTCACGCTGTGCTGCAAGGAGCAGGGGAGGACTCACAGCCCTAATTTATCCTGGTACCAGAAAGTTGTGACTTGTTTTGCAGGCAAGTTGTCCAGCTGGTGGAATGAGTAGAGCTCTATGAAGAGCAGCTCTGGTTTGACAGATCCGAGCAAGTGCAGCAGACTAGGACCTCTTGTGGGGATCTTTGTGGAGGGAGATGAAGAGGGTAGGAAATCCATAAGCATACTGTTTTGTTCTCTGCAGTGAAGGAGTCTTTACTGGAGCTGATCTGGAAGGGCAGATATGTTCAAAAGCAGATACAGATCCCCACCAGAGAAGGCAAGAGTTTGAATTCCCTGCAGGGGTAGTGCAGTACTCTTGTAGATGCCCATCTTGGTGAAGCTATCTGAGGTGATGAGGCAGCGTAGCTTGGCGAGCCCCTGGCTTCGCAGGGGCACAGTTTGCTCAGAAAGAGACAGGAGCAGTGGAGGAAAACACGAGAGCGGGAAACGGGGAGTTAAAAGGTTTGTTCAGTTCACTCCCTCTGGAACATGATGAAGGTATGAATGGAGAGAATTTCTGTGTGGCTATTTAAGGAGAAAAAAGAAATAATGTCAGACAACAAGGCAGCGTTGGATGAGAGGATGAGAAAGAGTTACTCTTCCTGGCCAGAAAGACTGGGAGAGGCAGCTGGGTGGGGAGGAGAGTTAATGACCTGGAAGTGGGAGCAGGGATTAGCAGCAGCAGTAAAGAGGGGAGAGGAGTTGCTCTGCAGCCTCAGGGGCAGCTTGGAGCCTCATAGATGAGATTCGCAGCTCAGGGAGAGGGTACTCGTTTTCACCGAGCTGCTGTATTACGTGTTTTGCAGATATCTCCATGGGGCTTGTTACTGCAGTACCCGAGTTCATTATTCAGAGACAGGCATTACAGTGTGTTGATGTTACTTCTGAGGCAGAGAGCTTGATTTTAATAGGGAAGCCGCGTAACAACAGACAAAGAGAGCAGGTACTGACTTGAGGGATGGGAAGGGAAGAGTCATCTGAGGAGGAGGAGGAGCTGAGAGCAGATCTGGACTGAGAAGCTTAGCAAGCGGGGGATGCTCAAGGGACCAGTGAGGCAGAAGGGCTTTCCGAGTGGCGATGCACCCAGCTGCAGTGGGAGTGCCTGCAGAGGTGAGGTCATGGATGGGTAGGAGAGCGGAGGAGAAGCTGACACTGAGCTCAGGGTGGCTGGGGAAGAAGCATCTCTGGGAGCCTGGTGTGAAGAGAAATGGCACAGAGCAGGCCCAGGGCCTGGGGCTCATTGACTTGCACCGACAAGTTCCTAGTAAGGAGGAGAGGTGGTGGGAACCATCGGGGAGGAAACGTCAAGAAGCCGGGGAGCGCGTGCCTGGGGGAGCTCAAACGCGGTTGCTATTGGGGCTGGCCCATCCTGTTGGCAGGAGCAGCCTGCTCCACCGCAGCAGGAAAGGTGGGGCTGCCGCACCGCGCTCGGGCGAACTGCTTTGTGCTGTTCCCTGGTCACTTCAGCACACGCAGCTGACAAACGGTGTCTTCCGAGCAGCTGGGCTTGCTGTGGTGGTGCCAGGAGGGGGGCTGAGCCTGATCAGGTAGATGTGTGCCTGTGGTGCTGAGCTGTTGTTGATGTCAGGGAAACAGTTGGCAAGGTTGATACCTGTGCATTAAAGGAAAAGCTTTCAGTTCTAGCAGTCTGCTGTATTCTCAAGGATGGAAACTACATTAGGAAACTTAAAACAAGCATCTTCTCTCCTGATTCATGTGACCGAGATAGGAGGTATTGAAGGCAGGAGGACAGTGGGCCTGCCACGGGAAGCACCTCCTGAAAGCAAGAATTCATTCTGATGCCAGAGAGCCCGTATAGAAGCAATCCATCCTAAAACCCTCTGAGCACTGCAGCACAAGGTCAGAGTATATCTTACTTTCCCCATCATCAGACTTTCTCTAGGAAGCTTGGTTATGTGATTTTTGTGTGCGTGTATGTCTGTTTCCTAAATAACTAGCAGTTCAATCTGAAGCTGTGTTATGTTTCTCTTGATGCCAGCTGTTGGAGACTGTAGAAGCTAGTGGCAAGGACTTTTCCAGACCCCCTAATGAAGGGAGCATGGCTATGACCTGTGAGCATGCAGTACACATACCACACTGGGAACGTTTGCCTGTGGCATTTCTGAGTGGGTGGGAAATGTGCAGACACGTCCTGTCAGCCCCAGATGTCTTCTAGGAGAACCCATGTGTCCTGCTTCCCTCAGTGTTACCTGTGAAGCTGTTGATGCGTCTTTTGTTTCTCTCTGTACCATCTCTTTCCCCTGTGCTGGCTCAGCATTCGGATTCTGCCCTTCTGGCCTGTGGAAGGAGAGTGGTTCAGAGTAGGGGACTTGCCTGCCCAAAGCTGTCTGGACAGCATCTGAGTGGCACAGGCTGCCGTGATACCCAAATATTAAGGGTGAGGAATGAACTTCTTCACTCCTGGAAGGTTTCCAGCAAGGATTCAGCCCAACTTAACTGCTGGTTTGTCTTCTGAGGAGTGACCACTGTTCAGGATTAGCTGCCTCCAGTTTGTAGTCTGGGCCTGCTTTTCTGGCAGACGCAGCTGTTTTCATCACAAGGCTCATCTTGCTCCCTCCTCTCATCACTGGACAGCGCTGCTCCATGCAAGGAATCAGATCAAATCTCAACTGAAGAGAGTTCAAATCTTGTCATCTCCCCCAGCCTTGGTTTCAAGTTGAGTTTGAAACAGAACCATTCAAGATTTCCTTCAAGCACAGCCAGACCAGAACCAAAATATTTCTGGTTTTTGGTTCAAAGTAATGGCTTGAGGAAAATAACTGGTGTTTCGTGTTTGCCCCTGTTCTTCACAGGGAGACTTTGCACTTGCTAGGATCTGTAGAGCAGCGTCCCTTTGCAGGCAACATTTCCTGTTCCTCCCTTTTTGTCTACCCACACACTGCGGGTGCATTAACTCTTGCTCTTGCACTCTGGTGCTGTGCTGCACCTCTTTGGAAGGCGTCAGGACTCAGTTGCTGGTGAGGACTGTTCCCGTCTTGGGTAAGCTGCAGCTAAACTGCTCCTCACAGGAAAACACTGGTCACATCTTGTTTAGAGGAGAGCTTGGACGACCTTCTGCACTGCTGGTGCTTTTCCCCAAAATCCTACTGTTTGGTGTTCTTGGGAGGTGTGCGTTTGTACTGCTGTGCTGTATGTGGCAGCTGGGAGTTTATGGGGGAAGTGGGGAATGACATGCAAGGATTTCACCCACCTCTGCTCCCCATCCATTGCACTGTCCCTGCTGTGCTCTAAACTGATTCACCTGCAGCTCCTCGGCTTTGTGTGCCAACTGGAAGGAGTTGGCTGAGCCAAGGAATGGGAGCTTTGCTGCGCCCATGCAGCAAGGCCAGAGTAGGATGAGTGCTCTCTCTCGGGTGTTGCCCTCTTCCATGTGTTTTCTGTGAGTTGGGTCAATGTGGTGTTACAGGGTTAGTCATTAGGGCCCAAATGGGACTCGAACCAGCACAGCTTCAGCCAGAACAGAGCTGAGCTGAGAAAACAATGGCTTAAGTTTCTGGTTACGTGCTAAAAATAAGAAAGTGCCTCTCTAAGTGCTGTTTAATAGGCATAAAGTGGAGAGGATGTCTCTGCTGGAGGAGGGTGCAGGCAAAGAATTTGTGTCAGTAAGCTTTTGCAACTTGTTACAAGACGTGGCTTTGCTTTCCATGTCTGTAGCACCACGTGTGCCAGGAGGCTCTGATGCCTTTATGGTACCTCACAGATATGAGTAAAACTGATGTCTACTTTGCAGGTATGCTGCAAATGCAACCAACTGGTCTAGAGCCTTGCAGAAGTGGGTGAGATGTGCTGAAATGCAAGTGCAACAGTGAAAAACGTGCCCAGTTTCTTCAGTGTGAGAAGATGCTGACCATATCTGATTGCTTGTGAGGCTTGTAGGTAAAAGCTTATGAGTTGTTTTACTCTTTTCCCTCATCAGGCCCAGCAGCCACAGCAGCAGCCACAGCAGCAGCAGCAGCAGACAACTTCAAATAAGCGTCCCAGTAACAGTGCTCCCCCACCAACCCAGCTGAATAAGATCAAATACTCGGGGGGACCCCAGATTGTGAAGAAGGAGCGTCGACACAGCTCTTCGCGCTTCAATCTAAGCAAAAACCGGGAACTGCAAAAGCTCCCAGCCCTTAAAGGTACAGAAGCCATGGGGCAGGGGTGACCTGCCTGACAAGCTGCAGTTTCTCCAGGCAGAAAAGTGTAGTGTAAGGGCTCTTTCCAAGTGACCCTGGCACTGTCCTGCTAACCTTCTGCCAGCAGTGCTGCAGGGATGGCTTTGGGAAAGGTGCTTGACTTGGAAGCAGGTTGAGAATTGCTGGATAGCCTAAAAGAAAAAGAGGATGCTCAATGTGAACTTCATTATTCACCTTCCCGTTTGAACTGATTGAAGCCCTAGTGCTTACGTTTATATGAGGTTGCTTCAGATTCTTCAGCAGGTTGTGCAGGAAGGTGGCGTAGTACAGAGACCTTGGTGCAGGCTGCTCTTGGTTCCTGCAGCCACCCATTCCCGGGAGAGGACCAGGCCACCTCCTCCTCCTTATGTTTCCATTGCAAATTATGATAGTGCTATTGAACTTGTCTACATTAGGGCAATTACACAGCATTAGCAGTTAGTCTCCATAACGGTGCAATTAAAGATGCCTTAAGTGCAGACAAGGAGAAAGCGTTTTCAGCAGTCACTCAGTCAAACCCGTTGCTGACATTGCTCACAGAGACAGGCAAGCCTTTTTAGGAAGGGCAACTGCCTTGCAGCTCAGCAGTTACTCTGCAAGTGAGAGGTACGTCCGCCTGGTTGGCCCTGGCAGTTTCCAGTGGCAAAATACCAAAAGGAGAGTGCTGTTAATATAGGGCCTCTGCTGTCTTGGTCCCTCTCCTGTGGGCTGCTGTCTGGGAAGAGGATTAGCCTACAGTGTGATCTGCCCAGCTCCCTTTGTGACTGTGGGGTGCAGGGTGTGGGTATTGCTGGTTTATGATGGGAGCCAGTAAAGTGAATTTGTTTTCCACTGTAGCTTGTACTGGGAAGGGATCAGTGTTTATCAGATCAGAAACCCCTACCATGTCTAAAATCACCAGATGGAATAGTTGCTCCAGAGGCCTCCCTCTACCTCCACTGTCCCATCTCCATAGCAGGGATAATCCTACATCTCGCTCTTCCCCCCACAGTTCAAGGGGGACTGTGACTAGGGAAGGAATGCAGAGCAGAGAGTGCCCCCCACAGTTCAAGGGGGACTGTGACTAGGGAAGGAATGCAGAGCAGGGAGTGAACCATGCTGGTACCTGGGCGAGCCAGGTAGATGCTCTGCCTATCTCCAAGGACAGGCATCCCTGCTTTCTCTTCCAGATGCTCCTCCACATGAACGAGAAGAACTTTTCATCCAGAAGCTGCGGCAATGCTGTGTGCTTTTTGACTTCATCTCCGACCCCCTCAGTGACCTGAAGTTCAAGGAGGTGAAGCGAGCAGGTCTCAATGAGATGGTAGAATACATCACACACAACCGTGATGTCGTCACTGAGGCCATCTATCCTGAAGCTGTTATCATGGTAGGGCATGGGATCAGCATGTACTTGTGTGCCAAAGAAATGGGGACTGTTCAGAAGCATGTCCTTTTGGGAGGAAGGGAAGGAGGGAGGGAGAAGCTGGGATGTGTCATAGAGCAGTGTGACCCCAGTTTTACCCTTCCCTTGTAGAGAGTGGTGGAAGCTTTTGTCCCTGGCACAAACTGCACTCATGGAGTTTGTGTGCAATCTGTAACCCTGGAGCCTCTAGAAAGGGAGCTGTTTGTGAGCACCGCTGTGGCAAATCACAATGTGTTGCTCTGCAGTGAGGGATGTGCTGCCGGGAGGACCATCGTGAGGTGCAGGGATGTCATTCATACACCTTTTTGCTCACCTCAGTTTTCAGTGAACCTCTTCCGGACACTCCCGCCATCATCCAATCCCACAGGCGCGGAGTTTGACCCTGAGGAAGATGAGCCTACGTTAGAGGCTGCCTGGCCACACCTTCAGGTGAGGAGGAGCAGGGTATAGATCTGGTGAATTTATTTCCGGGAAGTTGAGAGTCTGCTGGAGCAGGCAGCCGGGTGACACAAGCAAGGGTTGCTGTGCCCTGGGACAGGGAAGGGCAAGGCCTGCCACCCATGGGTCAGAGGTAGTTTGTAGGTGGTGTGGGGCCGTCTTGGAAACAGGCTGATGGATCTGTGCGACATGCACCTGCGGATGGCTGTAGTCCCGTGCGGCACTGAGGTAGGCTGGAAGTGAACACTTTGCTGGGAGTAGAGGGAGTTGTGCCATATTGCCTACGTAAGAAGCAATTTCCTGCGATGTTAATTTCCCTCCTGAAGGCTCAAGAGCCCTCATCCTCTGGGCTTCAGCAGCATTAGAGACAGCACCCTTTTCTGCTTCGGCACTCCTTTTCTTTGCCATGCTCCCTAGGAGGCACGTGGAGGAAGAAGAGTGCTTGTTGCCAAAGCAAAACCTGTGCTGGCACCTGCTAACACGTCTCCTTTATGCTGGTTGTAATACAGTTGCATTAACTGGGAGCAAACGTGACCAGAAAAGGACAGGGAACTGGAGAGGAAGAAGAGGGAAGGGGGCCAAGGATCTTTCCAGTAGGCTGTGTGTCCTGGGAAATAGGCTTTAAGACAACACAGGTGAAAAGGGGTATGAAGGCAAGAGTAATTATGGTTTTAGCAGAGCTGAGAAGCTCTGCTTATGAGGAAGTAAGCTTATGAGGGTCTCCCCAGGCACTTGCATGAAGACATGTCAAGTTGACAAAGGTGGAACGAGAGCCAGTCACTGCAGGATGAAGCAAAAAAATAGAGAGGAAATAAGGTGCAGTTCTGCAGCAGTGGCTAATCACTTCTCACTGCTGCAGTTGATATGGGACGTGAGTGTTGATGGGAATGGCTGTCTTCAGCACCAGTGTGTTATGAATGCTAGGAAGCATTTGTTTCTTTGAATTAAGTCAGCAACACCCAGCACAGATTTGTGGCAAAAGGTCCACTGCTGAGTTTTGGTTGTCACCTCAGTTTTTCTGTGCTGTTCTCCTTGGCAGCTCAGCTCCACCTGTGGATGGGTAGCCCCACAGCTCCTTCAACTCCAGAGGCAGACCTTTGGGATACAGTGCTCTAGTTTGGCCTGGTGGTCCCTCAGAAGCATTCTAGGCAGGGTCGCCCTCAGATAGTCTTGCCCATCTAGGACAACAGCAAAACTAGAAGTTACCATTTCAACACTGACCTGACAGCCTTCTCAAAGCAAGCTGGCCTTTCTTGCCCAAGAGAGACAGAACATGAATCTCACATGGCTTAGCAGGGTCAAGCCAGTCTGGAGCCTGTCCCCAGGAGTCAGAGGATGCAATGTATTTTGCTGGCGTCCATTTCATGTCTCTGCTTTTCTGTTCTTTCTTGGTGTGTCTCATAGGCTTCCAATGAAGCCTAAGCCTTTGCCTTCTCTTCTGGAGGTTTCTGTTCTCTGTAGGGGCAGGGGCTGAAGGTAGGAAAAGAGTTTCCCAAGCGTAGTATCTTCATCTGAGTAGGTGACTGTTGTCTTTGGCAGGACCTGAGGTGATGAGATCTCATGCAGACTTTGGCAGTTATGTGCCACTGCGCCCCTGCCCATCATAGTGAGGGCAGCTGAGTTGATGCAGATGGGTGGGGAAACGCATATTCCTGTGTTTTCTGTGCCCCCATGCAGGCTTCCCAGCCTTCCTCCAAATCCTTAAGGAGAAAGAAAACATTTAAAACATGAAGTGAACACTGGTAAGAGGATGAGGGGTGATTTCTCAGTGATCTCTCCTTCTCCCTCCCACAGCTGGTGTACGAGTTCTTCCTCCGGTTCCTGGAGTCACCTGACTTTCAACCAAACATAGCGAAGAAATACATTGACCAGAAATTTGTGCTATCTGTAAGTAACTGTAGCCCCTGCCACCGTGCAGCACCTTTATGAAGGACGTGCGGCAGACTTTGGTCAAGGTGTTATGCAAATAGTCCAGCTTTATCAGGAGGTGATAGATGATGTGGGTTTTCTTTCCTCCCATGTCTTGACTTGAAAGAGCAGCCAGAATTCTCGGAGCGGGGCAAGAGTGTGTGCAAGCTGTAGTCCCTGGAACTCCTTGTCATTGTACAGGTGGAGCAGGGCACTCAGAACCTTGAGGGGAAGCCCAGGATCGTACAGCTTTGGAAGTGTCCAGGCCATCGCTGTGCTTTAGGAGATGAAAGACATGCTGATGGTACCCGCTTGTGGCTAGGAGGCTGCATGTTTCAGGGAAACAACCGCTGTACTCAGGGTGCTGAGGGCTTCACTGACTGGAAGAGCCACTTTTGCTGAGCAGGAGCGCTGCCCAGTGTTGCATGTAGCTTTGTCCAGACGGGCAATATGCAGGCACTGACTCAATTTCTCTCCTCCCAGCTGCTGGATCTGTTTGACAGTGAAGACCCCAGAGAACGAGACTTCCTAAAGACTATTCTGCACAGGATCTATGGGAAGTTCCTGGGTCTGCGAGCGTATGTGAGGCGGCAGATCAACAATATATTTTACAGGTGAGATGTTTCCTAGTGCCACTGGCCTGATGGATGGGCAGTACAATTCAGTGAAATAAATTCTGGGCACTAGGATGTGACTCTGTCTATAATCCAGACTTTGATTAGCCAAGTGACTCAGTTATGTCGTGCTACTTTGGTATGGGTAGCACTTACCTGTGCCTAAGAGCAGTGAAAATCTGGTAGTGCTGTCTTCAGCATGCATAGCAAATGTTGGGACTGGTGAGCATTAGCTTCTTTGAGCTCGTCCTGATCTGGGAGCCATGAATAGAGTATTTGCCTCTATTTCTTACACTGTGCCCTGTCTTCTTGGAGTTCTGCTGTTTGCTAGGAAAATCCCTGTCTCCATTGTTTTTCCTTCCTTTTGCTTATCAAACCGGATCCAGCGTTTGGCAATGACCTCTCATTCTTCTCTTCTCTTTAGGTTCATTTATGAAACGGAGCATCACAATGGGATTGCAGAGCTGCTGGAGATCCTGGGAAGGTAAGGGCATTTTTTGGAAGTCCCAGAGGGCCCACAGTGAGTGAGATGTCCTAGCCCAGCATGCTGTGTGAGCTTGTAGTGCCTTCTTTCAGCTGTTCTTGCAAGAGCCACCTCTTTCGGAGGATCTGGTGATGGTGAAGCACATAGTGAAAGTATTCTCCAGACTACTGATAAATGCAGTGATAGCCTTCTCCTCCTGACATTTGTCTGCTGTTCTTTTGAGTTTAAGGCCAGCCCCACTTACTTTTACTGCCTGCTGAGGCAAAAGAGCTTCTCACAGCCTTGAGAAGCCGTAGCAATGGGCAGACTTCTCCATAGCTTCAACTGCCCTTCTGCAGAAGCAGCCATCTCTTATGGCGCTGTTGTTCTGTGCTGCGAGGTCAAGCCTCGAGGACTGGGCTGCCTTTGTGCTGGACTTCTGCGGAGGTTCTGTTAAACTGTGTGTGAAGACTCCTGGGCTTATCCTGGCACAGGACAGGACAGGGCAGAGCCCAGGCTCCATTGGAGGCTTTTCCCCACCATGCCTTCTGAGGAAACATGCTCTCACTGAGCATGGTATGTAGTGTTGGGCCCCAGTGATTGCACTTCTGTTGGTGGGTGCTTTCTCAAGTCACTAATGAGAGAGAGCTAGGGCATCTCACTGATTCTTTTGAGGGGGGATATATGTCTTTACCCAGCAGAAATACATTTTTTTTTTTTTTTCTTCTCAGCATAATCAATGGGTTTGCTTTACCTCTGAAGGAAGAGCACAAGATGTTCCTCATCAGGGTCTTGTTACCACTGCACAAGGTGAAGTCCCTCAGTGTCTACCACCCGCAGGTGAGAAGTGCTTCAAGTTCCCAGGGCAGATTGTTGCAAAAGTGTTTGTTCAGGCTTGCTTGTAGCTGTTCACTAGGCTGCATTACTCTGTATTACACAAACTTCTTGGTGTAAGATGTTTGGGGCTCTGCACTAGCCTTTTGTTGTGGTGATTTGTCCCAGCCTTGCAGTGCCTGGGCCTGTGCGCCTATGTGCATGCTTTTTGCCACTGGCCGATAGGAGAGTATCCTGCCATTTCCTGCTGATTTAATGTTCTAACCTGCTTTGCCTTTCTGTGCTCGAAATTTATGAAGTATCGGTGCCCTACTGAAACCAGAGAGGTAAAATTCTGGTGTGTGTAGTGTGTCAGCTGTTAGTTATTGCTGAGATACGCAGAGAAGTCAGTGTGCTGGGCTGCTAGACTGGTACGGAGTTTAATTTCTTGCCAATTAGAAGTCAGAAGAGAAGAATAGAGAACATCAGGACTCAGGCTAGGAAGTGAAAAATGAATACTGAACAGTGATGTCTGTTCTCCCAGCTTTGTTTTTATGGGGTAGGGCTTGGTAATAGTCAGGTTTGCTCCCTCCCATGTGTGTGGCTGTGCTTTCATTTGAATGTGTTAGCTGCAGGTGCTCTAGGTCGCTCAGGTTTTATCCTCTACGCTGCACAAATGTCCTAAGCTCAGGTCCTGTCTGTTTGGTCTTAGTGAGCCCCCAGTTGCCATCAGAAGAATTGGATTCCTTCGGAGCTGCAACTGTGACTTCCAGTCGTGGGTGGTGGTGGTGGCAGCACTTTAATCTCCAATACACTTGAGGATGCTCTAATCTTGCCATGTTTTCTCCTACAGTTGGCGTACTGTGTTGTACAGTTTTTGGAGAAAGACAGCAGCTTGACAGAGCCGGTGAGTAACCTTGCTTAACCTCTGCATGTCAGTCAAGTCCCCAAAAGTTTCACAGCTTCCTTAGAGTTCAGCAAGAGTGAAAAAAGGCCAAAGAAGCTGGGAGGCAACTAGATTGTTTACTGTACTTGCCTGGCACCCTGTGGGCAGAATGGGCAGTGCTGCTCATGTGCAAGCCTTTTGCATTCTTTCCTGAAAGCTTCAGGAAGGTGGGCTATAGATTGCCTTTGTGCTTCAGATCCTGGTGCAGCAGAAAGAAAACTATACAAAGTATTCTTTCAGAGTGGAGCTTTCAGCTTGTGATAGATTCTGCAGAGACAGAACACATTGCTGTCTGATATCTGATGGAACCAGCGTGAGCTCAGAGGGGCCCTGAAATAGTCAGAGTTCACTCCAGACTGCCAGAGTTGGCCAAAACACTGTGAGGATGAAGTTATGAACCTGGGACCCAAAGGTCTACTTAGGCAAGCCACTGTTTCTTGATGAAAATATTCTTCTAGCATCAGTGTGCTAACTCCATGGTGTTAAGCCACAGTGTAGAGACATATGCCTTCAGGATGCAGTGCTATTGAAACAGCAAGTTCTAAAATGTGTGAGCAGGGGGGCCCCCTCACATATTCCAGTTACTGGCTACACAGGCCTGCAGTGTTAGCCAGGCTATATGCCGGCTTGGCAGAGGGTGCAAGCAGGAGACAAATGTTTCTCCACCTACTGCAGGCCAGGAAATGTCTTCTACAGAGCTGAGCTTCGCAACCTCAAAACAGCAGATGGCCAAAGAACGTGTGCTTGTGTCACTGTAGCAGGGAGCACTAGAAAGTGTGAGCATTTTAATGAGTAACACTAGTTGAGGCCGTTCTGTTCTTTGGCTGAAATGTGTGCGTTTGTGGTGAGCCTGACAGTGCTTGGTGGAAGCTGGTCAGCTGTTCTCAGCTTTCTGGCTCTGCAGCTCTGACACCAGCAGCGCTGAAGCAGACCTCCTTGCTTTACTCTTAAATGTAGGACCTCCATTTCCTGTGTTCCTAAAAGTCTGCTCTGAAACAAATTGTGTAAAGTAGCTTCCTGATCATGCCAAGTACTTCCTGTGGCTGAAATCCAGTCCAGCAGCCTCCTGCCAAAGCTCTCACTGTAGGGTGAGGGATAAAAGAGAAATAGAAAGTCTGTCAATATTTCCAGGATTCATTCTTCCGCTTATACAAATAATAGAGCTCCATAGCTCATCACTGCTTCCTGAGTTGGTGGTCCCTGGATTAGAGACCCAGGTCTGGTTTGGTGTTTATGGAAAGCAGTGGAATGACCCAATTTCATTACCTTTGGTGGGCTGTTGTGTTGGGTCTTGACCAGACAGAACAAAGCAGTATTACCACGGCCCTGTTGAAGCATCTTGCTCTTGAAGGTTTTGAATAGATTGTGGTATTACTGGGGTTACTGAAGTCTTGGAAAATTACAGGGGTTGCGTACCAGCAAGGCTCTGACTGCACTAGGAGATATTGCCACCAATGCTGGAAGGAGGCCAGATCTTACTCTAAGCGAGTGTGAACTAAGTGTGCCTCTCAGAAGCTTGCTTAGCAAGGCTTGGCATGGTAGCTCTTGCATTACAGCAGTCTGAATGACCGCCGGGTGAGCAAGACGTCAGATGTGCTCGGTAATAGTGAACACAGACTCGACACACCTTGTACCACCTTAGCTGTAGGAGAAATTGTGTGAGTCACTGAAACTAGCTCAAGCCTGAATGGCAGACCTGGGTAATGAAAAACACTGAGGATATCAAACTGCTGGCTTCTTCAGCCTTTAGTTGGTGGAAACATAATGCTCAAATGTTCCTCATCTCACAGTTGTTTTGCCCACTACTGTCCCCTCACTGGGGTGGAATTCTTCTCAAGTGCTTGCTTCAGGATCAGGTTGCTGAAGTACATGGTTTGAAAGAGTAGCTCTTAACAACAGTTGTGTCCGAATCTAGTGGCTGTAGAGTTAGTGCACATAGTTAGCATTTCTGTAAATGCCATACCAGTGGCTCCAGCAGAGTGAAGGTCTGCAGGATCTTGGATCCTGCCTTTGACGGTGCTTAGAAGCAAATGGGTAGGGAAGGAAGCAGTATTAATAAGTAGATAAAGTGGGATATAGCTCTTCCCCTAATATTTTCTTCCGCTATCTTGTAAGCAATAGTTTCCTCAGCCAGAAGTTACATCTGCATTGTCATATTTAATCATCATCATTAGGTTTAGCCTCCATGAAATTATCTATTCCCTTCTGGAGCACGTTTGGGCTCCACAAAGTCTTCCAGGAATGAGCTCTGTAATCCAGTTACCTTTTTATGTAATGGTGCTTCCTTTTGCTTGTGCTGAACCTGGCCATTGCATTATTTATTGGGTACTTCCTAGCATTCAAGCTCTGCAATGTATTGAATAATGATTCCTTAATCACCCTTTCCATAGCATTTCTAATTTTACTAGTTGATCTTCCATTGTTACTCTGCACTGTCTGGCAGCCCCTGCCCACTCTGGCTTGAGCCTTCCTTGTTAAACTGTGCTTGGGGAAAAAGTTCTAAGCTTTGTACTGGTAATACAAAGTTTTAGCATCCTGGGCAGTGCTGCTGTCTTGCATGCAACTTGGCAGAGTTTGTGCTTTTCTCTTCCTTCTTCCCTGGTAACCCACCCTGACTCTCTGAGAAAGTCTTGTTACTTCTGTTACTTCCTTTCCTCTGTTGTTATGACCAGAGCTTTAAAATCTTATTTCACATCTGATGTTAACTTCAGTCTCTAACACTGTCTGTACCCTCCCCACTCAGGTGATTGTGGGCTTGCTGAAGTTCTGGCCGAAAACACACAGTCCCAAGGAGGTGATGTTTTTAAATGAGCTGGAAGAGATCCTGGACGTGATTGAGCCATCTGAATTTGTGAAAGTTATGGAACCCTTGTTCAGGCAGTTGGCCAAGTGTGTCTCCAGCCCACACTTCCAGGTGGGTCCCAGCTCAGGGAGCGGGTAGGGCACTGACTTGTAACCCACTTGGCATGTGAGGGTAATACCACAGCTCTTGAGCTTGTCTTTGTGGATTAGTGGCGCATGGAGGTGTCACCAGGGTGAGTACTGGGGTGCCATGTGGTGGAAGGTGGTGAGAATCCTCACCCCAACCACAGAGCAATCTCATCCAAAGAGAAAACTAGGCTGATTAGTGGACCCCCTCCTGCTGCACTGTGCTATTCGGCACCATGTGTTGCAGCAGCCTGGAGCTGGAGCAGAGGTGCTCTGCCACCTCCTATTTTGGCTAGCAGGTGCAGTATAGGGGAGAGCCATCCAGTGTCGCCCTGTCACAGCAGAACCAAGCTGGCTGCAATACTGTGGTGAGGCCAATGAAAGAGAGGCCGTGGAATGAAAGTGGCTTCAGAGAAGGTACTTTGTATTATTCTGGTCTAGGTGATAGTGAGGTATACTGGAAGTGCTAGAATCTGCTTCTTCCTTGTTCACACTGAAAGGAAGCTAACTCTGCAGTACCAGTGTAAAATAATCTCTGTGGATGATAGACTTAGGGTTTAAAATCTCCAGGGTGGTAGGAGCTGCTAGTAGCTCCTAACAGCTGTTCTTCGCCAGGTGGTTTAGTTTGCCATGAAGAGTGTGCAGGAAGAAGATGCACAGCTTGCTGATGAAACACCAGACTCACCCAGGTCTGGGTGGGGTGTTGAGTGGTGACATAGCTCTCTCCCAGAGTGTGTGCGACTGCACAGTGGGGCAGACTGGCTTCAGTATGTCTTTTGATACAGTGAGGTAAAAAGTCATCTGTTTTGTAGCAAAAAATGAAGTCAGCCTAGATTGTGTGTGTGTGTGTGTGTGTAAGTAAAAGATTGCTGTTTCTTGAAAAGGATTGATTCTGGAAAGGGCTTGGGGAGCTTGATGGAATCCAGCTGGACATGGATTATATGTGTGGTTGATGGGAACCAAAGGGCTAACAAGACCTTTGCACATGGAAGTTGCTACAGTAGGGAATGAAGGAGCTTGAACGGAAAATGGCAAAGGTTGGAGGAGAGGCATCCTGTACTTCACAGCAGTCCTCTTCTGCTGCCAGCTCTTTGCAAACAAGACTGAAAAACCTGGACAAGGTGCAAACACTTTACAGACTAGGGGAACAAACCTCAAAGGTGTTACATACAGTAAGGCTAAACAGTTTCCATGTCTGTAGCTTCTCAGAGAACAAAAATAAGGATTGACTTCTTGGTAAGTCTGAATGCCTTGGTGGGAGAGAGTTTTTTCTGAGTGGATTGGGTGTTAATCTGGCAGACGAAGGTTTAACGAGATCTAATAGCTGAAAACCAAAGCTAGGTAAGTGAATGTGAGATAAGTTTCACTTTGTTTACTCATGTGAAATGATATTAAGGGGATGTAGTGAGTTCTGTCAACTGAAATATAAAACAGACTGGATGTCTCTCTTCCGAGGTGTTTGTCATCCTCATGCTAGCACCAAATGCAGAAATTTACCCACTAATCCGGTGACTGCATTGACAAAATTTGTGGTTGAATCTATCACTATATGGAAACTTGCTAGACTTGTTGGACTTGTTAGAGCAAGGTGGCTGCCCTAAGATTTTCCATATTTTCACCCTTACTAAATTGGGGAATGGATTGTGGGCCCGGTATCTGAAACATGCTTGAAAGCCCAGAGAGACTGTGTTGTGGAGAAGGCCAGGGAGGAATGGTAGAAATGGAGCTTTACAGAGGACGGTCTGAGAAATTGAAGGAGGCTTGGAGTTAGAATGTGCTAGGACCTGGAAAGGATGATATTACTGTGCTCAAGTGTTGTGTAAAGGGTGTAGGAGCCATCAGTACGATGTTAGACTTGCCTAGTCAAGAACATGAGGTTTTTCCCCAGGAAAATGAGAAGTATCTGGCAAAGGCTAAGGGAAATGCCTCTAGGCAGAGGGAATGAATGGCCACGTAGAAGTTGGCAAAGGTCAACCCTGCTGCCTGCGCTGTGGGGAAGCATTTGCTCCTCAGCTGGGTGGTGGCAAACTCTGGTCTCAGCACTGCACAGTTTCCATGTGCACCACAGGTGTAACTGGAAGGAGCCTCTCCAAGGATGGGTTTCTCTCCCACTGCAGGTGGCAGAGCGAGCACTGTACTATTGGAACAACGAATATATCATGAGCCTGATCAGCGATAACGCAGCCAAAATTCTCCCGATCATGTTTCCAGCGCTCTACAAGAACTCCAAGAGTCACTGGAACAAGTAGGTCTTTCCGCATGCCCTGGCACTTGCTGTGCATGCAGGATTGCTTGACCTACTAGCGATCTTGGGGCATGCTGCTACAGTGCAATGATGCATGGCACTCGGTGACACCAGGTGCTGAGCCAGAGGGGGTGTTGCTAGTATCAGCATGGGAGAGTGCCACAGCAGACCACAGTGGCCTGCAAGGGGTCAGGCATCTTGCAATGATCGGCCTTGTGGCTGTCAAGTCTACCCAGAGTTTGATACCTGCTTATCACTAATGCTGCAGGTCTCTTGGAGGTGTGCTGTAGGTTTTCCAGCTGATTTCTGGCTGCTTGTTAACTGATGATCACTCATGCTCTCTAACCAGAGACGTTGTCTAATGCAGTCAATCTAACTGGCCGCACTTGAGTGCAGGAAGAATGGAGAAAGCAGAACCAACCAGGCAGAAGTCCCATGTCAAATTGCCTCCTGTGTCTGCTTTCTTGATACTAGCGTGTGTTGTGGTTCTCCCATCAACTTCCTGCTAGCCTCTCCTCCAACTACTTCTTCAGCTGACTCCTTACACATTTCATTCAAGTTGTAGAACTCTCTTCCTTTTAATGAATTAGCTAGAAATACTCAATCCACAGCTGAGATCCTAAAGCCTTCCAGCAAAAAAACACAGGGAGACTGGGGTGGGGTGGGGAGTCATCATCTCCTATTCCAGATGGAGGAAAAAGCAAAATAAGTAATTCTGGGGAGGCTGAGCAAGACCAGGACTTAGGAATGTTCTGTGGAAGGAAAGACAGGGTGGTGAGGTAGGACTTGTTGGCAAACAGCTCCCTACTGCTGTTTGACTGCTTCCTTCTCTTCATTACAGCAGGAAGCACAAATTTGAGCCACCAGTCAAGGGTGCTCTAAAGACGGGTGAATGTATTAACCTCTCCAAACAAAGTTGCCTTGTTGCCTGTTCCATTTGATCTCTTTCAGTGTACACATGCAGACATGAACATGCACAGACGCCCAGGCATGCACATGTGTGTACCAAGAGGCAGACGCATGTGCAGACAGGCACATGTGCATGCACACGTGCTTGCACAGATACTTGTGCATATATGCATGTGTGCATGCAGATAGGCACACAAGCACACTCTCACTCAATGTTACTGCCCCTCCTGATCAGAGTTCAGGAAAGGACTTTATGTTCTTATCTGAAACCCTCTACCAGTTGTTTCCTGCTTTTGCCAGTCAGTGTTCCTGATTCTGCTGTTTCTGCCTTTCCTTCTTGTATCCTTCCCAGTGGTATGGCAGAAGAGGTCCTGAAGGCGTTTTCCTCATACTTCTCCTTTTCTCTCTGTTTTAGCACTAGTCAGATTGCCTCAGCACAGGCTGAGTACCTCAGATTCTTGTCTTCGTTCCCATAGCTCCTCTATTCCCAGTGTTTTGTCAGACTGCCTGCATGAGCCCATCAGGGCTGTAGCTCTCTTCCTTATTCCACCTGTAGAGCTGGAGAGGCACAGGGCTCAGATCTACTGAGTCTCTCATAATTTCCCCCAGGTCAGGTGTTTCAGAGACAGCTTCAATACTTGTTTTTATTCCCTGCAAGATCCCTTGTCCCATAGAGAGCTCAGGCACAGTGTAACCTGTACATAGACTGCCGACATGAAGGCAGCTTTTCTTCTGTGGTACTCCCTGTGCTTGTTTCCACCTCTTTAGGGATGCTGAATGGCTGTGTCTTGGGCAGCTTGGTGACAAAACTCATAAGTAAACACTGGGCAGCCCAAAAAAGTCATGTTGTGTATCATGAGGTGAACTGTGGGAGGCACTATAGCTAGATTAGGTAAAGCCCTCTTCAGAACAGTCCTGAGCAGGTCCTTAGTGTCCTTTTCTCCAGTTTCTGACTTTAGGAGTTAACAGCGTGAATGCGTGTTTTTGCACTCACTAGGAGTGCAGTCAGAGCAGGACTGTCCCGGTGGTCTTCTCTCTTTCTCCTTCGTCTCTTTCTCCATGCGATGGTTTCAGGTGCTGTGTTTGTGGAGAGGGGTTTTCACACTAAGAGCTGGGACTGTGTGAAAATCTTTTGTAACATTGCTGTAGTATACGAGTTGCTGCGGCTGTTAGCTCTTGTTTGCGCTGCTGGGGCTAGCTCAGGGCTGAGAACCTGGCGGATACCACCATGACTTGTTCTCCTTTCCTTATTTCTTTGCAGGACAATCCACGGGCTGATCTACAATGCACTGAAGCTGTTCATGGAGATGAACCAAAAGCTTTTTGATGACTGCACGCAGCAATACAAAGCAGAGAAGCAGAAGTGAGTAAGAGGTTCTTGCCCAGTGACTTGAGCTCATCGTGGAGTCTCTTTGGGTACAGTAACAGCTGATAGATGCCAGTAGGCAGAGGTGAAATGGAAAGGTGGTGCAAATCATTTTGTCAAAAAGTAGACGACTCCTCAGCAATAACTACGTGTAGGGATGAGAAGAGTTAAACAAGTGATGAGAAAAAAATCCTTTCAGTTCTGCTGAAGCAGGTAGCTTGGAGAAGAGTGACAGAGTTTGTTGGGTCATGAGGAAATAAATTGCAGTGTAGAAGCTACTCATCTTTGCAGAGAAGCTTATGCTCTGCCTTGGAAATATTTACCAGTTTTTGTATGTCTTGGTGATGCCAGTGGAATCCTGCTGCTCAGCATAAAGCATCTTTTGCACCACAGGACACTTTGAATTTTTCAGTAATAAAGATGGAGCTTCCAGTAATACCTGGAACTTCGAAGAGCAAATGGTGGAGATAAAATCTTAGCTCAGCAAGTGTCTGTGCCATGATGCAGTAAAGAGAAAAAACTCCACTTTTTCTGCTTTCTTTTGTTGGTTTTGGTGCTTGTATGACTTACCTTGGTGAGCTGAATCAGTTCAGTAAGCTGGAAGGAAACTTTTTATTTCCTGGGTCAGTTTTCTGCTGGCTTAGTGAAATAAAATAGTGCTTTTCATTCCTGGGTGAGCCAGGGCTGCCAAAAGTGAGGCGGTGGGGAGCTCTTCAATATCTTCAGCTGTTTAGTGTAAGGGCAATAAGTAACAAAGTTGAGATGTGAATTGGAGTTTGGGGGTGGGTAAACTGCATGTGGAGAAATTAAGGTTTTGTTACATCTAAATTGACAGCAAACAAGATTTTTTTTTTTTCCCATTCTAGGGCATTTGTGAAGCCCACTTCTTGTAGGTCCGAACATATATTTTAAGTCACAGTAACAGCACTATTTACTGTGAGGTCTATGACCTACTGTGAGGTCTACATCAAGAGCTTTTTCTGCCTGTTTTAGCTTATACCTGTGGTGAGATGTTGAGGGTGACTGTTCCCAACACTGAAGAGTGGCTGATGTAGGATTGTTCTGGAAAAGGTCAACAAAGCACCTCAGAACTGTCCAAGAAATGGATGAATAGAGCTGTACTGGTTTCTGCTTTTGTTAAGATTGATTTTTTTTTTTTTTCTCTAGTGCCCCTCTGACTATTAGGCCTCAGAAAATCTTGTATTGTTTTTTTTTATCAAGGATATGCCTTTTACTGTCCTAGATAACCAAACTAGGTAAAGTGTTAATTGAAAGCTTGGGCAGGGGTATGTGAAAAGTTTTTAGCAGCTGAATCTGAGAGTTTACCTGCAGCGAGCATTGTACAATTCCTCAGCTGAGCAGGATTTCCCTGCCCCAGGGACCCAGCTAAAGAGACCTATCTGTGCAAAAACAAGAAGGCTCAACTGTGCTGTCACTAGCACATCATTACCAGCTCTTTCTGGCTTGAGCAGTGTGAATAGGTCCCCCTCTGAAGGGCTGTTAGAGTTGTTTGGGAAAGTTGTGAAAGGTCTGTTGGGACAGGCTGGGAAAAAGCTAGGAAGGGAAATTGGTGGCAGGGAAGCAGGTAGGACAGCAGGCTTTGGGAGAAGAGCACCTTCTCTGGGTGAGGATGTCAAGGTTTTGGGCTGAGATAGGGTGAAGAACCAAGGGATGAGGGTGCTGTTATTCTTAATGTCAATGGATAGTAGGAATGGGATAGGTAAAGGGAACAGATTGGAGGAGGAGGAGTGAGGAGATCATGGCTTGTTGGGTAAGGGGCCTGGGACTGGACGGGACATAGGGCAATGATGGGGAAAAAAGAGCGTGCACTTGAGAAGATGGATTAAAAAAAAACTGGGTTTAGTAGAGCAGTATGCCTGAGTTCTTCGCTCAAGTCAATTGTAAAAACATCATCTTCTCCCTCCATGTCTTTAAGACTTCCAAGAAATATAAGCAAATCCATGTGCACTTAACACTTTGGCTGTATGTTCTGGACTGTAGTGGAATAAGTCATTGCTGGAATGAAGAGGGTTAGAAAAAGCTTGTTTCTTTGGGAGGAGAAAATGTTGTTTAGTGATGTCTCCCCTGTGGAAGGAAACAAGTTTTCTAGCTGAAGAGTCTGTCTTGGAGTTTCGAGTGCCATTCCTGCACTTCCCCTACCTGCTGTTCCTTCAGCAGGGTGCTGCAACTTGTTCCAGTGAACAGCAGGTCCCACCATCTCCCTTCTGGTGGAGAAGACATGCTGCTTCCACAGCTCAGTTCTGCTATCTCACTGGCAGAGGTCACTGCAGGCCATGGCCCGCTGATGTACAATAATACGGTGTGCAGTTAATTGCTGTTTTCTTTTCAAACACAGAGACGTAAATGGAGTAGTAATAGTACATTTTTTTTCCTGATAAAAACCTTTTGAAGTTGTGAACTTTGTTGTTTCAGGAGTAAAGCAATGTTCCTAAAGCTGCCTGTGGGAAGGTCAGCTGGATTTCTGTAATGCAGGATCAATCTTTAACTGCATGATACCCTGTTTTTTTTCCACAGGACCTCTGCCTTATTCAGTGAGACTGATGAGTTTGAAAGGCTGAGGCTTCTTTTGTGTAGACAGAAAAAGGAAGAGACATATAAAATGTTTCCTAAGGAGCCCCCTAGAGACCCTGTGCTATGAACTAGAAAATACCACGTGACAGACTTCACATGTGAACAAAGGCAGTAAATGTGAAACAGTGAAAAGGAGAGATCTTGTAGGCATGCAATGAGGCTGCAACCAGCTGATAAGAGGTCTGTTCAGAAAAGGCTTAGCCATGTTTTTAATTCATTACTATGCCTATGAGTGACATGCCAGCTCAGGCCTGTCACCACTGCACCCCTTGCTGTGCAGCTGCAGCCACTGGAGCAAGGCAGGGTATGGACCGATGGACCGTTTCCCCAGTGCAGGTGGACTGACCGTGCCTTACTAATCTCCCTGGACACTTAGAGCCTGTTTGAATTATCAGAATTATCAGAACCCTTTGAAAAACAGCAGGGAGGTTAGGGCAGATAGATAATGTCTTGACCTGAATGTACTGACCACTTGAGTGGGGACTGCTGGGCCTTAACTCATCTGTGAGGCGGGGGTAATCTCTGCCCTTCTGTCAGAGATGCAAGGGTCTTGAGTGCTACCTTTCAAAAAGTGTGCTGTCAGCATGCCCGGGGGCCACCCTGACACCTCGTGTCTCTCTGTATTAGCAGCTACATTATCTCCTGTGTAGGCCACAGCAGCAGGAAGGAAAAGATACCTCCCAGTATAGCTCTTCTTTTCCAAATGAGGTGCACGTCACCTAGAAAGCAGGGCTGGGGCTTCTCCTCCCATAGATGCAGTGCTGTCCTGCAAGGCATTGCTGTTTAGAGAGGTAGGATTCTCCAAAGACTTGTGTAAATGAGTGACACTCAGGTAAACGGCAATGAAAAATGTCCTAGTGCAGGAGGTAAAGCCAGTCCAAGTAATGAAGTTTGGAGAAACTTTCCCCTACGGAGGGATGTTGGATGGCTATAATAATACAGTTAAGCCAGTCAATGTGGCATCAAAATAAAGATGAAACTCTTGCATTCTTTGGAAATACTTGTTTGGCTGAAAAGTGATCACAGGTGTAAAGCTTTCAGATTTTTAGAAGCATTGCACTTAGTCTGGGTATTCTCTCTGTAAGTTGGACTTTTGCAATGTCAGCTGAGCACATTACAGGTTAACAGTGATTAACTGCTGGATCTCAAAGTATGATGAGGAATGGAGGTCTTCTGCAATGCTCTTCTCCCCTGCTTTGATGATCTGAAAGGAAAGAACCAGTGCTGGAGATGCATGGAGCTAGATGACTGAATGAGTGTCCTCAGTGTCCTGTGTACAGGACCAGTAATGTGATGTCCAGCCACGTAAAATGAATTTCGTTATAGCCTTACATTGCACGGCAGAAGACACGATCTGGGCAAGGTAGACATTGCCTTGAGGAGCAATGACCTTTGTAGAATCACAGAATGGCTGAGGTTGGAAGGGGCCTCTGGAGGCCATCTGGTCCAACCCCCTGCTCAAGCAGGGCCACCTAGAGCTGCTTGCCCAGGACCATGTCCAGATGGCTCTTGAGTATCTGCAGTAAGGAAGACTCCACAACCTCTTTGGGGATCCTGTGCCAGTGCTCAGTCATCCTCACAATGAAGAAGTGTTTCCTGATGTTCAGACGGCACCTCTTGTCCTGGCACTGGGCACATCTGAAAAGAGCATGGCTCCATCCTCTTTGCACCTTCCCATCAGGTATTTAAACACATTCATAAGATCCCCCCGCCCCGAACCTTCTCTCTTCCAGGCTGAAGAGACCCAGCTCTCTCAGCCTTTGCTTCTGTCATCTTTGTGGCCATCTGCAGGACTCTCTCCAGTATGTCCATATCTCTCTTGTGCTGGGCAGCCCAGAACTGGACCCAGCACTCCAGGTGTGGCCTCACCAGTGCTGAGCAGAGGGGAAGGATCACCTCCCTCGACGTGCTGGCAATAATGTTCCTACTGCAGCCCAGGACACCATTAGCCTTCTTTGCAGCCAGGGCACGCTGCTGGCTCATGTTTAGCTTGGTGTCCACCAGGACCCCCAGGTCCTTCTCTGCCCAGCTGCTCTCCAGTTGAGTGCCCCCAGCCTCTGCTGGTGCCTGGGCTTGTTCCTCCCCGGGTGCAGGACCTTGCACTTCTCCCTGTTGAACTTTGTGAGGTTTCTGTGAGCCCATTTCTGTAGCCTATCCAGGTGCCTCTGGATACCAGTACAACTCCGTGGTGTATCCACCACTCCTTCCAGTTTTATGTTGTCTGCAAACTCACTGAGGGTACACTCTGCCCCATCACCTAGATCACTAATGAAGATGTTGAACAGGAGTGGGCCCGATATTGACCCCTGGGGTACACTGCTAGTTACTGGTCTCTAACCTTTGTGCCACTGATCATCACCCTCTGGGCCCAGCCATTCAGCCAGGTTTTTTACCCACCTTGCTGTCTGTCCATCCAGCCCGTACATCAACAGCTTGTCTCTGAGGATCTCACAGGGGGACAGTGCCAAAGGCTTTGCTGAAGTCCAGGTAGGCAATCTCCACTGCTCTCCACTCATCTACCAAGCCATTCACTTCACTATAGAAGCTTATCAAGTTGGCCAAGCATGACTTCCCCTTGGTGAGTCCATGCTGACTGTTCTTGATGATTTTTCTTGTCCTTCATGTGCCTGGAAATTGTTTTCAGCATGAGCTGCTCCATCACCTTTCCAGGGATCAAAGTGAGGCAGACTCATCTTCAGGTTCTTCTTTTTTTAAGGTGCCATGATTGATCTAGGGTTATCAAAAGTGGCCTCACGTCTGCCAGCTCCCTCAGCACTTGTGGCCGCATCCCATCAGGGCCCGTGGACTTACAAATGTCCAGTTTGCTTAGTGTTCCCTGACCTGATCCTCTTCCACCAAGGATACATCTTCCTTGCTCCAACCTTCCTCCTGGTCTCTGGGACCTGGGATTTCTGAGGGCCAGTCTTGCTGGTAAAGACTGAGGCAAAGAAGGCATTCAGTACTTCAGCCTTTTCCCCATCCTGTATAACCAGGTCTCCCACTTTGTTCAGCAGTGGGCCCACATTTTCCGTAGTCTTTCTTTTGTCATTGATGTACTTATAGAAACACTTCTTGTAGCTTTGACATCCCTGGCCAGATTCAATTCCATTTGGGCTTTAGCTTTCCTAACTTCATTCTTGAATGCTCAGTGTTTCTATGTTCCTCCCAGGTTACCTGTCCTTGCTTCTACCCTCTGTATACTTCCTTTTTGTGTTTGAGTTTGGCCAGGAGCTCCTTGTTCATTCATGCAGGTCTCCTGGCATTTTTGCCTGACTTCCTCTTTGTCAGGTTGGACTACCCTTGAGCTTGGAGGCAGTGATCCTTGAATATTCACCAGCTTTCTTGGGTCCCGCTTCCCTCCAGGGCCTTATACCATGGGACTCTTCCAAGCAGACCTTTGAAGAGGCTAGTGTCAGCTCTCCTGAAGTCCAGGGCTGTGAGCTTGTTTTTTACCTTCTTTTCTGCCCTCAGGATCTTGAACTCCATCATCTCATGGTCACTGCAGCAAGGCTGCCTTTGACCTTCACATTCCCAACAAGCCCTTCATTGCTGGTGAGTATGAGGTCCAGCAGAGAACCTCTCCTCATTGGCTCCTCTATCACTTAGAGGAGGAAGTTATCATCAGTGCAATCCGGGAACCTCCTGGATTGCTTATGCCCTGCTGTATTATCCCTCCAACAGATATCCGGGTCGTTGAAGGCCCCCATGAGGACTAGGGCCTGCGAACGTGAGACTGCTCATATCTGTCTGTAGAGGGCCTCATCTGCTTGTTCTTCCTGGTCAGGTGGCCTGTAGCAGACACCCACTATAACGTCACCTTTACTTTTCCTCTTTTTAATCCAAACCCACAGTCTCTCAGTTGGCTCCTCACTCATCCCCACGCAGAGCTCTGTGCACTCCATCTGATCTCTCACATAAAGGGCAAGTCCCCCTCCTTGTCTTCCCAGCCTTGTCCTTCCTAAAGAGCCTATATCCCTCCATTGCAACATTCCAGTAATGGGAGCCATCCCACCGCATCTCTGTGATCCCAAGATCATAGTAGTGTGAGCACCTTAGTGGACAGACATCCCGGTCTACGTTTCTAGTGGCAAGATTGGAATAATACCTATGTTTCTGTTTACCACGCATTAAAAAGGGTGCTGGAGAAACTGGGGAGGAGACAACAGAAGAGAACTAGGGAAGATGAGTGTTAACTCCTGGCCACAGTTCCCTGCAGAGACCTCCAGAGCTCTGTCAGAAAATGAGGTGTGAGTTATTTGATTTTTGTTTTTTGACCCCCATGTTCTCTGATAGAGTAGCCTGCTGTTTGAATGCCTGGCAGCTTCATCCTCATTTTTAGCCTCCTTTCTTACATATATTTCAAGAGTTTGAGGTGAATACAGAGTACAAGAACTTCCTTGGCATGAACAGGCAGGGTGCTAGAGAGACCGGTAGCTGGGATGAAAGCCAGAGAAGTTAAAAATCAGAAATAAAGCAGAGATTTAAGTGCAGAGGTTAAAGAATAACGAGGAGTGGTGGATGCTCACCTCTGTTTGTGGGGGAAAGTCTACTGCCCTGGAATGTACAGGTGGCCAATTTGAATGGTCACTTGAGGTCTGTGCCAAAATCTCTGCCAACTTGAAGAGCTGTGTGCTCTGGGGCTTTGAGCAGCTGTCTGGATTGGCATGTTATGGCTGGAGAGAAAAAGGAAATTGAGTGAGAAGAATAGCTGAGCCCCAGCTTTGTTGGAAATGACAGTTTGTTCCTCTGCATGTGGGGCACCAAGAAGGAGTTTCCTAAACAGTGTCAGCACTTTACTCCAGAAACTAGGCTCTCAGCTCTGCTCCTGCAGCACGAAGCCAAGGAGCAAGTACCTGCGCAGCCTGCTGCTGCCACCCTGCACTCTCAGGTGAGCGGGGAGCATGCCTGCCTCCCTCCTCTGGGGCCTAGCTGCAGCACGTCCCCTCTTCTTGCCACGTCTCACCTCTAGATAGAAGTAGGCCTCTCTGAAGGACTGAGCAGCTCTTTCTCTCACCTGTGCTCTTCTGCTGTCCCTGTTTTTTTCTTCCTGTTGGAGGAAGCTGCATTGTCCCGAGGAGTTCACACCTGTGCTCGCTCTCTCTGCAGGGGAAGGTTCAGGATGAAGGAACGAGAAGAAATGTGGCAGAAAATAGAGGAGCTGGCCCGGCTGAACCCCCAGGTGGGTAACGGCAGGACCTAGGACAAATGAGACAAGAATGTGATGAGGGTCTTGGCCTGCTTCCTCAGCTCAGGAGAGCAGGCTCTAGAACCTGATCTCAGTCCTGTGCACACAGCTGCAGCAGTGGTCTATCCCTCTCAGGCCATAACGTCTTGGTGATACTGGCAGTATTTTACCAGCCTGGACTTCTGCAGCATTTACCTCTATGTAATGCCACATATGCAGTGTGCTGTGGCTCAGTCATGTACCACAGGCAGGACTGGATGGGAGAAAATGCTCCTTTCCTGACTATGCTCTTGCTGCGACCTTTGCTAGCACCAAAGAGGGCCACTGGAAGAAGTGTGCCATGCTCTGCTAGGATGCTGGGGGGAGGAGGTTTGGTGTTGGATGGCATGCTCACTCCCCAGCTATCTGTGTTGTCTGCAGTATCCAATGTATTACGCACCTCCACCATTGCCTCCAGTCTGCTGTATGGAAACAGAGACCCCAACTGCAGAGGATATACAGCTACTGAAGAAAACGGTGGAGACAGAGGCTGTGCAGGTGCGTAGGTGACTAGGGACCTTCCACAGTCCCTCTCAGACCGCTCAGGACATCACCACAGCCAGTCCAGGGTTCAGCAGCCAGAACTGGCTCCTTCAAGGGTTCTAAGGGTAAATGCCCCCTATTCTAATCTCTGGTTGTTAGAGATCAGCATATAGTTTGAAGAGTGGAGTTTATCTAACCTCTCTGCTCTGGAAGAAATGCAAGTGGGACTTCTTTGTATCCTTTTGGTCTGTCTGGTTCTCAGCCTGTTCTGCAGCACATCACAGTGTCACCCAGCATATACTAGAGCAGTTGGAGTTGGAGGGGGAGGCTCAGGCTGCACAGGGCTGAAGGGGTTTGTTGCAGATACCTGACTCCTTTGATTTGTCTGTAGATGCTGAAAGACATTAAGAAGGAGAAGGTTTTGCTGCGCCGGAAATCTGAGCTTCCTCAGGACGTCTACACTATAAAAGCCCTGGAGGCCCACAAGAGAGCAGAAGAGTTTCTCACCTCAAGCCAGGAGGCTCTCTGACGGGCTCAGGAGCTGGCCCGGGAAGCTCTACCCCAACCCTTTCCCCCAGGGGTCACAGAAATGCACTCAGTTCTCATGTATAAATAAGGAATGAACATGGTGAGCTGTGCCTGTCCTCCACTCCATCCACATCCCGTCAGGATAGGTCTGGTTTTACGTTGTAACTTGTATCTCACCACTGCCATGTCCTTCCTGCTTTTCCTCCTTCCTCCTCCTGCTTTTCCACCTGCAGTGTGTGTGTGTGTGAAGGGAGCCTTCCTGTCCTGCAAGTCCAGGCAGGAGTCTCTTCATTTCCAGCTTCTGCCTGGTTCTCACTCTGCCTGGGAGCCAGAGCCTTGCTGCCCTGCAGGGAGGGGAGATGCTCCCTGTACCTCTACAGGCAGGAGGCTGATCTCACACGGGCTGAAGGGGGCTGCGCTGGGCTCTCTCTGTAATCAGCGGGGAGAACTGGACCCCTCCGCAGCTCACCTCTGAGGGGTGGCTGAGCTAGGCAGCAGCACAGTGCAGTTGACCTCTCTGACTTCAGAAACAGCCTGAGCTGCCAGAGGTGGGTGGCACAAATCCTGCCCTCGCTGTCTGAGCTGGGCGTGTTGGCCAGAGACCACCACGTGTGGCTCAGCGTGCTGCTGCAAGCCTCAGGTGCACGTCTCCTCTGTGCCTGCCCCCGTGCTGCCTGCACAGCCGAGCCCTGCAGCGGTCACAGCTCAGGCTGAGCTCAGGGCAGGAGTGTCTAGCAGAGTTTGTGGGGGCTCTGCTGTCTCTCCGCCCTGCCTTGGGGTGTAGCTCTGCAGTTGGAGGGTCTCATGTACAGCAGGAGATGTTTGCTTCCACCTTTCTTTTGCTTCAAGCCCCCTGTTCTGTTCCCTTGTCGGTGGAGTGGGGGTTCAGTGCTTCACCACCCCCAGTAAAGCTGGGTGCAAGCACTACATAGTATTGCTTCCCTCCCTTTAGAGCATCCTTAGAAGCTCTCTTGTGGGAAAGTGAATTCCTTCAGCTCTTTGTATTGGTCCTTGCTAAGTTGTCTCCATCCCAGCGTCTTGGGTAATTGTGGGCCCAGAATTAACTTCTGGCTTTGTAGCAGGTGTCAGCCGCTGACTTCTGCTTTCTTCCTCTACCTGCTCAATTAAAATACTCCTGCAGCTCTCCCTTTGTTGCTGTATCCCATCCTTAGCTCTGCAGTGGCTGGGGTTTCTAGGAGGCTTGTGCTGCTAAAGTCATTTCTGCAAATTAGTGGAAGCAATGGATACACACTATGGGCCCAGGCTGAGTTTGTGAGCGTTCAGTTGTCTCCTCTTCATGGTCGGTGGCTAGATGCTCCTGTTGAATTGCTTCTATAGGTGCTCAGAGCAAAGTTTGCCTCACCCTGTTAGTTTGGCACCTGCTATGGCCCAAGGCCCGTGTTAGTTACGTGGTGCATCAGGGACTTGCTGTGCTAATTTAGCATTTAGAGCGCACTTGATAGCCCAGGGGCTTGCGCAGCACTTGTGTGCTACTGTGATCCAGCTCTCAGAGCTTTTTCCCCTACCTTTTGTGGTGCGGATTCAGTCCCAGGCCACGGTGCCACCTCGGAGAGGTTGGCTTGTGATAGATAAGGGAGTCTTTGCTTCTTACGTGCTGCGCTTGCTTTCTTGACACATAAGCTTGAGTGGGTTTGCAGTAGTGCAGGGAGCTTATGGGGCTGGTGCTAGTCTGACACTGCTTTGTAGCATCATGGGTCGTTGTAGAAGGTCCTGGTGTATCTGCTCCTTGTCCTCACCAGCAGACCACTTCCCAGGTCAGAGGTTCACCCCCCTCTAATCTTACCAATGCGCAGCACATCTTTCCTTTCCTCCAACCCATGCTAAGCTGTTTTTTCCCCGTGTATCCAGTAACCCCCAGCCCTGTTCAGCTCTCTTTCAGTTTGGCCCTTGTTAGGCATGCCACCATCTCTTAGGAGCAGCTGGCAAGCGTGAGTAGTGAGATCACCCACAATCATGCAGGACCCCGCCTCCCCTCTGCGTCATGCAATGGGCCAGTTCATCAGGAGACTTATGAAACACCTCAGGGAGGTTATTGCTTATTTTGAACATTAGTCTGAGCTCATGGTCAGCTGCCAATCAATTACCTCACGTGAGCCTGGCACAGCATGTAGACATGCACTGGGTAATGCTGGCTGAAGGCTCGCAGGAGTGGCAGGTGTCTCTAGGGCACAGCAGAGACGAGGATTGCCAAGTGCCACCTGCAGCAGGGCTTGGGCTGGGGAGGAAGTTTCTTCCCCTTGCGGTACAGGCTTTCCAGCTCGTCTGCACAGCATTGCTTTATAAGCTGCCACCTCGTTTCTAGAGCACTACAGCATGTACGTGCCCTCACTAGCGCCTGCTTGCTGCTAGGAAGTGGCTGCGTTTCCCTGCTGTGGGCTGTTCTGCCTGCAGAAGGAACAGAGACTTCTGGCACGCAGAGGCTGTCGCTGCCCTGCGAATGGTCCGTCTCTGCCTGCAGTCCCCGACAGTGTCTGGAGGAATACTGGCGAGAGCGGGCCATGTGCAGGGGCAGGACTGCAACGCATCATGGCTACGTGCTGTACGGCTTCGATGTTCTCATAGCTTTGTGTCTTGTTCTGGGTCAGGGACCTTTCTGCTTAGTACCTTAACATTGCCATTAGTTTACTGCCTATTCATTCCAGTGTCCTGGACATTGAAGAAGGGGACCATGTGAGACGGGGGGAGTGCGTAAGCACTCTCTGCCACACGTACTGCTCATGTGCAGACCTGCGTCTGCCACGCTACAGCTGCCCCTTGCTCAACACTTGGTTTCTAGTATTAGTGCTCATTTCTGCCTATGCCTTTCCCCACATCAGCCAAATGGACAGAACTGGAGCTGCCTCTTCCACTTCACATGGCTCCCTCCTCATGAGGGAACAAGCAAACTAACTATTGCATTCACCCCCTGGACACAAGTATTAAGCTGCTTACAGTTCATATGTACATATGGTGTACTTTATTTTCAGTAGAGCATTACATAGTATGAAAGTGTTGGATTTTGTACAGATGTCCCTGTATGTACAGTACTAAATAAAACTGATCTCTTGGAAAGACACACTGGACTTGACCTCTGATACGCCAACATGCAGCCACCTGCCCTGTTAGGAGGCACCCCTGCATGGAGAGGGACTTCTCCAGCACTGGGACAAAGCCAGCGTTTGTCCCAAGCGAACCTGGGTGAAGCCGGTCAAAACCCCTCCCTCCACACACACATACGCACAGGTTCGGAATCTGGTATGCCTCCTCCAAGGCAGAGGAAGCCAACACAAGGACATCACAGCAACTTACGTGCCAGCCAGAACCAGGAAAGAGGCGAGGAAGGGAAGTCAGACACCTCCAACGGGAGAAACTGGAACACCAGCGCCAGCGAGTCCTGTCACCACCCAGCCCCAAACAGGTGGCAGCAGCAGGCGCCTGCCTCACACGCGTGACTGAGGGGAGGGCAGGGGCTGGTGGCCCCAGCCCCACGGCTTGGCCTTCACTTCCACTCTGGCCTGGGGCTGCCCAGGCTCTGCCTGGCCTGCAGCGTGCGCTGCACCACGTCCTTCCACTGCTCCTCCGAGATCTCGCTGGCCCAGGCAGGGATGCCCATGGTGGGAAGCTTGACACCGGCCATCGTCCTCTTCACCAGCTCCACATGCTCTGGGGACGGAAAGCGCGTTAGACCGGAGCCCAGCCCTGGGAGCCGGGAAGGCCGGCGAGGAGATGCCATTACCTGGGTCCATGGGGATGGAGCTGCAGCTGCTCTGAGCCGCCGCGCCTTCCTCCTCCTCCTCCTCGCTGTCCACGGGCGGGTCGGGCAGGTGCAGTCTCAGCATCTGCAGCACAAAGGGAGACAGCGGCGGGTCGGGCCCCGTTCCCTCCGCCACCCGGCCCTCCCCGCCCCGGCTACAGCGGGGCCCCGCACCCCCGGCTCCGGGCCGGCCGCTCGCCCTTACCTGCAGCCGCTCCTG
>VXAL01008320.1:0-24448 GCA_013399475.1 Chauna torquata | reverse complement strand
GGGCCGCGGGCGGGAGCGGGGCCCGGGGGGCGCAGGTGCCCCGGGCAGTGCGGGGTGGGCACGGCCCGGGGGCGAGGGGCGGCCGTGAGGGGCAGGCCCCGTCCCTCAGGGCCCGGCGGGAGGGGAGACATCGGGCTGCTCGGGGCGTGATCCGGCCGCCAGGCCTCCCCTTGGCACCTCCTCGTGCTTGGGCAGCCCCGGTGCCTCGGTCCGGGCTTGGCCGCACTGGTGAGCTCGAGGTTAAGCCCGTTCCTTGCTGGCACCGCGGCGGAGCGGAGGTCGCCGTCGGTCAGCCAGCGCCATAGCTGCGCCTCGCCATCGCCAGCATGGCGACAAGCCCTGCGGAGAGCGTGCCCAGAGCATGGCGCCGTGTGCCGGCGAAGCGAGCGGCGCCGCTTCGCGTAAGGCGAGTGAGGCGACCTTAGCCATCGTCCCGGCTCTCCCAGTGCGCTCCCTTCTAAGGGCTGCCCCCGGCTTGACGGTAACCAGAGGCCGAGGCGAATTCTTGGCAGGAGAGAGGGGCTGGTGGAATATCTCTGAAGCTTAGGCGTGCCCCGCGGAGGAACAGCGGTGCGATTTGGGAGGCAAGGTGAGGAAGGGGAGCAGTTTTGGTTCAGGAGGTGCCAGATCCTGGCAGGGCTTTGGGCAAAAATAAGTCAGCGGAGGCAGTGCTGCTATGGGCAGGGAGGAACGCCAGGGTAAATTCCTGCCTGGGCACTGTGGGCTGTGATCCCCAGTGTCTAATAAGAGCCTCTGGAGCTGTCTCTGTTGAGCTCTGTGGCTGTTCTAGCACAGTCTAGTTTACCGCTGCTGAAATTACATTGCGAGCATCCAAGCTATTGAATGTGCAAGCTTGCAATTTCATACTGCCTTAGCATAAATAGTCAAAGCATCGGATAAATGTCAAGCACGAGTGAAGAAAGCGGGTTGTTCGCATGCTATCTCTAACAGTAAGTTGGACGTACTTGAAATAGAACTGTCTATATGGACTGCTGTGAGCCGCCTGGGCTATTTTAAGTGTTACTAAACCTTGTGGCCGTCATCTTTTGGGAGACGGGACCGAGGCAGCCACACGGTAGGGATTTGCTCTCTGGTACGGCTTTACAGGAACAGTAGGCTGCTCTGCTTGAGGGGGGTGTTGTAATTCTGGGGTGACAAAGACATAGCCTTGAAAAATTCAGGGTTTCTCCCCCTTGCTCTGGGAATTGACTGCAGCAAGTCTAATCTGAGTAGCTTTCAGAAACAGCTCTAGGTTTCTTTGTGGGTAGCGTAACGAGGCAGGCCAGTGAACTCTCTTTGCACGGAGAAGTGGATCCGAGGATACATATTTTTGTCCTGAGATTGTGGTTTAGCTGCTGTACTTGAAGATTGTTGGTAGCTTTCTATCTCAAGCAAAATGTTTTCGTAGTTAATTGTAAGGTTTGAAAATAGCAAATCTAAAGCAAATAAAACAGCTGAAAAACCTAACTGTGAAAAACAAGAGTTTTTTTGGTTCTGTGTGGTTTTTTGTTTGTTTGTTTTTGTCTCTCCATCTACGTCACTTCGCTCAAATCAGCACAATGGTTTTGGAAGGTGGAGAACTATTGAATTGTTCTCTGGTGGTCCTAGATGACTGTATTCTGCGCTGGTGGACTCTCGCAAGGCATAAGCTGGGCTAGTTGGAATGTTGTTTTGGGCTTGCTGTGCGTCTTCAGACAACAGCACGGCCAGAGATTTGGGAGTGTTCACTACAGGTGTTGCATTCGAAGAACACAGAGCTGTCTTGTGCAAGAGAACAACCAGGCTTTAGCAGTGAAACGCCCCGGGTGAGGTGCTGCGCTCCCTCTGCCGCTGACGAGTGAGGGAGGAGTTGAAGGATGGCCACGGCTATTTCTCTACGAGCAGACCCATGATCTTCCACCTGGTCGGGTGTTATGCCCGGCTGCAGCGTTGCAGTAGGCAGCACCAACAGAGCGGGTCCGCGGTGGTGCGCGGCCGTTGTGGCACGGCATCCTCGCGAAGCACACCCGGACTCGTGACGCTGTGCACGGCAGGTGGAAGGCTCCAGGCGCTTCTGCGGGACGTAGCAGGTTATTCTGAGCGCTTTTGATTTCAGCCTCCACGTGCTTAGCGGCACAGGAACGGCTCATTGCTGTACCTGCTTAATTTCCAGCCACTGTCAGGTACTTCAAAAGAAGGACTTTGCAACAGTAGGTGAAGCGTAGCGTGCTTTTTAGAAACGTTCTTATTCCTGGCAACTAATGACGCGACCTACCAGGGTTTCAGCCCAAATTTCTCTGCCTTCTGTGCTCGTCTGTAACTCTGGACGGATTCTGTCCGAGCAGGGAAATGGGGAGTTCTGAAGTCTGTGTGGCTGCTGCCTCTGAGTGCAAAACGCAAAGAGCTGTTAGCTTTTGGGGAGGTGTGCTGGGGAGCTGAGGCACCGAGTGGAAGCACGTGGTGGCTTGAACAGAAGCGCGTGCCCTCCTGCGCCCGAGCCCCTGTGCGTGGGGGCACGCTCGCGCCTTGCTGATGCTCTCCCAGCCGCACCTGGGGGTCGGGGCGGCCAGGGCCCCCTGACTTCAGAGAGCACGTGGTGAGTTAACAGACTGTGTGCGAGTGCAGCGTCCCTGGTTGTGTCTAGTCTACAGGAATCTCTTCTCTCACTGCACAGGAAACTTGTGCTTGTTTCGATGGAGCTGGTTGGTCTCCCTACAAGCCCAGTGTCGTAGTTCCTGGGGGCTCTGTGACACGGTTCCAGCCGGGTCAGCTGGAGGAGATCCCTCAGACCTTCAGCTGGCTTCTGGTGTGCAGAGGGGGCTGCGAACACTGCTCGTAAAGAGGCTCAGCCCCGCAGGACGGCCCAGAGAAGGCACCCACGCCTAGCTCGCTGTCTGCGAGGATCCGTCGCGGCTCCCCACGCGTCCTGCCAGCCCTTGGCAGCAGCTATCGCTTCTGTGATTTAAGAGATTCAAGCTGAGTTTTTCCAGGGCGCGAAAGCACTTCCTTTGCTCTGCTCTGAGTGTTGGTTTCGCTGGCTGTTCCTTTGGTTTTCAGTGCCGGGTGAAAAAGCATCGGGTTTGCCTGATCCATGGTGTGTTGCCTCCCGTAGCCAGTGCCCTCCTAGTTCTCTGGTACGATTTGTCTCTGCCTTATCGATACTTCTGGGTTTTATAGATGAGATTCCCGATGCCAGCGTCCAAAGTGACAAATCAGGGAAAGTATTTCGTGTAGCTTAATGTTACGCAGTTAGGGGAGATCGCTGGGGAGTTGTGTGACACTGGTTTTGCCATTCCTCTCTCCCCTTGGCTGTGCCCTGCGCAGTCTTTAAAATGAAGAAATCCAAGGCGCGCTGCCTAATGTCAAGTGCGTTAATGCCTCCTATTAAGAAGTCCTCACAGGAGAGAGATTGGGAGGTGGCATAGTTATGTCCTCATTTATATCATGTAAACTTTGCTGGAAATTCAGATACCTGAAAGGGAACTTAGCAGCATGCGTAGTTGTAGGCAGGAAATTACTTTTTCTCCAAAAACACTCGTTTGGCTCACCTTTGCAGATATGTGAGCTTCATGCTCCCAATCATTTCCTTTGAATAAAGTGAACGAGGGCTAAGGCACAGCCTGGGTCCGAGTGGCAGCCAGGAGCGAGACGGGTTAAGCTTCTGTTTACTTTGAAGGGATATACCTGTCCAGAGCAAAGGTGATGTCTCTGAAGAAATCAGATGCCACCCTCCCCACCGCCTCCCCTGGGAGTGTGTAAGCTGCTGGCTTTGTTGTCGGGGATGAGCTCTGGAAAAACTTTACACCTAAGTTCGGCCTTGGGTAATTGTGATTGTAGGAAACAACACTGCAACGCTTGCTGCAGCATAAACCTTGTTTCCTGCAGCGTAACCAGGGCCTTGGCCGCTTCCTCTCCGTTTGACCAGATTAACTTCTTAGGATGCGTTGTCTTAGTTTCCTGTATTCCTGTGACTAATCTGAATTAAGAAACCAGGCAGACAGGGTAGCCAGCTCCTGGTAGCAGTGTACCAAGCGACAGGACCGTGGCCTGCTCTGGCAAACATCTCCAGTTAGCTCCCGGGGGTGAAGAAGAGTTTCCCCGATCTTTCTGGCATAAAGGCAAGCTGCTTCGTAAAATGCCTGGCTGCTGACCAGACCGTTGTGCTCGTTTACCCCTGGAGGAACCAAGTGGAAAACTTGATCACAAGGTGAAATGTATCCTCTCCCTCTTCCTGGGTCTGTCTGAAGAGCGTTGGCAATATTCACGCTGCTGGTGAAGTCCACTTGAGATACTTCAGGAGCCTCCTACAGAACCTCTTAGCCGAGAAGTGATTTTGAGGGAAAACAAATATTGGTTAGGTTGTTCGGTGATAACTCCTGGCTGAGGAGAATAAATGAAACCGATATGGGAAGCCTTCAAAATTGCCTAAAAGGTGACTTTGGTGGTCTCCATGGAAACTCATCTGTTCTGTAGCTTTGTGGAGGACTTGTACAAGAGCTTCTGCCTGGCTTTAAATGAAAAAAAACATAATTAAAAGGTAGGCGCAGCAGGGAGAAGCGGCTCCGCAGGAGGGACGCCTTGACTCATCTGTGCCGTGCAGGACTGCAGGGAGCTCTCAGCTCAGACTTGGCCTCTGTCTCCTCACCATAACTTTATCTCTGACTCCTTCCCCAGCCGTGAGGAGCTGGAGATAAGACGGGAGTGTGCTCCTGGGCCGTACGGGCGCCTGGGTTGTGCGCTGTGGTCCTGCTTGTCTGGAGGGCTGGGGGCCACCTGACTGCTCCACATGGCACACCAACTGTTCCACACTACTTCAGGAGGAAAGCTCTCCATGTGAAAACTTACTGCTTTCCAAAAAAAGGGGCTGAGAAAATGTGTAGGAATTTTAGTCATCGTTCTAAGGCGTCTGCACATGTCTTCGCATTCTGCAAATGCTAAAATTGGGTGTGGGGGGAGAGTGCGCTAAGTCTTCCAAGAAGCTAGAACCAAGCAATTAAAAAGGGAATTTTCTTTAAGCTGTCTGAAACACTGACTTCTCTTCTAATGGCTGTTTTTCAGCTGGGGGAAAGAGGCTAACAAATTAGACGGACCTCCTTTTTCAGAAGTGCCTGGGAAGGACAGTGCTCCAGATCCTGAGATCGAAAGCAGAACCTCCACAAAAATCAGCTACGGTGACTTCTCAGAGAGCTCATCTAAGCCATCTGTTTGAAGTGTGAGTTAATATATTACAAAATGTACATAGCTATGCCTGAATTTACTGTGGGAGAGAAAGGATTTATTCTGATCCTGAGTGAAGAGTCAGATCAGTGAGTCTGAATGCTCTTGTTGTAGTGCACCCTCATATCAGGGACTCTGTTGCTTTGGGGGGGGGGGGGGTTCTTTTGGGGGTTTTTTGTTTTTTTTTTTTTTTTTTTTTTTTTTTTTCTTTTTTCCCCCNTTTTTTTCTTTTTCCTTTTTCTTTGCCTTTTTACCTCCTCTGGCGTTTCTCATGACTGATCCAAAGAGCGCACTCTCTTCCCTCTGGCTCTGTACTTTTCACCTTCACAATTGGCTCTCGCTGTGTGTCTTCATTCATGCGGACAAATTGTTCTGGCATGTACATGATGTGTACATGACTAGGGCATGGCCAGGCGCACAGCACTTGGCTGCCTTCGCAAACGTTGCTTGGCTTGGACTGCCTGTACAGCTGCCCCAAGGTTTTTTTTTGTTGTTGTTTTTTGTTTTTTTTTTTAATATGAGGGTATCTCTGCTCTTCCTAGCCTTGCTCGGGTTACAATACTCACTCTGTCTCCTTCCCAAGTGGAGAGTAAAACAGTCTTCAGCTGGAGGGCAAATAAGTGAGGACACAGCCATGTGACCTTCATAGCTGGCATTCAAGGAAGGCAGGAAGACCTGTGAGATGGATCGTGCTATTTTAGCGTTATGTTTTTGTTACAGAGACAGGTGACGTCTGTCCAGCATGGTGGCGGCCTGGGAAGCATGAGGCTGTGGCGCTGGGGGCCCTGAAGACGGTGTGGCCTGCAGGGAGGAATGTTACGGTGGGCAGTGCACCTGGAAGGTGGGCCGCGCAGGGTGAACCACGCGGCCGTGGCTGTTGGGCACAAGGTGTATTCCTTTGGCGGATATTGTTCTGGAGAAGACTATGAGACTCTGCGGCAGATTGACGTCCACGTTTTTAATGCAGGTAAATGCATCCCTTTGGCGCATGAAGGAGTGGCCTGCGCGGTTACTAGTTTTCTTGCCCGCTGCTGCTTAATGTAACGCTCTGTTACGTGCTGTCTGACTGTAATTTCTGACAAAGTTATCCGTGTAGATGGGGAGCCTCTTCCCTTGTGCAGCTCTGTATTTTCAGCTTCAGGGGCAGGGCACAGAGGGGCTGTAGTTCAGGAGACTGCTAGGATGAGGACTCACTAGAAGTAACCGTATAGCCATATAGTCTTATCCTCGTTCTCTGTGAACACTAACTCAACAAGTGCAGAGAAGCAACCAGTTTTGCATGCAGTTTGCAGCACACCCGTGCTCAACCACCGCTAGCATAGACAGGGCAGGGTGGGAGCTGAGCACAGAGCTGAGTCTCCGGGTTTAGGCTCCTGAGCTGGTTCCCTGTGGGGCAGCTGACAGCCACTGCTAGCACCATGGAGTCAGCAGGGACACGTGGCTAGGGTGGGGGCCTTCCCGTTTTGGCAACAGCTAGCTGGTAGATATCCAGGTTCACAGTGTGGCTTAGCAAGGCAACTGGAGCTGGAGTCATTCTTGTAGGATAGCCCGTATGTGTCAGGAGGCTGAATCGGAGCCATGGCTGTGCTAGGAGAGGCTGTATTTCTTGATTCAGTGCTCTTTGAACTGAAGAGATTACTGAGCTGGTCCATGAAGTACCTCCCTATAATTAGGCTGAAAAATTGCACTGATGCTTGGATGGGCTCAGCTGAACAGAGACGATAGCGGAGAACCGATGGCTAGTAGCAGACTGGACAATCTGCTGAACTCTCCTAACATGCAGGTGGCGTGCAGATCAAACTAATTTGTCTGCAAGATGCAGTGAATTCACTGCTCTAAATCTGACTTTGGAGAAGACAGCGGCTTGTGCAGTGATGGATAAAACATTGGTTACATAGGGTCATTGAGGTGATCTGCTCACGGTGCGGAAGGGAGCATAGCTCAGGATCTCGTAAACGAAGACATTCATCTCTAGCTGGAGAGACTGGGCTCATAGTCAAGACTACTGGCACGTTTTACAAGCTACAACGTTCAACTGAGCAGAGCACTGCTCTTATGGTGAAAGCATAATTTCCATGCCCAAAGGAATGCTCTCGCATCGTCTTCCCTCCTTACCAGTCCCAAATGTTAAAGGGTCATGATGCTGCAGCTACTGCTTGGGAGGTGACACTGGCTTCCTGAACTCTTGCTCAGTTAGCACTGTCAGGTTTCAGTGCTAAAGCCGAGGTTTTGGGTCTTGAACGATCTCTTTCAGTGATCTGAAGAGGAAGAAGAATGCCAACATCCTGTCTAGCTTGATTTTAGCATTGGCTGTGCGTCCTGAATGCCCTTCCTGCCATTGAGGTGGATGCTCACCTTTTAAGAGGCCTGATCCTTTCCCTTTTGCTGTGCTAGTATTTCAGGGGAACGACAGCCTAACTGGTCTTTGCTGTGTTTTTTTCCAAATAAAATGGGAGGCAGTGTACGTGGAGGGGAGGGTGTCTGAATGCTGTTATGTAATGGCCATGTAATGCTTGCTGTGACTTCTGCACTGTCATTAAGCCCTGTAATACATGTTGACTGCTCTGATTACTAACAAACATGACATGCAGGCTCCCAGGAAGGAGAACCTGTAATCACAAGAAACTCCCATTTGTACCACAAGGTTGGCAGAGAGGACTGAGGTATGGATGGGAGTAAAGGAAATGCAGCTGTCTGGTCTAAAGGTGTTTTTTTTGTTGTGTGTAGAGGAGTTTTTTGTTTTGTTTTGTTTAAAAAAAAGGCAAACAAACCATTGTTCCTACAAAGCTGCTGTGATAGCCCAGTCCAAGTAAAACAAACGACACAAGTCCATACGATGTCTTCAGGTGTCTTGCCTTGCCTGTTGCTGCAGTGAATTATTCCTGTGCTGCCCAGTCCTTCAGCTTTGAGTCTCCTCTTCAAAAATGTCACTAGCCTGAAGTAGTGCCTGCATTCATTATCACCTCCCCCCTTCTTTTCTTTCCCATATTGGTAGAGCGTGTGGTGGTGGTTTTGTTGGGGGTAACGTTTGCTTGTGCTGTACCTTCACTCGTGGTCTAGGATGAACAAGAGTGGAAATCTCTTCAGTGTGGCTAATGCAGAACCAAAGCTATTTCTGTCTGGAGTCTTCCAGTCCTCTGTGCTTCCTGTAGTCTCACCTGAACAAAGGACCTGTGGAAAGCTATGCTTCCTTATTCCTTAGTTACCTACTATTCAAGGTCAGGCACAGCTCTGTCTTGCTTACTAGACTGCTTCCCACCTTATCTTGTTTGGGGTAGGGGGTGGGGGAAGCCATCAGGCTTTCTGCTTTGACAAATGCTTACCTGCCCAGGATGGATAGACCGGTGAGCACACATAGTGGGCTTAACATCTGACATGGGCTCAAACTTGTACTTTCAGTGTCTCTGCGCTGGATCAAGCTGCCTCCAGTGTGGACAAACAGCCGAGACCAAGTGAGAGAGGTGCCCTACATGAGGTATGGACACTCAGCAGTGCTCATAGACGACACCGTCTACATATGGGGTGGTCGCAACGACACGGAGGGAGCCTGCAACGTGCTCTATGCCTTTGATGTCAGTAAGTTCCAGCTTCTCACTCTCGTCACAACTGCTCTTGATGACACTTTTTCTCTGCCCCACCACACTGCTTCCTAGCTTGTTTTCCTGTCCCTTGGTCTCCCTACAAAGTGGGAGTCTAGAGCAAATGGGGCAGATGAGGAACTGGTGCTGCTGGATGATTCAGCAGGTTTGGAAGGGAAATGGGGCAGCCAGTGTGTCTGCACACTTGACTCTCTATAAAAGCCTTTGAATAGAGATTACTGAACTTCTCTGGTAGTCAAACGGTTTTTAACTTTTCTATCAGCTTTGTGCACTCTCTCTGATAGTGACTACAACTGAAGTACTCTCTCTGTGATGTACTCCTTAACTGCGGCTGTAGGTTGCAGTTGAGAAGAGGATAGAGCTCTTGAGGATCGTTGTTCCTCTCCAGGCTGGGCCTTCTTTCTGAAAGTACGAAGCAGAGTGAGGAATAAAATGTAGAAGTAGTCAAGGACAGGATGCGGGAATAAGGGCAGGCATGAGCCAGGTTAGATAAACCTGCAAGATAAGCTCCTTGAGACTTCTAGTTTGTTTCTTCATTGTGCTGCTGGAACACCTGGGGAGAACAGAAACCATCAGGAAGTGGGTGAATGGGAGCATCAGGAAAGGAGCAGGGTACGTCTGGATTCTGGGGGCAAGTCATTTAACTACTGACTGCTAACTGACTTGCTGGACTTGCAGTGAAATTGCTTGGTCGTGAGTTCCCTTCATTGCCAGGAGATGTCTTGAAGCTTGGAACTGCTCTCTGGGCACAGGGTTTCTCCCCTTCCCCTGATGCATGCAGCTGGGAAGCCACCAGCAAATCACTGTGTACACAGAAGCCTTGCAGTGGGAGATGCCTGGTGTCCTTGCCAACTCTAGCACTTCAGCATTAAGTGAAAATTAACTGGGAAGGCCAGACTTAAGTCCTGCTCCGAACCCTGCGCAGCTGTCTGTACACACTGTGCCTATCCCCTGCCAATCCTGGAAAGTGCAACTGGCAGTCCTCCGACTGTGGTGTAGGCTCCATTGTATCAGTCGCATCAGGCTGGATAAAGTCCTGGCCAAGTGCAACTTTGTCCTCTGGGGATGGAGGCACCGAGCTGATCGCGAGTGGAGGTCTCTTCCATCTCTAATTTGACATGTTACGCTTGGGCAAGCTCTTGCTGCTACCGTGTGACTGGGCTTGGAAGCAGCCCTGCGAAGGAAGGGAACTCAATAGCTGTTGCAGCTTTCTTGCTAGCTGGCTGCCCAGGGATTTTGTTGACCTTGCAAGCCCCTTTGTGTGGTTCCAGCTGGAGCCTAGGTGGACAGCTGTGGCCATGGGCCAAGTTCAGAGAAGTTATCCTTACGAAGAATGTGTTGCTTTGGCTCCAATTTTACCACTTCCTGAAATAAGCACTGCTGTTGGCAGCTTGCAGCAGTTAGGGAGGGTGAGGGGGGAGAGTCTCCTGCTGCCTCAAGGCTTATCTGTGCCTCTCTGTGGGCTCGTGGGACAGGTGCCTGGTTGTGCTTGGCAGGGAGTTGCTGGCTTAGTTCCACGCTGCCCTGCATGGAGAACAGCTCTGGCTGGATTTAAAGTCCTCCTCTAATTCAAGCCATTCCCTGGAGCGTGTGGGCTGAGGGGCTGAATCTGGCTGCTGTAGATGCATGGGGAGCAGCGCTAAAGGAACCACAAAGGGTGGAGGGCAGGGAAGGCTCCCCTTGGAGAGGGAGTGCGAATATAACAAGAGGAGCAGATAAGATAGGGGGAGTTGTGCTGCAGAGGTGAGGATGTGCACAGGAGCTCTGTTGACATGGTGAGCTTGTGGTTCAGTGGCTTCTGGCTGGATTTTAGACCACTGTGTTTCCTCAGTCAGCATCTCCAAGCTGTGAGGTCACTTGGGCCATTTAGCACCATTGCTTCACTGTAGTTGAAACTGTAAATGCAGAGTTGACGGATGACTCACAAGTAGGTTTTGCAAGAGATTCAATCCAAATAACATTGCTCAAGCAGTACTGTGCTAATCTCACGTAAGATTTGAGCTGTTTGTCAGGCCACGCAGAGGCAGCGGCCATGCCCAGGACCTCTGTCGCCGTGCCCCTCTGTGGAGGCTCAGGCAGGTAGCCTTGCCTGAAGAAGCTTGCAGTCTCTGGAGGAGTAGGTGCTGTGTGTGAAAGAGAGAAGGATTTCTGCCTTAGAAATGAGGAGCGGTTGTAAAGAGCTATCCCATCCCAATATCCGCTGTATTTTCTTAGCACTGCCTCCTGTTTCGTTTCAGACACGCACAAGTGGTTCACACCAAAGGTGTCTGGAATGGTCCCAGGAGCAAGAGATGGGCACTCGGCTTGTGTCCTGGCAAAGAGCATGTTTATCTTTGGAGGCTATGAACAGCTGGTGAGTAGTGTCTGAAACAGTTACTTGGTGATCCCTTGGGAAAGAGGGTATTCCTACCCAGGACGTTTGTAGAGGCAGGATACAGGGGTGTATTTGTATTCAAAGTTACTTTCATTTTATAACTCAGCAAAGTTATGGCCAGTTATTGTCCAGATTAGGCTCATAATTTTTCAGAGAAGATGGTTGGCAAGGTATGTATGGGAAAACAGTGGATTTCCCCACCCCACCCCACCCCCCAAACATATAGAGTTAAAATATAAATATTATATTTTCTGGTGCATTTCTCCAACACTCTAACAGATTTAGATAAATGTATAACACTTAAAATAAATATATCTTGTATTTATTATAAATTAGCTGAGGAATGCACCAGAAAAATCACTTTCAATGTCTGCAGTGTGGCTTTGAGGCTTTGTCCTAATCCGGTGCGTGTTCCCTGTATTCTGTACCTTTCTCATACCTTGCTGAGCCCCTCCGGCAAGCACTTGCTTGTCCTCCCATGTAAGAATACCTTGAGACAAAGGTCATCCTGCACTAGCTGTCAGTGTGCCTAACGCCCCTTTAAGCATATCCTTATGCTCTGATCTTAGGAGAGTAAATATCACTTCAGACTATAACTAGACTCCAGAAAAGCTGCGCAAAGTCACAACTCTTTATTTGGAAGAAAGCTGGGGCTCTGTTTTGGCAGTCCCTTGGTTATCCCCCCCTTTTCTAAGCACTATAGCATGCCAAATCCGTGATCTTGATTGCAGCAGCAGTGGTACAAATGTGACTTGCTTTTAACCAAGGCCAAACCCTGTATCTGTCTCGCTGCTATCTCCCCTGCCTAGGGGAGCAGAAGTTCGTGCTGTTTGTGTGAATGCAGGCTCTCCCAGGCTGCAAGCTGCATATGAGCCTTGTGGGATCCTCAGACCCCTGAGTGTATTTACTCCTGGATGTTCAGCTTCCTAAAAGTAATCTTAGCTCCTACTTCTCATCATGTGTCCTTAGCAGAGCCAGTTTCTCCTTCCTGTTACACACCTTCTCCTGTGGCATGGAGTGGGGGCAAGGTGCTGCTGTGGATGTATCTATTGTGTGCAGGACAGCCTTGGTGGTAGGAGCTGAGCACTGAATAAATGGGAAGGTTGCAGGGAGAGAAGGGACAGCTTTAAGGAGAGGTGGGCTTTGCCTCCCTCTTGTTAAGTGGTTGTGTTCTGCTTACCCTGGTGTTTTGGACCAAGCACTGCATCTCTAGGAAGTGGTGACTCCAAAGGGATGCTCCGGGTCTCTAGGACAATGCCCTTTCCTGGAGGGCCAGCCTCTTTGTGACCAGGCTGCACTGCTCTCTTTCAGGCCGACTGCTTTTCAAATGACATCCATAAATTGGACACCACAAACATGATGTGGACCTTAATCTCTGCCAAGGTCAGTCTCTGTTTTTCACTCTGGTTTGTGGAGAAAGTCTTGTCTCTGCTGTTCTCTGGGGTAGCTGCCCGCACTTGTCTCACAGCTCCTGTCTGATATGGCTGAGATCTGGAGGAGGAGAAGTTCTCCAGAAGAAGGCAGCTGCCCCAGCTTCCCTATCAAGATGTCATCTCCCTGAGTAATCTGCATTGTTTCTCTTGCTCTGCTTTAATCTTTCCCTGAAGGGTACACCAGCTCGATGGAGAGACTTCCATTCAGCTACCATCATTGGAACGAAGATGTACGTATTTGGGGGCAGAGCTGATCGTTTTGGGCCATTTCACTCCAACAACGAGATCTACTGTAACCGCATTAAAGTATTTGATACAGAAACAAACTCCTGGCTGGACTCCCCTCCAACTCCAGTGCTCCCTGAAGGCCGACGGAGCCATTCAGCATGTGAGTGTGGGTCTGCTGAGAGAGGAGGACAGTGGAAAGGAATTTCTGCCCACAGCAGAAGGGGTATCTGGTCCGCTGGGTGGAGATGTGGGATAGCAAGAGGTGCACAGAGCCTGGCTTCTGTGGAAAGCTGCTGCCTGTAGCAAAGCCTTGCGTGCAGCCCTGCACGTGAAGGTGATATAAGCCAAGGTGGATAACTGGCATCGCTTTGCTTTGTGCTTGATGTTGGGACAGTGTGGCACGCTGATGTCTATGCTTACTCCCCACAGTCAGCTACAATGGAGAACTATATGTATTTGGTGGCTACAACGCGCGCCTGAACAGGCACTTCCACGATCTCTGGAAATTCAATCCAGGTATTTATGCTTTTAACTCATTGCAGTGATGGTGCTCGAGGCCCTCAGGTGTGTGAGTGCTCTGATGAACGTACACTCCAGGGGCCTGGGAGCCTGTCTGGGGGAAATGGCTCTTGACAGCATTGACAGAAACTTGCTGCTGTGCTTGGCACCCCTGTTCCTCCTCAGACTATCTCCAAATCTCAGTTAGAAAGTGGAAAAGAAAGTATTGCTGAAAGACGTGCCTACTCAAAAGGTGGTTGGCAAAACTTTTTCTTGTTCTTAAATATACAGAACTGTTGGCAGAAAAGAAGGTGTGGGGCTATGGGAGCCTGGAGACTGTAGCTGGGGAAAACACTGAACTTGACCTGCGGTGTCACCATAGCACACTCTCTTGGAACCAGGTCACCTTGGTGGTTCTCCATCTGGTACCCCAAATACCACTTAACTGTGAGCTGCTTTGGGGTCTTCCATCCTCAGGCACTTTGGGCAGTCCAGGAGACTGATCTGTTTGCTAATTGCTTTGCATAGCAAAGTCTTGTAAAAATGTCATCTGCGAGCAGCCAACTTGCTCTTCCCTCACCTGATCTATGATCTAGTGCAAGAGCTCATGAAAGTTTTTAGGTGCTGTGCATTAGCGATTAATCGCCCCCCAGCATCCTTGCCATAGAGAGCAGCAGGGACGAAGGCTGCTGTCTTCACCTGGTTCAGTTCCTGTGCTCCCGCAGCCAGCCTGTCCCAGCTCTGAGGATGCTCTGCATTCTCAGTGGCTGCCAAGAGATGGAGCTGCTTCCTGGGTCTCCCTCCAGATCTGGCTCGCACTGCGGTGCTTGGGAAGGGAGGCTGCGGGCTCCTGCAGCTTCCAGTGGTGCCTGACCTGCTGCTTTTGGCAGCCTACGGGCTTGGGCTTTGTAAATGAAAGATCTGGGCTTGCTGCAGTGGCTGAAGGGGAGAACCTGCAGCTCCTGTCCCAGCAGGCAGAGCTCTGAGGGCTGTGCCCTCGCAACCCCGTGCCCTAAGCAACCCTTCAGCAACAACCTGATGCAAGTGCATCATTCTGTCTCCAGCAAAAGGAGGAGGTGGACAGGGAGGGTGGATGTTACCTAGTTTGTGTTGGTGTGGGCCTCTGTTCTTTGCTGTGGTCTATTTAAATCCATAACCTGCTTATACCTGAGTCTTGGCCAGGCTTTTGTGACAAGCTGGTGCGCTCTCTCACCTCCACCCCTCCCCTTAGTTTCTCTTTCTTGGAGGAAGATTGAGCCCAAGGGGAAAGGTCCATGTCCTCGACGCCGACAGTGCTGCTGCAGAGTGGGGGACAAAATCATTCTCTTTGGTGGCACCAGGTGAGTTGTGTGGAGTCCGCAGGAGGGTTTGCCATTCCCTTCAGCAGTTTCCCTCTGTGCTCTGCCCCATGCTGTAGTCAGCTTCCTTTTAGAGCCACATGGTAACTGTCCATCTACCTTGCAAGTGTGACAAATTACATAGATCAGGGCTCCTCTGGAAAAGGCAAGGGGGAGACTGAAAATGTCATCAGGTGCTTTACAAGCTAACATGACAAGCCTTGTTCTACAAGCAAGACAAGTAGCCTGGTCTGCTGTGCCGAAGCAGACTTCAGACTGACTTATCCTCCATTACATGCCGCCCTGCTTCTTCCACCAGAATTTCTTTCTTTCATTGGCAAGAGGGGTCTCAGCCAAGCTGCAGAGGGGTGTCAGCTCAGCTGGGGGCTGTTTGAGGAGCCCTACGCACAAGGCAGCATTCCCTGCTGTGCCAGTGTTCCTTAGCAAAGTTTCCATTCACAAAAGGGACCTGGTGTTAAGGATTTAGCTGTCAAACACTGGAAGTGATGCTGTCAGGATGCAGGGCAGCTGGATGTGGCCAAGAGCCTTAACAGCTGCTAAAAGAAAGGAAGTGGCCCATCACCAGGACATGCTCTATGCTGTCTGGAATGACAGATTGCAGCTCTGGAGCACAGGCCTGTTTGCCAGCATCTACCTTGCACAGACACCTGAAATGCTTTCAGCCCTCCAAATGGTTTGGAAAGCTTTGAGGCTTTCTCTGGGACCTTGGCAGTGGCTTTTGGGGGATGCTTCTGAAGACAGGCTGGGGGCAGAGGACAATGCAGGGCAGGTCCAGCTGGCTGACTGTACCAGTGTGTGATGAAGTGAAGGTCCTTCAGCCCCAGGAGAGTTTGGGAGGTGGGAGAAGGTTTACTAGTAGGATGCCCCTGTAGATATGAGGGAGCATTCAGTGCATGGGTGAGGTGCTCAGAGGTGCTGAGTTTATCCAGGCTCCTCAGCAGATACTGGGTGCTGCTCTGTACAGTGGAAGGCTTGCTGGGGCTTGATGGCAGGTCTGGATGCTCTCAGATGCTGCAGTTTTTGGTAGATGGTGCAGATTTGTGTTGCAGCAGCTGAACTCTGGTGTTAAACCTAGGCTCTCCTAACAAACACTAGCAAACCACAGTGAATTTGACACCAGCTTTACAGAGTTCAGTCCACCTCTGCCAGGCAGCATGGCAGCGGCTCATCTTTTCCACTGAATGACTTCATTGTTCGACTTGTTCTTCAAGCTGGACTCAATCCTGACGCAAGCTGGTTTGTCTTCCTCGTCTGAGGGCAGGAAGAGAAGCTGGTGGCAGGAATGCAGCCTGCCTGGACTGGGGAGGGGGGGAGCAAGCTGGGGTGGGGGCTGTGCTGGCTTCCTGTAATGGTTATCAGGTGTGTTCTGGAGCCGCCTGGCGAGATAAGAAGTTTTCCAGGAAGTCGTTGTAAATGGAGAACTCCCTGTGGTCTGCCTCCTGACCTGTGCTCCCCGGCCGGGGCAGGGGAGGGGGAGAGCACAGCTCAGGGATGGGGCGTGGGGGGATTCAGCAGGCGCCTTGCAGGATGAGCCGGTGGGCCCAGCTTGCCAGGCAGCACCAGGGCACAGTCGGGCAAAACCCCTTTGAATCCCTGCCCTTCCTGGTGGGATTCCTGTGCACTGGAGGCTGTTCAAGAGGTGCTTCTGCAGGTGCCTGCTCCTGAAGCTTCATCTCTTGCAGTCCTGCCCAGAGCCCAGTCTTTTTGCCCCCATCTGTGGTCTCTCCCTGTGGCCAGCAGCAATCCTGTCGTTTGTGTCCTGTTTAAGTGACCAGGACATCACGTAGCGCTAAGCTCAGCACTCCTGCTAGCTGTGGTTTCCCCCCAAGCCCACCAGCACTTCACACGCAGAGACCATCCGCAAAGGACAACAAAGGGGAGATGGAATACTATAAATCGGAGCTTAGCTGAACAGATGCTGATTCAGGTTTGGCTTGGGGCTGTATTTTCCTGACAAGGCTTAGAAAGACCCAGCTCTGGTGAGGGAGAACAAGCAGTTTTGCTGCGCTCTGGTTGATGCCCTGCATCCTGCTGTCTGGGAGCTGCAGCTCTCCTGGTCTTGAACTCCAGGCTTTCCCTAGCTGCTTGCAGTTGGGTGATAAAACCACAGACGTGCTGCCTGCCGGCTTTCCTTTGGAAGATAAGGGATGCCTTAGGTTTTCCTGTGACGTGGATGTGAGATTAGATTGTGGTGCGGTGAACACACAGGATTGGATTAAAAGGGCTCTTGCATGTATCCAGGCAGATGGGACCTATCGGCAACAGATCTTCTCTGCCAGCAGCAAGCTGTGCCCTGGAGTTTGTGTGGGGGTGATGAGGACCAGAGGAGCAGGTGCTGCCTCACCTCCCAGGGTGATGTGAAGCCTAGTGGGTCATAGGTGGGCAGCAAGTGACACTGGGGTGAGAATTCACTGCATGAGGCCCCAGCTAAGCAGTGAAGGCATGCTAAATCGCCTTGTGGTGAACCAAAGCAGGACTTAAAAACACCTTTCCTTTCTTTCAAGTTCTCCAAACTGCCATCAGCCATGGGAGTGCTTTCCTACAGGCTGGCCTCTCTGTGCTGGGGGACACAGTGACCTGTATCTCAAGTGGCTTTGGCTGCTCCGTCAAGACCACAAAGGCAGGGAGCCTCACATGAGGATGCCTGTTGTTCCCTGGCCATGCTTGAAATCACAGCTCCCCACTGGTGCCCCAGGACCGACATCGTATGGGAGCATGAGCAAATTGGGATTGGGTTAAAATGACTATTGCACTGATCAGCAGCTGATGCTTCCTTAGCTGCAGTCTTCTGAAACTGCTGCCCCCATCTTGGCACAACCAGGGAGCTGTGACTGGAGCCTGCAGTGGTTCCTGCAGTCAGACTGAGAAATGTCTGTGCTCGCACTGCTGTGCAGATGTCTCCTAGCTGCCTTCTCTACACTTCTCTTGCAACATCCCAGTGGCCATGCTGAAATAATTGCAGTAGATCTTAACCGTGTGAGAACTGGAGTGATGAACACTATGGCTGTGCAGAATCCGATTCAAACCTTGTGCTGTTGTGCTCGGCATACAACTTCTGCTCATGCAGCAGGGAACCCAGAAGCAGTCCAGTTGCTGGCCTAGGCAGAGGAACACAAGCTAATAAAATAAGATGTTTGCCTGGCTGCAGGTTGCTAACCTGTGGAGAGTTTGTGCTAATGTAACAGGTACATATGGCTATTGCAGATGAAAAGAGCTGCTGCTGAACCAGGAGGTGACCTCAGTGGCTGATTCAGATGCTTATTCTCAGCTGCTGCCTTCACCCCTCTGTAGAAAACTTATGCAAAGCACCTTCTGTATTGCCCGCAGAGAAAGCTGCTTGACTTATCACACTCCAGCCTGCTGCAGTGCTGGGGCAGTTTGGTACAGTGCATGCTGGCTCTGTCCCCAGCAGCATCAGTGCTCCCGAGGGCTTACAGGCAGGAGAATTTAGCCCACAGGTTTCCATGGCATGACTCACAAGCAGCATACCATGTGAGGCAGTCTGCGGATGTTCTGTACAGCCTTGGGAAGCTAGAGCTGAGGTGGGCAGTGAGAGCAGAGCAGTGTTGCCTGCAGCATGTGGCTCCTTCCCTCTCACTGCTTCTCTGGGTTGCAGAAAGTTTGGATGACCAGTAGCTGCTTGCTGGGACCGTCACCATCTCTGGAGATAGGTCATGGTTCCCATGCCCTGAAGCCCTGCAGTACAACTAGAGAGCCTCCCGGAGTCTTCCTGGGTCTCCAGCTTGATCTTGCCTACCTCACTGGGGATGCCAGCACCACTTTTTGGACTTTGCACTGTGCCGTGGTGTCTGAATCCTCCTAGGTCAGATGGCTGTCCCTTGTGATGTTCTCCCAGATCCTTGTACTCCCCATTGCATGCCTCCCCTTGTGAGTTGAAGCTGGTCTGCGGTCTGTAAAAAGGCACAGTGCAGGCTGTATCTTGCTGTCCCGCGTTGCGTGTGGGGCCAGGTAGGGCTGGGCTGGCCCCTGTCTGCCCAGACAGTTTGATCTGTATGTGCTTCCTAACATGTACCAGGGCAGCCTTACGTGATACAGCATCACCGTGAAGATGGTTAGCCTCCAACAGTGCGCTGGGTTCTCCAGGTGATGCCTGGAGTCTGGCACTGCCTGCTGTGGGGCAGCCCATGGGCCCCATTTATTGCACAGAGCAGGACAGATGCTCGTGCCAGCACACCTGCATTCAGGAGCAGCTGTAGCATCCCCTCTCCAACCTGCTCAGTTGTCCTCTTAGGACCCCGGGGCTCAGCTTTGCCTCCCTGAGTGGAGCTCCCTGGAGGGTTGGATCCACTGAAATCGCTGAGCACACAGAGCCCTGAAACAAGCCTCAGCTCTGGAGGCAGACGAGTGTTTGCCAGCACCCTCCTCATGCCGAGGGTGAGTACCACAGTTCTGGGGAAGGCCCCACGGCTGCTTGGTTGTTGGAGAGCGCTTTGGGAGGTACCTGGGGAAGGAGGAGTGTGAAACCAGCCAGAAGCTGGTCAGGGTGGAAGAGGGAAAAGAGATGTTCCCTGCAGAGTGGGAAGTGTGCCTGAAGGTGCAGCAAAGGAACAGGCAGGTGAGGTGAGGAGCAAGCTTGCAGCTGGAGTCACCATGGTCTTGTGTGAGATGGAGGTCGCTGCCCCGTTCCCCGCTATGGCTTTCAGAGGAGATGGTGCGTGTTTCTGCCATGCTGCTGGAGCTGGGCCAGCCAGGCACCCCTGGCTCTGCAGCCCTACCTGCTCTGCAGGAGCTGGGGAAGCAGAGGGACATGAGGCATCAGAGGGTCCCAGGCAAGGGCCAGGCAGGCCAGGAACAGTGCTGGACATGCTCAGCCCTCAGGGAGCCCAAAGAACCGCAACTGATGTACGAGCGTTTTGGCCCTGACTGACAAGCTTTGCTTGGCTTCTGCAGCCCGTCTCCGGAGGAGGGCATGGGTGACGAATTCGACCTGATGGATCACTCGGATCTCTACATCCTCGACTTCAGTACGTGAGCGTTCCTCGCACAGCTCGTGCCTCTCACCACCAGGTGCCTCGCTGTGAAGCACCGTTTGCCGTGGCACTGATCACCCGATGCCCTGCTACCCCCATACTGCCCAAAGGAGGATTGCTGTGACTAACCACCCTCTTTCCGCAGGCCCCAGCCTAAAGACGCTGTGTAAGCTAGCAGTGATTCAGTACAGCCTGGACCAGTCCTGCCTTCCCCACGACATCAGGTACCGCGCGCCTTGCTGGGAGGTCACCCGTGGGCGCTGCCTGCCTCAGGGCGCTCCAGCCCCGGGTGCTGCATTTGTGCTTCCTCTCAGTGTCCCCCCTTGGTGTGTTGCAGATGGGAGCTCTCGGCCATGACGACGAACAGCACCATCAGCCGCCCCATCGTCTCCTCACAGGGCTGACGCCGGCTCATCCCTCTATCGCCATGCTCTCACCCCTCCACACACTGACCTCTTGCTCCACTGCCTGCATGAATTTTTAGCCCTTTCAAGCAAGGAACATATGTGAGCTCCGTTTGTCTTGCCTTAGCCAGGCCTCCCTCTGCCCTTGTCATGCTCTGGGCAGCACGGGCGTGCGGGCAGAGCAGGCTGCCAGGGAAGACATGAGCCTGCCCCAGCAGCACAACTGAAGCCCCGTCCTCGCCGATGGCTCGCCTGGAGAGCTGCAGCCATGCTGGCCTGGTCTCCTGCCAGCAAGGGCCTGAATCGACTCCTGCCACCAGCCCCAGCCTTGGGCTATGAACCGCTCCCGTGCTGCCTCGTGAGCAGCGACCGACCGTCGGCACCGGCCTGCAGGGCCAGCGCTGGGCTGAGCCCCTGTGCCTGCTGGGGGGGCCTGGCCCCAGCTGGCTTCTCTGGCTCTGGTTGTAAAGCAGTGACTGGGGGCAGTTTTATAAACACTGAGGCAGAGGTTGCTTTCTGCTGCTCTGTGTGTCTGAGCTGGGGGCAGCTGGGGTGGGAGGGGAGGGCAGAGGCTGAACCAGCTACAAGTCCTCAGCGGTTGGTGTGAGCTGCAGCCTGGGCTGGGGGGAAGAAGGGGGAGGCTGGGCCTCCGCTGCAGCGTGGCTGCTTCCTGCGACTGGGGCTGTGAGGGTGACAGCGAGCGTCTCTTGGGCTGTGCTGCCTCAAGGCAGCGGGTGCAGGGGCGAGGCTGTGCTGACAATGCAGGGAAAGCTAGTAAAGCACCCGCGGCGTTCACTGGGATCCCAAAGTCACAGGGACAGCCAAGAGAGAGTGATGGCTGCGTGCAAGGAATGGGTGGCAGAGGGCCCAGCCACCTCCCCTGTCCTGAGGGCTGGCATGCAGCAGGGACGGTGCCGCTGGGCTCCTCAGCCTGCGTGAGGTGGCCAACGTGGGTGCAGTGGAGCAACCTGGAGTGGGATGAGAGCTGTGAAAAGCCGATGGTAAGAGGACTGGAGGCACCACGATTGCTGGAGGAGGTGGTTCTTTGCCTTCTGGCAGCGCTCCGCTGTAGGCTGTGGTGGGTCATGGTCAGCAAGGGTGAGGCTGGGGCCTGAAGGCAGCCAGGCTGTGCGGCAGCACACCTGGCTCAGGGAGAGCATCCCCAGCCCAGGCTGCCCCTCTGCAGGCCATGGCACTGGCACATTACGTGTGAGGGCTGGGTGGGCATCTCCCACAGGCTGGCAGGCAGCTCAACCAGCTGCCTCAGGCATGGGCTCTCCAAAGTCATGAAATGCCGGAGCTTTTTGCTGCGATGGTCCTTCCCCAGCACTGAAGCACCAAACTTACTCTCCCTCTGGGGTGCCAGGCACCAGGAAATGCCTGCAGACCACCCCGACTCACTGCGTCGGGCAGCAGGGCGCTGAGCATGGATGCACCCTGAGGCACTCCTGGCTCTGTGAATGGTTGTCACTGGGGCTTCTGTGGGGAGAATCGCAAGCTCTGGGACATTGCGCGGAGACGCCAGGCCCTGGAGAGGCTCAGTGCCCTGTGCCAGCTCCCTCTAGGAGAGCAAACCTTTGGTGGGGAGAAGGCTTCTCTGGGGAGAGGACAAGGGCCTTGCTGGGGAGGGGGTCGTAGGCACCCCGCTCCTCTCCAAGGGTTCAGGGGCACTGTGGCCCCACATGCACCGCAGGTGTCCTGCAGTGGGATCCCTGCTAGCCTCGTCATCGCCCCCTCCAGAGCTGTCAGGTTTGCTTTAAAGACCCCAGCTTCCTTTTATTGCTTCCCCTCTCAGATTGCAGCCGGCTGCGAGGGCTATTTTTAGCAGCCTGCCTTCTAAAAATAGCCCCAAGCTGCTTGCAGTTGCGTCAGGAGAGGGACCTCTCCTCCTCACACCGGTTTGGCCCCTGAGCCCCAGGAGGCTACAAAAGGAGGCCGGGAGCAGTGGGGTCAGCAGGTTCAGACGCAGCCGGAGGCAAAGGAGGCGAGAGGTGCTCTGCCAGCTTCAGGCGTCCCAGCGCCGGCACCATGACCATCTTCTGCAGCCACTGCCACAGGCCACTGCAGGCAGAGACGACGAACTGCCTGCCCAGGAGGGCCGAGCAGGCGCCCAGTGCCTCGAAGCCGTTCAGGTGAGCTGCCCCTCGCCTACGGGGCTGCGAGCTGAGCAGCTTGCAACTCCTGTAGCTTGCGATTCTCCCATAGCAGGGGATGGGGAATGCTGTCCCCTCCCTGGGCAGGGCTCTCCAAGCAGCTGGCTTTGCAGGTCTACCAAGAGTGCCTCCAAGGCTCGTCGGGACCAGATCAATGCAGAGCTGCAGGCACTGCGCTCCCTGCTGCCCATCTCCGCGCGGGAGAAGGAGCGTCTCTCCTACCTCCACACCATGGCCCTGGTGTGCCTCCGGCTCCGGGGTGCTCACCTCTTCCCTCCAGGTACCCGTGGGCACTGCTGTACCCTACTTGATGCCACGCTAGTTCAGCTCTGCACGGGGCGCTGCTCCTGCCCCCTCTCAAAATAGCGCTTCACACTGTGCTCCCCCCGCAGACTCGGCTCCTCCGGCAGGGCCGGTCCTCGGTGCGGAGCTGCTCTCCCTGCTGCCAGGGTTTTTGCTCGTGCTGTCGGCCAGTGGCAAGCTGGTCTACATCTCCGAGAACGTCTCCCAGGTCCTGGGCCTCTCCATGGTAAGGCCTGGCTGCTGTGGATTTGCATTCACTGCCTCCTCACGCCTGTGCCTGTTGTGCGCAGCACGCTGTCCCTGTGAGAGGCTCTCCTGTGGCTTCAGTGGGCTGCGAGCTCATGGTGCACCAGCACCCGGCCCACCGGAACAGGCATGACCCATGATGACAGCTCCCTCTTATCAGGTGGAGCTTCTCGCCCAGGGGGACACAGTCTTCGACATCCTGGATGCGCGAGCGCAGGAGGACGTGCACAAGAAGCTCCTCCTTGCCCAGGAGGAGCCAGGCAGGGGTAAGGCTGGGGAGAACAGGAGGGCAGAGAGCGCTCAGGGAGGCCTCTGGGCTGGGGTGTCACAGGCGCTGCCCTGCTCTGGCTCTTCGTGGCTGCAGTCAGACCCAGGGGGATGCCAGCCCTGCTGGGAGGGGAGCAGGACTGCTGGGGGAGACCCTGACCCACTCCGGCTGGTTTGCTTCTCTGCAGAAATCACATTTGTCAGCGAGATGCGCACATCCAAGGCCTTCCGGCTGCAGCACGGGGGGAATCGGGCTGTGGCAGTGCGCGGGCGCTTCATGGCCTCGTACTGGCCGGCCTCCCCCTCTGCCACAGCCTTCCTGGCCCTCTGCACACCGGTTGCACAGCTGGCAGCAGACGGCGATGCCGGTTCTCAGGACAACCTGTTCCAGAGCATGCATGCCTTGGACATGACATTTACTGATGTCATGGAGAGGTGAGGGGTGCATGCCCACCACAGTCCCAGCCAGCTGTCCAGGACAGCTGGGATCATTTCCTTTCACCAAGCCTGGGCATAGGACACAGGCTGGACCCCACTCCTCTTGTCCTCCCCAGTGTCATCTACCACCTTGGCTACCACAGGGAGGAACTGATTGGTCAGTCGTGGTACAGCCTCCTGCACCCTGAGGATACTGACCTAGCGGCTGCGCAGCACAGGGCTGTGGGTGAGTGTCAGGCCTGGAACCATCTGTGTCTTCCTCTAGCCTGGTCTGGCTACACCTGAAATCTGGCTACCTAGGACAGCCAAAACAAAGTGAATTTAGTCCTGCTTGCTGTAAAAAGGATGAAACAGAGGATTAGTTACATGTCCCATACACCATCCACATGGGTTTGTAGCTCACGGGTAGCTGCCAAGCAGGGGGACACCAGCACTCTGCTTTCCTACAGTGCACAGAGGAGGGACGAGACCCTTTGAGCCCCAGCTTTCTCAGACGTTGTAGACCCAACTCCACTGTCTGCGGCTTCTGTCTCACTGGGGCCAGAGCAGCCAACTGGCTGCAGCGGCGTGGAGGCCACCAGGGCTGCCTGTGGCTCCGCTGGGCACGCACTGGGGGCCGGGGCAGCCGCGCCCCGCTGCAGGCTAACGCTGCCGCTTGCCCACAGCGCTAGAGGCCGGGGCCGCAGCAGGGCCCGCAGTGCTGCGTGTGCTCCGCAGGGACCGCACCTGGGCCTGGCTCCGCGTGTCGGCACGGCGGGGCCGCGGGGGCCGCTGCATCACCTGCACAAGCCGCTGCCTCAGGTGAGGGCTCAGGCGGGGAGGAGAGGGCAGTGGGACCCCGGCGGCCGAGGCCTGCGGCTGCCGGTGGCGCCGGGTCCCCGGAGGCCGCCCCTCACTCCCGCGTCCGCCGCAGGGAGGAGGAGGCGGCCTACCTGCGCGCCCAACAGCAGGGCCCGCCGG
>VXAL01008319.1:8177-123979 GCA_013399475.1 Chauna torquata | reverse complement strand
TCGCTCGGCCCCGGTGCGCCGCGCTGCTACCACCTCCGGCCGGCCCGCGCGGGTTGTGGGATTACTTATAGAAAAAAAAAAAAAAAGGTATTTAGCCTGGGGACTTGAATCTTTTTTTTTCCCCCTCCGCTTGACTGACTTTCTCACACTCCTATTCCCAGAGCCTGCCAGCTAAGCCTGAGTCATCCTGCCAAGAACTAGACCTGGCCTATTCAAAAATGTGCTCGCTCGCTCTTTCTCTGTCTCTCTTTCTTTTCTTTCTTTTTTTTTTTTTTTTCTGAGTATACACAGTAATGTTTTTCCACCTCCTCCAGTACCTGATCCGCACCTGTACAGGGCCAATCCCACACGTATCACCTGATCCTGCCTTTTCAGAGACCGTGAGAAAAATAAAGTTCAGGAAAGAAGAGACATGTTTGCAGATCTCACCAGTGCAAAGCCCTCGTCTCTGCAGAGGCTTGCCTGCATAGCCATCAGAGTTTTAGAAAAAGAAAAATAAATAAAAGAGAGTGTCATGTTTAAAACTACAGAAAAGCACAAATCTGGGATTCCTTTCATCTCGAACGAGCCACCAGTCTTAATTTAAAAACAAGGAGTAGCCTTCAGTGTGTAAGATTTAACTTCGGATGAGCAATATTTGACTTAAGCTTCAGTTAGCTAGACATTTGGACAAACCTGAGCGAGGAAGAGTTCCCCGCGCTGGGGAGCTACCGAGAAGTCTTTTCTCGGTAGCCTTCACAGAGCAGTCTGAGACAACCGATTAACATGAAAACTGCAGTATGTTTTGGAAGAGCCTAAAAAGTTTGGGTGGGCCAATATTTTTTAATACATGGGGAAAAAAATAATAGGAAGGTCATCACGATTCCTGAGCTAGTGCTCTGCCTCCCACGGGGATTTGGAAAGGAAATGCAAAGCCGGGCAGCCCAGTCCCTCCTGGGCTGGGAGTGAGAACAGGCTGCAATTAGGTCCGCGGAGCTGCTAACCGCCTCTAATTGCTGGCAACAGGTCGGTTTCTGCGGGGATGGAGCGGGGCAGGCGGGGAGCGCCGGCTGTCGTGGGCCACCAGCGCTGGCCCCGGCCGGGCGGCAGCTCCCTTCCTGCGAGCGAGGGCTGCGGGGCCCCGTCCCGGCCCCCTCCTGCCCGCCGCAGGCCCAGGGGAGGCTTTCGCTCGTGGGGAGCCCAGCTGGGGGCCTCGCAAAGCGTCGGCTCCCGCAGGGCGTCCTGCAGTCCCGGGCTGGCCGCTGCACGGCTGTCCCCTCTCCGGGTGTCCGCCTCTGCCTGCCTGCTGTGCGGGGCCTTACACGTGCGAGGGCTGTGGTCCTGCAGCGGAAGCGTGCCTGCGTGTGAATTCCCTGGGGATCAAGGGAGGAAGGGGAGGATTTACATGGAAGGATGTCTCTGGAAATGAAGTGGCCAAGGCCAAGCTCCAGCTGGAAGGAGGTGGCGAAGAGGCTTGTAACCGCTGGGGAATCTGGAACAGATCCTCTGGGCTTCTCCAGCCCTGCATTTGCTTATGAAAGGGCTGTCAAGGGGGAGATGTCCTGAGATAAGGGGCTGCTCCAGGGACCCGCGTGTTCCTTGTCCTCTGGTCATCTGGCAGTGGTTTTCTTTGCTCAGGCAGTAATCTTGGTTTACAAACTGGGAATTGTCCAAAGCAGATTTGGGAGGAAACTTTAGACAGCTCATTGGGGCATTACTGACTCGCAGAACACCTTGCAGGGAAAATGTGTTGGCAAGAAAATTTAGACTAGTCCCGGGCATGGGCCCAGGGGCAGGGAGGTGGAATAAAACAGGATGCTGCTGCTGGTGTGGCACACGGGGCGAGGAGGTGGCAGAGCTGGCTGTGCCTGCTCTCCCATCCTTTAGGAAGCAGACCAGACCAGAGCAAAGTGTGCGTCTAGAGATCCAAGAGCTTTACAATCCAAAGCTAGCCGGAAATATAAAGCATACAGCAAGCAAGTGGCTTGTAAGAGCGGGGGTATTACGAGAAGGACCCTGACACAAGCTGGAGCCCAGGAACGGCACACCAAGCCTTCACCTTCAGGTCACGGGCTGAAATTCTAGCCCGGCAACTGGAAGCTGTCACCACCCTGAAGGCTGGAAAACAAGTGTTGCTTCTTGGGGACGTGTCCCTGGTGCAGATGTCTCGTCTGGGCGGCCCCGTACACGTGTCTCTGCATGTGGTCCCCAGCCCAGGAGCTGGTGTGGGTGCCACCCACAGCCACCCAGCTGGCGGCGGTGGTCTCTGGTAGGTTTCAGGGATTTTTCACCTCCACGTTTGCCAGATCTCTGGGGCAAGGTCACTTTCAGACTGACTTCCTGATGAGGCTTCCCAGACAAAGCAAAGCTTTCACAGACCTTGCTCTCCTGCACACCAGGTCCTCAAGGTAAAAAGGGCAGAACAGCTTTCATCAGCAGTATCACTGCTCAGTCCTGCCACTGGCAGGAGCAGCTCGCTGGGCGGGATGGCAGCCCCATTTCCCAGCAGGTCCTGCCCTCTTGGGCACTGGGGACCGGTTCCCCAGGGCCTGCTGAGACCCAGGGCCCCAGCACAGCTGCGGGGGCACAGGCAGAGGAGCCCCAGGGCTCTTGCCCGGTGGCTGCTCCCCCGGTGCGTGCCCTGCGGGAGTGGTTCACCTTCAGCTCTTCCCTGGCTGCCGCCGCAGAGAAGAGGCTGATGTGTTTGTTCCTTTTGCTCCAAGCTGGGCGAGTCAGCCTGGGTGTGGGGGAGCTGTGGCCGTCCTGCAGCAACAGCCCCTGCGCTGGGGAGGGCACCCATGGGCTCCAGAGACCAGTACCCTTCCTTTGGTCACCCACACAGCCAGGCAGGCATCCCGACACAGCAAGCCGTGGGACGAAGCAGCTGAGGCTTTGCTGGGGTAGCGAAGTACCACTCTGAGAAATCTGGGTGTCTCTAAGGGCAGGGACCAAACTACTTCCATCTCCCCATCCCAGCACGGGCTGCTGCACAGCTCCGCACCAGGGAGGGCTCTGGGACAAGAGCCAGGGTACCTGGATCTCTTTCTAAGCTGATTCCTTTTGGCAGGCTCCTATCCTGCTGAACCAGGGAAACGCTGCCCTGGGAGCTTGGGGAGGGGGGGGCTGGGGCGTTTTGGCAGCTGCGAAATGCCACCCATGTGGATGGGAATTCCCTTCCTGCCCTGATAACCATGATGTTATTTCACAGAGTGCTGGTTGGGCTGGGGCAGCCGCATGTGGTAATAGGCAGAAGATGCTGCAGCCCCAGCTTTTCCCCTTGTCCCCAAACTGTTTGCAGGGCTTGGACCTGTATCTGCCACTGTCATTGCCAGCCGGAGGCTGTGAGCTGCCTTATACCCTTCTCTCCGAGATGCTCTTTCCATGGGATATGACCTGAATTCACTGGACCATGAATTTGCAACCTGCTGGCCATGCCAGGGCAGCCCTGCTCCAGCACAAGTCACTGTCTTTTGCAAGATACGCCAGCTCCAGCTGGCAGGATGTACCTCCTAGCCTACATCCCTCTGAGAGCCAGAAATAAATGTATAGTCGCTCCCCAGAGGAGAGTAGCGTCTCTCAGTTGGCCTCCCCGTGTGTGGTGGGAGGTATTGGCAGTGAGAGCCAACTTATTTATTTATTAGGATCCCATTTGTGTTGCTGCCTGAGGCTGCTGCCTCTGTGTCACGGTGCCTGCGTGCTCGTAGGGCTGCTCTGCACGGGGAGGCACGAGGGGCCCTGCATCAGCCCCGCATCTGCTGACTCCAGCCTGCAGTCGAGCACCCCTGTCCTGGATGCTGTTTACAACTCGGTTTTTTTGAGCCGCAAAGCTGTCCGAAAGGGTTGGCTGCTGCGGCATCGTGTGCTGAGCCCGGGATGGCACGGCTGTGGGAAGCCCCGCGGGCTGTCTCCCAAGATGACTTTTCGGTATGCTCAGCCCAGCCGTGCGGTTTGCAGCCCAGCTGTGAGCAGCTGGATCAGCAGGGCCAGGGAGGGAACAGGCGGGCGGGAGCGTGGCAGGGTGGGAGCCTCGCCAGCCATCGTGGCACAGGGGAATCGCACCCGGAGTGCCAGCGTGGCCCCCGGTGCCGGCACGCATCCCGGCTGCCTCTGCCCCGGCCCCGCGGGTGCCTAGCATCACGGCTCCTGGGCGATTCAGCCTTACCCGAGCACAGGCTCTGAAATCCTCCGGGGCCACTCCTGCCCACAGCCTCCGTGCTCCTCTGCAGTGATCAATCCTATTTTCCAACACATTTCCCTCTCCTTGTCATTAATCAGTCCCAGAAAGGAGGCTGAACTTCTCGCCGCCCGCAGCCCCCTGATGGAGTCACCAGCTGATCGTCCTCTCTTATTTACGATGCCATGAGTCAGCAAAGGGGAGAGCGGTGTGCGAACTACACATGATCCTAAAGCCCCGGCAGCAGCTGAGATGCAGCCAGGAAATATTTGGGTTCCCCGGTCCCTTTGGGAAGTGCTGGGGCAGGAGCCCTGCCCTGCACTGGAAGCTGGCATGTAAACGTCCTTCACACAGCAGCAATCAGATTGCTGTGGTATAACACAAATAAATTTAGCATTTCTTCATCAGCACCTAGAGGGCTTTGGATGCACTAGGTGCAGATTCAGTAAAAACCAGATCTCTCCTGTTGTACCAAATCCAGTCTAGTGCTGTCCTGCCGCAGAGGGCGAGGACGAGGGTGCTAGTCCCCCGGCCTGGGGACATAAATACAGGCATCCGAATGAGTGTCCGGGCACCCACCGGTGCTGAGCAGCTGCTGCCGGAGCTGGTGGCTCTGTGGGTGTTCAGGGCTTGCATGCTGGGGGTCTCGACCCGAGCCCTCGCGCTTCTGGCTCGGCACATCCCTCTGTGGCTGTGCTAGCTCCTGGCTGCCCCTGAGGCAGCTTGAGAGGAACCTGCTGGTTTACAGAAGCAGAAAAGTGCATTCCCCCCACCTCTTCTGCTGAAAGCAATGTGATATGTTGCAGATTACACCAATATTATAAAACAATATTTATTTTCTTCTGACCCCCTCAGTCCTGCTGCTTGTTTCTGCACTCCGGGTGAGCTAGGCACCCGGGGTCAAGCGGTAACGCATCCGCCAGTCCTGCCAGGACGACTCTGTGACTGTCAGCAGGCTGCAAAGGTTTATAAATCAGGGCTGACGGGCTAGGAGCAGTGTGAGAAGGTTGCTGATAGTGAGTCAGAGAGAAAGCTACACGACGACTTGGCTATTTTAAGTGGCAGACACAGGCTATGAAAAGCAAATATCCTCATTTGGCAATGATAAGAAGGATTTTACTGGTGAATACTAATGGAGGAGACCAGTGATGCTGCTGTCCTGCTTGGCAGTGTTCCCGTCATCAGGAGTTGCACCATGAATATTCGCTACCTCAAACTTCTAAATTTAAAACACTTTATTCAAGAAAACACGGGATGCTTCAGGGTGCAGTGCTCTGCGCCTGTAGGACACAGCCTTTGCACAGCCAGCACCTTTCTTGAAGTGGTGAGTAGATGGATGCTGATTAATCTGTGGTACGATGAATCATTTGCACTTGGCGCCTGATCTTGCCAATGCCTTCAGTTTTGCTTGAGCTTGGCACTGTTATGGAGAGAATTAGCCTATCTCACTAATATTTTAATGTACATATAATTTGAATGCTACATTCCAAAAATCAATATATATTATTCAAGGTGATAGCAGAACTAAAATTAGTCCTTTAACTATGCCAAGAATATCCGGATGATTGTATGTTATTTAGGTTGGTGACCCTGCCTTCATACATGTGTGTAGGGCACATGTTTGAGATCACACTGGAGAGTAGTTTTTCTCAGGCTGGCTAATGCCAGAAGAAAAAAGGTAAAGATCTTTTACATGCTAGTCAAGAACTGATGTGTTACTAATTACTGTAATAGAAAACATTATCCCTCAGAGGATGTTACTATTTTATAAACAAGGGGATAATTTACAGCTTAATTACTTACATGGAGAATTAATTGCTGAGTGGAATGAATAAATACATTTGCAAGCACAACATTTACTGCGCACTGATTCCAGTAGTCTAGGCATTAAGAGGCAGATCTTTATTTAATAAGTAATCTGGAGTGTCGTATGAAGTGACATCTAATCCAAATTCCGAAACATCCTGAAATGAGGCTTCAAGGGCCTTGTCCTTCTCCTCTGCGGTGAAGGGCAGCGTGTTCATCAGCCTCCTCAGAAATGTGTTCATGCCGGCAGCGCGGGAACACGAGGGGGGAAAGGCAGAGATCCCCCGGCAGCAGCGCGGAGGGCTGAGCCGCAAGCCCAGCCCCGGCGCCGAACGCTGCGGTACTGCAGGTGGGGAACGTCTGCTGGGGTGCCAGCCACCCCGCTGCCTCCCCACCGCCCCGGCAGCCCGGCACGCTGCAGGCACCTGTGTGCTGCGGCTGCTGCTGCGAATGATCCTGGGCTACTGGTGCCCTCTCGCAGGCTCATATCTTTATTGGAGGCTGTTAAAGGCAAACCTCCCAACAGCAATAACGTGACTACAAAGCAATTCTAAGAAAAAGTACGTGGGAATAAGGGAGATACTGAGATCCCAGCCAATTTCAGTACAATACAAGTCTGAAGTATCCTTATAAAGTTAACAAGTCAAATTTAAATGTATACAAGGCTCAGGAGCATACAGGAAGCAGGATCAGCCAAACCTTCAAAGGCACATCGTTGTCTTTCAGAAGGTCCACTGAAAGGCTCATGCCATAAAAAAGATGTATTCAAGTGGCTGATAAGGTGATAAACGCAGTGGAGAAATGCCAGCAGAGAGTGGGCATGGATGCTCGCTGCAGGGATGTTAGGGCGTCTTGGTGCATTGTTACGGAGCGCTATTGTCCCGCTCCCTCCGCTATTGCCCTGCAATAAAATGGGAGGCGAGCAGGGGGAGAGTCTGGCAGGTGATTTCCTCCGGGGCCGGCAGCGACCCTTGTCACCGGCTGCGTGTGCCCTGCTGTGCCGCGCGCGAGCCGTCGCGACCCCGCCGCTGGGGAGAGGCACAAGAGCAGCGCTGCTGCCTGCCCGCGCCGCCTCCATCGCCCCCGGGCAGCACGAGCCCCACGCGGCGTACAGCCGCTGTGCCAGGCTGCGGTTCCCCGAGACGTGAGTGCCCTGGGTGCCAGAGGCAGGAGGGGATGAGCACAGAGCTCCAGGAGCCAGCCTGCCTGTGCTGCGTGCCCAGGAGCTCGTCCCTGCGCTCCCCTGGGAGCCGAGGTGGGCTCAGCGCGCGTCTGCTACGGGCACCTGGGGGGCAGCTTCACCAGGGGCTCTCGCTCAGCCTTGCAGCGTGGAAACCCTGACAAACAGTCCCACGCCTGCTCCTGTTGAACTCACTGAAGGACCAGATTAATGCCCAAATGTGCTCGGGAGACGTTGAGGACCTGGAGATCGTTCAGCCTGCCGGGGTGGTGCTGGCACGGCCAGCTCGCGGTGCCTGCTGCTTCCTGCTCTGCTGTGTTACTCGGGGACAGCAGGCTGTGTTCTGCATTTATCGTGTGCCGGTGTGCGATTGTATGGTTTACCCATCTGTTGAAAAGCAAGGAGCAATGCCACATGACTGAAGCAACCAGCCACGCTCTCTAAATAGCAAAGCATCAATAACAAGTGAGATAGCAAAGCATCCACAGGCTGCAACGTAGTGGCATAAAAAGAGTCTAGAAAAAGCCCAGCCACACAGACATTGGAAAAATCAAGGTCATTTCATGGCTTGTTTGTGAGCAGGAAGCAAAACCACTCCGATTTGTTGACTCTGAAGAGGCCAGCAGATCTGGAATGCGTGTTGCAGGACCTGGCGTGCAGGAATTCATGAAACATAAGGCCTGTCAAAAATAATTTTTAAATGAAATGCAGTGTCCTCGCGAAACACATGCCTCACACATAACACAAAACCGAAGTACAAAGTGTGGTGTTTAGAGGCTGGATTCTGTCTAAAGTGAATAGAAGCCACATGCATGCATCTGAGATCAGATTTTGGCCTGCCTTTAAACTTTGTTTGCAGAGGCTGCGAAGAGAACAGGCAAATGAAGGCTCTGCCTCCTTTTATGACCCCCTAGCCCCGAGCAGCATTTTTGTGCTTCTCCGAGAGGCAAAACCTCTGGTTTTGCCCGAACAGCTTCGGAGCCGCTGCTGTGCGTGTGCTCGTCTGGCAGCACGGCTGTGCTCTGGCACCGAGGATGCTGAGCACCACGGGGTCCTGCCTGCAGCCTGCTCCGTCCTGGCCAAAAAGCTGGGAGCAGCGCGTGCCTGCGCAAGGGGCGGCTTTGGGCAGGGCGAGCTCCGAGCAGGGAAACGATGCCCGGGGTTTCCCGCAGAAGTGTTAGCACCGAGGCTTAGCCTTTATTAATTGGGGAGAGGACAAAATAATGCTGGCAAAATGCTGTCAAATACTTCAAATTAATGATTAATTCTAGATGGAGTGATACTGTTTGATGTGGTCTTTGCTGGTTTAAACAGGAGGAGGGTGATTCACTCTAAAGGAATTTATAAAAACACAAGTATTTGCTCATGGACAATAAATACTGGGGCAGATAAAAAGGGGGATGAAGTGTTCGGCTCCATGATAGCAGCTCTGCTCGAGAAAACTTTTGACCTTCTCACATCTTAAATCAAGGCGGCTCCCCCCGGCTCTCCTCCGAGCCTGCCCTTGACGCCAACGGGACGTGTACGCGGCAGCGCCGGGCCGGGCGCAGGCTGTGTCCCCAGCAGGTCCCCGTCACCGCCCTGCTGGCCCGGTGTCCATCCCATCCCTGCAGAGAGGCCAGGGCAGCCGCCGGTGCCCGGGGCAGCATCCGACAGCGGTTCACACAGCCTGTGTACACAGCGTGATCTGTCGGTGTGCGTGTTGTAAATGCCAGCACGTAAAGGCGGTGCCGGGGCTGCCGCGGCATGCAGAGCCGCCCCGCCTGGGGAGCGATGCCGCCCGCTGCAGCCGCACCGCATCTCCAGCCAGCTTTGAGCATCCGCGCTGGAGACTGGCTGCGGAAATGGCTGTGAAAAGCGGGGAGTGCAGCCCACGGGAAGGAGCAGCATCAGGCAGCGGCGGTGGCAGCGGCAGGGCTGCGCGTGCCTCGCGGCACCCCACGGCCACCTGATGCTTACCTGGAGCAGGGAGCGCGCGACCCGCCTTTCCCGTGGGAATGCACTTCAGCCCAGATAACCCCTGAACCTCGCTGGGGCTCTGCCAGCGACATGAAAGCACTTACGTCCGCTGATTGCTCCGACACGACGCTGGGTTTATTGGGGCGAGATTAGCCGCTCGCACTTTAAAGGCAGGCCTGGCACGCAGCATCACCTGCTCCTTCCCTCCGGGAGAGGCTCAGAGCCTCGTTTCGCTCCGGGCTTTGTTTCTTTACAAAAATCCCTCTTTTTTCCCCTAGGAGAGAAAGAGCTGAGGCCTCGCCCTGCAGCAGCAGCTGGGCTGGCGGCGAGGCTGCGGTCGGGTGCAGGGGACGCGGGGCACAGCCCACATGCGTCCCTGGGCGCAGCGGCAGCGGTGCCTGCGCGGGGCCGGCTCCTGCCTGCAGCACGTCTGCTGCTATCGCCTTGCAGCCTGTCAGCGAGCCTTTCATCACAAGCCCTGCTTACAGCATCCTTTGCAAAACACCTAGGCTCTGCGCGGTCGCTGTGCTGGTAACACTTGGAAGTGACAGCGGCGTATGGTTTCAATTAACCCGGGGGCAGCTGGGGACTATCTGATTGCACGGGAGTGGAGGGGAGAGGAGAAACGGCCTTTCCTAGCGGCAAGGATGGAGCCTGTGGTGAGGAACTTCGAACTTCTAAAAAAAGCAGATGGTTTCTCTCCTTCCTTCCTCCTCCTTTTCCTCTTTTTTTTTTTCTTTTCTGTGGAACAGACAGCCCAGCAGCACATTTTTCACCATCAAAGCTTTGCTGAAGGGAATTCTCCACTGCTATTTCATTTCTTCCTGATGTTCACAGGTCGTAAAGCAAACGGCCTCTGGAGGATGGGGGAAGCAGTCGTGTCTCGGGGCAACTGCAGAGGACCGGCCCTGCACCTTCCGTGCACGACAGCGTTCGTTGGTCAGGGGAAGCGCACGTGTGCCCGCGCTTGGGTGCTCGGTGCCAGCCACGGCGTGGCAGCCAGCACGGGGGACGTGGGACAGGCAGAGGCTTGCAGGGCGCCTGAAGCCCTCCCAGGGCTGTCCTCACCCCCTCGTGTCCCTCGAACTCGCACGTGGCTGCGGGGCCACGTGCACACAGCAGCGATGGATGGCGTGCCCGTCCCCACGGGGACCTGCCACAAGTCCTGCTGAAGCCCAGGACACCTGCACGGGGCTGATGGCAGGAGGCTGCAGTGTGAAAGCAGGCGCTGAGGTCCTTGGGCTGGCCCCACTTGCTGGGGTTGCTGGTGCTGCCCTGGGGGTCAGCACGGGCAGCTCCCCGCCAGGGCTTCCTGTCACAGCCTCCCCGTGCCGTGTGGGCATCCTGGGCACAAGGGGCCAGGGACGCCAAATCTTCTGTCTCTGGGAGGTACGGGGAGGGAGGCAGTCTTCATCCAGGGCATGAAACCACAGCTCACCGTGTGCCAGCTCTTTAAAACAATCTCACTTCTGTGCAACATGTTCAGTGCATTTTGGAAGAAAGGGCACTAAAGAAAGAGGTGTAAATGGGAAATAGGAGTGAAGGGAAGATCGGTCTAGCGAGGTCTGTCCTGCTAACCTGAGATCTGCTTTCTTAAGACACCAGGTTTAGACCTGGGAAGGTTGGTTGCCATCCCCTGCAGTGCATGGCAGCATTAGATGAATAGGAAGATGCTATCTGAAAAGGAGTAGATGAGAATTCAGCCCAGGAACAGCAGGATGGGGAGCGATAGGAGAGGGAGACAGAGGAGTTGTTCTTGCAGGTCAGTTATGGGGCTGGGGGAGGAACCCTGGTCGATCTGAACTTCTTTCTCTGATGACTTGGACACAAAAGTGGGCATTTGCTGGTGAGATGTGGATGCTGGAGACCTGGGAGATGCAACAGCACAGAAAAGGAAAGAATCACTCAGCAGAGGCAACGTGCCAGGGCAGCTCGGGGACAGTGTTTGCCCTGGGCGGGCAGTGATCCTGCCCTGCTGAGATGCCACCAGCACATCATGGAGGCACCCGGGCAGGCGAGGGCCGGGGCCGCTCCCTGCAGGCGGCCAGCCACAGAGGAAAAAACTGCTGGAGGGAACAGCAGAACTGGTGGGAAGACAAACGGGGCTGAAAGGATCGTCCAGATGGGAGGATGTGGAGCAGCTCTCAGCAGGAACAGCAGCAGCCAGAAAATAGCCTCATCGACAGCTGCAGCCTGTACCAAGCGCGAGAGGGACAAGCTGGTGTGTGGCTGCGAGGAGAGGGACGGGGAAGGATGGCATCTTGTGCACCATGCCCGTGTGGCCCTCTTTCACCAGGGCTCACTCGGTGTGACGAGCTCACGTCTCGCTGCGAGCATATAGAAGAGATGCTAGGGACAGCAGGGAGGACCAGCCAGACCTGCACAATTTATCACAGTGGTTTGTGTTGTCACCTCTTACATCAGCTTTATGCCTCGAAGGTGCTCCTCACCTAAGGAAGAGCCATTTGCCTGCTCCGTACCTGGGGTGGTGAAGGGCAGCTACCCCGGACGGGATGCGGATGGGATGTCAGGGACAGCGCGCGGCGGTGCCACCCTGTGCCACGGTGCTGCCAGCAGTGCAGAGCATCAGCGCTGAGCCGGGTCTGACCTCGTGTCCTGGGAGGTGCAGGAGCCAGACTGGCCGGGGGGAGCACAGCAAAGCCCTCCTGGTGCTTCTGGGTGTCAGGGGAGTGAGCTCGGACTGGGCTGCCTGCCCACACAGTGCTCCGGGGAGCCGCTGACCTGAACACAGCACTTTTTGGTGAAAAATTGGCTCCCCCGCACCCTATGCCCCAGTGGGATCCTATGCACCCCCGGGGCTCTCCCCAGCACCTCAGGGCTGCCGTGCCCGCATGAGCACCCATCCCAGCCCCCAGTTAACAGCGAGGGGAGCAGCAGGGCTTGCTGGGAGCACGGCGCAGCCCGACAGGCCCGGAGCGAGCTCCGCCAAAGAGTTTATGGTTTTCACACCCCGTCAGTCTGATGAATGGCCCCGCTCCCTAGGCGCTCAGCGCCTGCAAGGGTCAATTACAGCGATTACTTCAAGGAGTCAAACCGGCTGCCGGCAGCGCTGGGGAAAATCTTTGTTTCGTGTTCAGTTTTGTCAAGGGAAGGCAAAAGTGCCAGGGCGTGCGCCAGGGGATGACAGAGGCTCTGCTGTGCGCGGGGCAGGAGGTGGCAGCCCGAGCGAGCTGCCGAGGGCAGCGGCACCCGGTGCCCCCAGCCTGGGCCTGGGGACCGGGGTGCCCTGCTCCTCCTGCGTGCGGGGCCGGTGGCAGCGCTCGCCCGTTGGGGTGCGGGCCGGGGCTGGGATTTGCGGAGATTATGCCGGAGGAATTACAAAGGAGCAGACTTTCCCACAGACGCTTCAATCGCCACTCTGAGAATGTGTGTGAGCCGAGCTGGCCCGCCTGCCTCACGGTGCTTTGGGGAGCGCACAGGAACAGCACACACGGTTTTTAATAATTAAGTAACTTTAATTGTCCTGGGAAAGCGGCACTTGCCTTGGGGCACTCTGCACAAACTCATAATTAATGTTACCAGGAGAGATTACGGGAAGGAGAACTAAGGAATGATTCACTTTTGCTTTTTAAGCCTCCCCACGATAAAGCTGTATTATCCCCCAGTTTAAAGCCCCATTTAGCTGTGAAGAAAACCAGCGTGCCGGCAGGGGGGAGCTGGGGGCAGGCAAAGCACCCGCACAAATTGCAAGCAGCCAGGACTGCCCTGGCAGTCGGAGGAGCCGGGAGCAGCCCGGCACTGCGGGCACGTGGCTGGCACCCGAAGGAGCAGCACTGCTCGGCGTCCCGCGGGATGCTCGGCACCAGCCCCCCGCGTGCAGCCCCCACAGGCAGCTTCGTGCCAGAAGGCTCCAGCTTCATCTCACCCAGCCTCCCGCCAGGTTGTGCAGCACAGGGCTAAATCCCAGGTTAAATCCTTGGATTTGGCGAAGCGCGACCTCCTCCTTGGAGTCAGGGGGTGGCTCATCCTTCATAAATCCGATTTATTTCAAGCAAATAAAATAAGTGTTGAAAATGCTAAACCTGGCTGTGCTCCTGAACCGCGGAGGTGCCCGAGTCCTGCTCTGATTCCCCTTGGCTGCGGGAGCTCCCACAGCAGTGCCTCCCTGGTGCGCCTGGCAAAACCCTTCCTCGGGCAGCAATTCACCCGCGCAGGCTCGCGCTTTGCCCCCGTGTCCCTGGGTGGCTCAGCTGAGTCGCGGTGCTGCAGAGAACTTTGGCCAAAACGGTCCCGCAGAGGGTTGCCAGCGAGCCCCACGGGGAGCCAAGGCGGGAGGTTTGCTGGCTGTGGCACGGCGCACAGAGGTGGGCACGGATGGGGCGGGGGCCGGGGGACAAAAATCCTCCCTGGTGCGCACGTTGCCTGAGAGCTGCGGCGCTTGCTGGCGCGTTTCACCCGCTTTAAAACCAACAACCCATTGGACTGGAGCGGCTCTTTTCTTTCTTTTTTCCTTTCTATTTTTTTTTTTTCAAAGCAAATCACTGGACTCACACAGGATGCAAGGTATTTTACTCTATAGAAATCCTTTTTTCAGGCAACTATGTCAAGAATGTTTTCATACTTTGGGCTGGATGGGAAAAAAAAGGGCTTAATCCCCTGAGATGGTTATTTCTCTGAAAACAGACATGCAAATGCTGGACTTGTCAAACCTTAAAATGTTTTCTTTATTCAGGGAATTACTGCCTGCCTGCTGAGCCCGGGTAATGCTGACAGGCTAAGCCCGGGGCCTTGGCAGCCGAGCATGCAGAGTGTGGGAAAGGGCGGCTGAGGCACGCGCCAGATAAGATCATACAATAAATGATACAGCCCCGCGGAGCGCACGGCCACTTTCATATGCAAACAGGCTCCCGGTGCACGCACACGCGCGGGCTGTGCCTCACCTTGCGGCGGGGAGGCTGCGGCTGGGGCCGGGGCGGCCGGGAGCCCCCGGGACCCGCGGCACAGCCAGGCTGGCGGTGGCCGCGCCGGCCCCGCGGCGCAGACCCTGCAGGGAGCGACCCCGCATGGCCCTGCCGCTCCTGCCGCCTGCCTCTCGGAGGGTTGTGATGCAGCTGGGGCGGCTGGGGCGTGCAGCCCCCGCTGCAGCCCTGCAAGGAGGGGGAATTGTAATTTAAGCACATTTCTGGTTCTTTCTTCTGAGTGCGGGGTAAAACCTGACAACATGACCCAAATGGCTCAAAAGGGGACAAAGGCGATTCCAAACGCATTGTACTTTAATTGCATTTTTCTAAGCTAGCACGCTGCTTTTGGCCTCCCTTTCGATTTTCAGTGCTCTTGCCTGGGGCTGGGCAATCCAGCGACAAATTCCGCCCTTTGGCAGGGATCCATTTATATGCAGGAGCAAAGAGCGTGACCCTGCTGCCAGCAGCAGCGAGACCGGGACTGGGGCTGCCACATCCCTGCCACTGCCCCACGAGCCTCCCCAGCCAACGCCGTCCCTCCCGCCGTGCGCGTGGCACCTGCGCGTTCGTTTTAATAACCCGGTGCCCAGCCATCCGCAGCAGGCACGATCCTGCGTCTCTGAGGGGAGGCTTTCGGCGTGGTGATCACCGCACTTTCACGGCCCGCAGGAGCCCAAGCGCAGGTGCAGAAGGCTGCCGTGTACGTGAGGGGTGGCAGAGGCCACCTCTGCCATCCCTGCGTGCTGGCCAAGCACGGCTGGGTGCTCCCCACGGCGTTCAAGGTAGCCGGGGGCAGAGGCAGGGCTAGGGCATCCCGGCCTCTTGCTGCCGACTTAATGCGGTGCATTCACACAGATAATCTGTCAAGGAAAAAATGAGCCAACAAGCTATCTATTCTTGTCTGTGCTATTTTCCCATGTCAGGAACAGACTGGGCTGAAAAATGTAGGTTTCCCCTTTCATCTTGCCTTTCAGAGCCCCCTGAACAAGATGCCTTTCTTTGCCAGCACTCACTCAGGAGATCTTTCCTTGAAGAGCAGAAAAAAGTGGTTGTTTTTTTTTGTTTTTTTTTTTAATATCTGTGCCCAAGCCTGGCCTTTGACTGTGAGGCCAGGAAGCGAGGTGCTGGGGCGCTGGGGTTGCCTCTGATCCCCCCCTGAGTCCCCACCATCGTTGCTGTCTCCACAGAGCTGAACGAGGGCAGCAGCATTTCCCCTTCACCATTGGGAGATTTTGTTTTTAACTTGAAAAGAGGTGCCTGGAGAGACCAAAATAACAAGGGTGACCCCTGGTGACAACCACCCCACCCTGTGTGTCCCTGTGCCCCCGGCACGGCAGCAGGAGGGGCAGGCAGGAGACATGCACGTGCTGCCTTTGGTGGTGGCAGCCCTCACTCTCCTCGGTCCAGGCACCTCGGGATCGTCTGCTCTTTTCATACAGTTGCGTTGGCCTAATAAAAGCAAGAAATATGTTTTTGTAGGCTTTGTGGTCTGTCTTTCATTAATCATGTTTCTGTGCGTACTTGCTGGTTTGTTCTGCTCCAGTGACTGGCAACGCCACCAGCTCTCCAGCTGCACGGCTCTGCCGGGCTGCCTTTGTTGATCTATGGAAGTGGTTTTCAAAAAATAATATTTGAAATGGCCAGGTAACGGCCAAGTGCAGGAAGAGGACGTATCAGCAGCACTTGTGCAGCACAGATCCAGCTATCTGGTTTCTTGTAAAAGCAAATACTTTAAAGGGTTTTAGGCTGCTCTGCTTCCTTCGCTATTTCAGAAGGACTGAAATTTGTGGTCCCTTTTGACATGGTTTCCCCAGTCTGGGGATCACATGTGGCAAGCAAATGAAACCTCTCCATGACCCAGTTAGCCTTCATCTTTATTTTCTTTCAATGCATCTTTTTGAAAAGCAAAACAAAAAAAAACCCCAAAAACAAACAAAAAAAAAAACAGAAGTAGATGCTCTTGCCCCCTCCAGACCCAGGGAAGTAGGAAGTCACGCTGCGTTCCTCAAACCTCTGAGGAGCCTGTCCGCCCCAACGCTGGGCGCTGCAGACCAGGCGTCTCTCCAGCTCGGCGTGGCACACAGCCTCCCGCAGCTTGTTTCCCCCTCCCTTTTCTTGGAGGCTTCCTGAAGGTGGGCAGAAAGAGGAGACAGAGTGCCAGGAGGCAACGGCCGCGGACAACCTGCCAGGGAGCGGCTGGTCTCTGGGGGCCGCATCCAGCCCCGGGGCTGGGTGCTGACTGCCGTCGGTCAGGAGGGCAGAGGAGAGGCTCCCTCGGCGAGGGCTGCGGCGGGAGGCTGGCGGTCCCGCTGCTGCCGAGCCTCGCCGTGCCCGCAGTGCAGCCAACGCAGCGCCCGCGGCCACGGGCACCGGAAAGCTGTCGGAAGAGCTGAAGGGCACGGGGATGCGGCTCTCCCTCCCTGCTGGGAGGAACCGCAGGGAAATGGGGAGCAGACAGAGCAGGCAGCTATTTGCAAGGAGCAAAAATACATAGGTGAGATAAAAGAGAGCGTTTGCATTGTCTGGACTCCCCCAGACATCCCAGGTTTGCCTCCGGCTGTTTGGCAGAAAGCTCTTTCCAGCCTTTGAGGAGGTCATGGTTAGTCTGGAATCAAGCACAACCAGCAGGCGACGAGAGCAGGCAGAGAGGAAGGCACGAAACCAGCTCCTCTTTATTTGGGGGAGGACTGGGAAACGTGTAAATGTGATTACTTGTGGTGCTGCAGCACTGCGATTGCCGCAGCTTTTGCATTACAGCACCCAGAGACCCCACCTGCGGCTAGAGCTGCTCCAGGCTCCGCAGAGAAGAGCTCCTTGCCTGAGCACATAAAACAGGAGTGGAAACGAGCACGAAACCACTTTCCCACAGGCAGAGTGGGCCAGAGCTGGAGCCAACAACCCCTTGCTCACGTCTTCAGCCCTGTGGTGGAGCAGGGTTCTCCAGCAGTGGAAATGCTGGGGGTCCTCCAACCTGAGCCTGGCGGAGACCCCCAGGACACCACTGCTCCCCACAGCCCCAAACCCCACTGCGTGTCGCACCAGCAGCATCCCCAGCATCCCGCACGTGGCCACGAGCCGGGCGAGCGTGCCCTTCCTTTGGGCTCCCAAAGCAAAGGGGCTGAGGCCAGGGGTGCTTGATGGGAACGAGCACTGCGGCCTCCCTAGGGCTGGGGACTGCTGTTACCAGAGGGAGGTTTGGCCTCAGCGCACAGGTGAGGTCCCATCCCTCCTGGCCCCGCGGCTGCTGGCTGGGAACCGCCTGGGCCGCCCCAGCAGACGGGGCCGGTGCCGGTCACACCAGCCCCGGCGTCACCCGCCCCAGCGCAGCCATTGCCCGCGGGGCCCCCGTGCAGGCTGGGCACGGCGCTGCAGGCTCTGCGGCGGCACGGGAAGCCCAGCAAAACCCCCGCGGGAGGCTTCGCTCTCGGCCCTTCAAAGGGTTAAGCATCTTGCACGAAGCCACCCCGGAGCCCATGCCTGCTCTGCCCCCTCGTCTCCTTCACCCTCCGAGGGCCGGGCTGGTGCCAAAGTCGGAACCTGCTAATCAGCAGCTCCCAGCGGCAGCCCTCCGTCTGCCTTGACTCCTGGCCAAGCGCGGCCGAGCCTGCCGGCACAGGAATGTGTGAGAGCCATGTGTCACTTCTCCAGACTGTGGGAAAGTGCTGCTCCAGTGAACTCACAGCAGCTGCCCTGCCCCGGCCCGGCCGTGCGGCGGGAGAAACAGGAGCTGGGGCTCGTGGCCCTTGCCGCAGCATTTTCTCCCAGCCGTTTCCGCGCGGGTCCTCTTGCAGCCCCCAGCTCCGTGGGTGACAAAGAACATCTGAGCCCCCAACACATGCAGCGGCTGCTGGCCTCTGCGGGGTCCACGGCCCTGCCCGGCCCCAGCTGCAGCAGGGATGGGGAAGGGAGTGCTGCTGCCCTGTCTGTATTTAGAAAACACATTTTCCCCCAACTTTGTGGTTTTTTTTTTTTTTTTTTTTAAGCAGAGGAAGTAGAAGTGGGTGTGGGGGTGCTGTCAGCAGGAGCCTCGTGAGCCAGGAGCTGCCCCAGCACCGGAGTGGCCACGGCCACCCCACCGCCACCTGGCACTTGTACAAGAGCCTTCATCTTCAAAGCCTTCGGCAGACAATGGCCCCTTTCAGTGCCTGGAGCTGGCCCTGGTCAGGTCAGCTCGGCCGGCTGGGGCTGAGCCGCGGTGCTCAGCTGGGCTGCGGCACGGGGGCGGGAGGCTGGCGATGGGCAGCATCCCTGCAGCACAGCACCCATGGGTGCCGGAGCTGCGGGGGGATGCTCCTGCAGCCCCCAGCGCTAAACTCGCATGCAGGCAAGGCCAAACCGGACGGAGGGTGGGAGCAACCCTTCCCTCTGCCCCGGGGGGATTAATGGCCGGCAGGGGACCCGGAGAACAGGGTTCGCGCTTGGCGGGAGGGCAGAAATGCAAAGCGCTGAAGCAGCACATTCGCCTCGTGCCCCCACGTCTGCTGCCAGCCCTCGCCAGCTCCTCCTCGCCTCACTGGCCCCAGCGGATCAAGCTCTGCAGACAAGCATCTATTGCTGCCCTCATTTTCATCTTGTTCCTTTAAGCCTGCCGTGGGCTCTTGTTAAAGCTGCTTGCTGGGGACTCATTAACTTGGCAGGCTCAGTGAACTCAGATCAATTAAAATAAAGCTTCTTAGGTTCTCTGCCCTTTGCTGCAGCGCTTCCCCGCTCTCCAGCTCCGGCCACGACCACAGCTGTGCAGGACGAGGGTGGGCGCTGGCGGTGGGTGCAGGCTGTCCCCACCCGACCTGGAGGTGCGCTGGCCCCCCCGCTGCGCCTCGCCGTTGCTCAGGGGTAGATGCTGCCTGACTCATCGGAGAGGTGATCCTGCAGCTCTTGCTGTGTTTAGTCAAATGTTCTGATGTGCCCATCGCCAATGGCAGTGTTAAGGGTGTAAGAAGAAAGGCAGAGTCGTGCTTTTTTCCCCCTCAAAAGTGCTCTGGATGCCTTGCAGCCTGTGGAGAGGTGGGATATCCGTGATGCTGCCCTGCCACCAACTGCTCCGTGACTCCAGTCTGCCCGTGGTGCACTGTTGGGTATTGCAGAAACCTTTGGAGAGAGATGCTGGCCATCCAGCCAGAACTACACAAATTCAGAAGCCTTCACATCCCTGCTTTCAGCTCCTGAAGGGACCCAAAGGCTGTTACTGGGCACAAAAAAAGAATTAAGAGCTGAGAATCCCAGCCCTTTCGGCCACTTTTAAACCTGTTGACCAAAATCAAACCAAGCAAAGTTCTAATGAAAGGAGTTGGGAATTCTTCCCTTTATTGCATCAGTGCAAATCAGGAGTCTGCTGCAGGCAGACGATGACATTACTGGGTACAAAACGATGACATGGGGTGTTAGAAACCGCGGGTCAAGCCAAGTGTCAGATGCAAATGCTCCCAAGCTGTGGGAAAGCCCTGGCCCTGACACTGACCGAACAGGGTGACGCGGGCTTGTCTTTGCGAACCAGAGACCACAGCACAGATTTTCTGGGCCCCCTCTGTCTTAACAAGATCCAGCACAGAGGGAAAGTCCGGGGCTTCAGCACCGCGCCGGCGGCTCCTGCACCACTTGGTACAACTGCAGTCGCTCTTGGACTTTGTCACCACAACGGCTCCGGGCGAAGAGGAGCCCTGACACAGCATTCCAGTGACACAGCCAGACCCAGACTTGCTGCCACCACCAGGCTGGAGCTTGCCTGTGATTTGGCCAGGGCTCAGCACAAACTGGCCGGAAGGTCCAAGCCCTGCATGAACCTGTCCTGCTCCTCTCATCGGGTGAGGACGGTGCCTCTTTGCTGACATCTGCCAGCAGACAGGCAAGGAAGAAGGGCCTGTCCTCTAGCAAACACAGTGTTTATAAATGGAGCGGATTTTACGGTGGAAGGATGCGAGGACGATGTCAGATGCATCACCTGCTGCAAAACCTCTTGCCAAGCTGTGTCCCCTCCCAAAGTGGAGGCAGATCTTGCTTGCAGGCTGTTTGCCGCGCTGCTTCTTGCCTGCAAGTATCCACACACAGCTTCTCAAGTGGTGAAAACGTTTACAGCTGGCATTAGGCGCAGACCTAAACCCTGGCTGAAAGCACTTGAAGCAAGGAAGTTCTCCCGCGGAGGAACTGAACTTGGAAGCTTGGGGTCAGCAGTTTCTACTTGCCAGAAATGAACAAGAAAAGCAAACAGCTCATGCAGCCCTCCTCTCATTTGGGTTTTGTTACACTTTCCAAATACGTCAGTCAAATATTCAATAAGGATCAGCCAAAACTTTCCAAGGCTTTGAGGCTCAGTTTCAAGTGAGCGTTGGCCTTATTGACACTTTGCAGAGGTTTGATTGCACTGGAAGGAAGAAACGTGGTACGGGCCGTCTAAGCAGCCCTGCTGGTGCACGCGAGCACGCACGCCGTCCTGTCGGCACGGGGCGAGCTCCCTGCCACAGGCAGCTAGGGCTTCTTTTTTCCGTCCTCTGTTCTTCCACAACGGTTCACTGGAGCTGGTCCCGAAAGCCACTTGTCTGGCGGTTGGTGACCCACACTCAACGCCCAGACTGGATGTGTTCAAGGCCAGTGCATGCACATTTCTGCTTTTTCCCACTGCACTTGCAGCGCTCTCCTATTACGCTGGGGTGCCAGCTCTCATCTAGGGGCTGAGCAAGCCGGGCTCTTTCCTCGTCTTCCCCCTATTGTCCATGCTCAGCCCCGTGCTTGCTGCTGACCCCACCGGCGCTGCATGAGCTGGGTGCTGGCAGGGCCGAGGTGCCCAGGAGCATCCTGCTCAGCATGGCCCTGCATTGCCTTCCAGCCCCGCTGGCAGCAGCTTTCCTCGCCCCTCGTCTTGCTGGGTGTGTGTGCATGCATGTGTAAATGTATATAAGTGCTAACGACCGTGTTTATGTACGGGGTATATTTGTTGGGCATCATTTGTGGGGTGCAAATGTGGGGAGGGTGAATTAGCTCACTCGGGAGGGCTGCAGTCCCACGAGAAAGGTGACGGCCAAGTCTCTGTGTTTGCAGGGAGAAGCCTGCAATGTGAGCTGCAGGCTCGGAAATTAGGGGCAAGGAAAAGGAAGCTCGGCATCTCCCTCAATTCGAGCTGCAGCAGAAGCCAACTGGGAGGCAGACAGCTTGGCTGGCAATGTGCAAAAAATGCTGGTGGGGACTCAGAGCCAGGCCAGGCTCAGGCAGCTTCCTGGCCACCCGACCTCAGCTGCTGCCCGCTGGCTGGGCAGCTCTGGATAACTCTGGATAGCGTTTCTCCTCGCTGCCGACCCCTGCTTAGTGGGCACATTGCTGGGATGGCAGAGCCGCCCCGAGCCCTCAGACACCGGGCTTGGCCCCCGTCTCTAATTCAAGGCACCTGCTGCCTCCAGGCAGCCCAGGGGGCTCAGCCGAGGAGCGGGCTGGGTTCGGAGCACCTGCAGTGTGTTCAAGCCCCTGCACGAGCGGTTCCTGCACCGCCACGCACAGCACGGGGAAAGCAAGGGTCTGAGCAGGACTGCGGCTCCCATGGCCCCTCGACTACCCCAAAATTGCGAGCATTCCAAAAAAACAGGTGCCTGGTCAAGCACCCATGGGTGCCTGGCTGGGTTTGGCGGTCCTGCACTCAGGGGCTGAGGTGCCACCTGGCCCTGCAGCCCCCGTGCTGGATGCTGTCCCCAAGGGGCAGGGAGGGAGAGGACCACCCCCCAGCCTCACAGCTTCCCCTGGGTCTCAGCACTGCCGCCATGAGCCACTGGCCCTAACAGAGGTCTGGGGGTCACCATCGCCTCCCACCGTGACAAGGGAGGAGCAGGATGCTGCGGCGAGGACCCAACGCTGCCAAGTGCTGCGAGCTCTCACCTCTTTGGAAAAGGAGGGGCTTCAGCGCAACTGTTCAAAACCAGCCATTTTATCCAGAAGTTTTGATTTTTTAAAAATATTTCCTAATCCAGTTTCTAATTTTTTTTAAAGAAAAAAGTTATAATTTAAAATTTTCTCTTTTTGTTCCAATACTAGTGTGAAAAAAACAAAAGCTGTTTTGTGCTTGAAATGTTTACCCTAAAACCAAACGCTTTCTGCAACAATTGCTTTTTTAATACCAAAATCATTCAACCAAAAGCTAGTTCTTTGAAGTGAAATTGTTATTTTGGTCATACTTCCCTATCTGTAACCTGGAAGCATTTCAACACACCACTTGCAAACAGCTCCTGCCCGGATCCAGCCCAGCTGGGAGAAAACAGGCGCGGTGGCAGCGGAGCAAGCACTGGAGCTTTGGGAAGCAGGCAAGCCAGAGCAGCAGGGCTACAGCTCGGCTGCCTTCACCCAGATACCTCCAGGGGAAGGGAGGGGAGGAGGAAGATTTTAATGAATTAGTCCTGGGCACTCTGGAGCATTTCCAGTTTGCAAATTACCACTGCTTTATTAGGCTCTAATTCAATCTGCTCCAGGGCATTGCTTGCAAAAGCCTTTATAAAGAGGAGCGGGGCGAGGTGTCTGGGGCTGCTGTGCGCTCTGCAGCCCTGTGTCCCAAGGGGTGCCCGCCCCAGCCAGCCGCTGAGCCTGCCCCACTTCGGTCCCTGTTCCCTGACCAGCAGGAAAAACAGGGGACAAAAATGTGCCCTGAGGGTTGCTGGAGATGTGTAATTTCATGAAGTGTCCCTGCTGCATGATAAATCCCACAAGAAGAGCCATAGAGAGGTTGAGATTCAGTTGTGGGGTTTAACGCCTACCTCCACCAGCCCAGCCCCGGGGGGCTGAACACCCCACAGCTCCCCAGGACCCACAGGGACAGCCCCGTGTGCTCAGCGCCATGCACGGGGGCTGGCAGGTCACCGGTGCTGGGGACCGGCACGTCCTGGGCGCTGCCTGGCATCCGCAACTGCAGCTTTCCCCTAGAAGCCGGTGTCCAGCCCCCTGAGGTCACACAACCAGTTCTCCCTGGCACCCGACAGTGTTTGAACCATTCAAGGTGTGTTTTGAAAAAGTACCCCTGATTTTGGGTGACTCAGTGCTCCCAGTGCCGCGTTTGCTCCCAGCAGTTTGCGTTTACCACTGGAGGAGCAGAAGAAACTCCCTTTGGGCTTTCCAGGACGCAAGCAGGCGAACGCACGGGGCTGTCCCCAAACAGCACGTCCCCAGCCAGGCAGCCCGGGGGTGCCTCTTGGGCATGGTGCAGGAAGCGACGTGGTCACTGATGGAGCAGGCCACACGTCTCCTGCCGCAACCGCCTCGTGGGCTGGCGGCCAGACAAGCCTCTAGAAAAACAACCATCCACGCTCATGCATTACCACCCCCAGGAATGCCCTACCTAGGAGCGAGACTCCTTGCTATAAAACTAGATGATTTTCATGGATGGAGAGAAGAAGGGGACAAGATCCTACAAGGGCACTAGTAGAAAGGGGAAGACCAGAATTTCCTCCCCTAATCCGTAAAAAAGCTCAGCTCCAGCTCTGTCCCCCTGGCACGCAGCACGGCGTCCCAGTGCCTGTAGCGCTCGCTTGCGCTCGTGAAACACTCCCTAGCAGTGAGAGGAGAGGGTGGGGAGGCGGGAGCGAGGAGGATGAATGGGACTCATCCAGGCCACTCTTATCTGATGGCTGCTGAGTGAGGCGTGATGGGTTCACCCAAAACGGGGCTGTTTTGTCATCTTATCAGAGGGCAAAAGCCGTGTGCTCTGGCAATGGCCATTAATCTCTCCACCGCAGCTCATTTCCCATTGGGGGGCTGCACTGCTTGCACCTTAGGAGATAGGACTGTGCGGGTATTTTGAACAGTGGGGTGGGTTTTACTCCTATCAATCCCGTTTTAGCCCTGCCAGCGTACCACAGGGCAGCATCACACTGGAGGTGAAGGATGCTCCTGGCAGCACCCGACCCAAGGGGACACCAGTGGCTCATAGCCCTGCAGGGCTACTGGCTGCTCCGGCCACCAGGCAGTCCCCACGGGTGACCTCGACCGCAGACCTGGCAGGAATGCTGGCCATCAGCTCAACCACGGGCACAGACCCCAGCCCGGAGGGAGCCACTGCCAGAGCCTGGCTTCTCCACAGGGGACGAGCGCAATGTCTGCCCCCACAGCCGGACCCACAGGCTGGAAAACTTTGGTCAGGAGGAGTAACGAGGGGCTGGTGCCAAGGCAGTGACCCGTGCGGAGCCGCTGGCGCTGTCCTTTTACCTCTCCCCTGCTGCCAGGGCGGCCGGCAGAGCCGTCTGCGTGCTCAGGCTCTGGTGCCATCAGCGTGCGGATGGCATTTGTGCCTCCGTCACACTTTCCCTGTGCCCAGATGGTGCAAAGTCCTCGCTGTCCCCACGTCAGCTGAGGCGGGGGGGCAGCCCGGTGGCTGAAACTGAAGCTGGGGCAGCCACCGGGCCACGTGCACGTTCCCCTCCATGGAAATTTTAACCCTGGTGTGTGCTTTCTCACAGAGGGGCCAAGGAAGGGGCTTGTGTCCCCCCCCAGTCATTTTATTTTCCTTCTTTCATGCAACCTCACATGGGACTGCTGCAGCACTGAGCCACTCTGGGGATTTATTGTCATTTATTGTCATTGTGTTTCTCCCAGGGTTGGCTGGATGTGCGAGACGTTTCTGCGCCGTGGCGATGCTTGCTTGGATGCTGGGGCATCCCGGGCTGTGCCGGAGGGGCCAGCGTCGGGCCCCCGCGGGGCCGTGCAAGCATTATGTCATAGGAGCTGCAAGGCGGCGACTGAGAGCTCGTTCCAGTGCGTAATGGAAAGCACTTGTCCCTCGTAATGTCGTCTGGCCATAAAATGTCAGATAGATGTAAAAGTTAAAAATACATCAGAGAGCAAATAACCACAGCGTGGTGTCAACCCCTGTGTCGGGAGTGCCGCTCGCCCCCCCGGCAGCTCCAAGCACCGCAGAGGGGAGCCAAGAGCCCCCCAGGCACAGGCTGACCCCAGGGACAGCTGGAACAGAGCAAATGTCACCCGCGCTGCGTGACACCGCCACCGGTGGCGGGTGCTGACACACCGATGACAGGAGCTGGGCTGTGTGCTGCCGTGGGCTGCGTTTGGGAATTTCACGGGGCGGGTTTCTGCGCGCTTTGCTCCGCTGAAGGACAGCGTGTGCTCCGTTACGCGGTTAGCTGGGGAGATCCAAGGGCAGGCGTGTGCCCGGCCGCACTGTCCGTGGGAGGCAGCAGCCAAGGACACAGCCCATTGGATTTTAGGGGAAATATGTCCTAATGGCAGGGACTTTCATGTAAAGACTCCTTGTAGCACTGCTTGTACAGTGGAGCACCATGGATGGGGATGTCCATGCACACTTGTTGAAGGAAGAACAGGAAAAGTCCTGAAGATCCCAGCTCCAGCCACCACGAGAGCCTTGGTACCCTACAGCACTGTGCAAATGGCACTGGCCGGTCTGGATAAGGACTTGCAGGGTGTAGCATCCCCTCCTGACAAAACAGAGGCAGTGTCCCAAAGCAAGGGGACACGCGAGGACCTCAGGAGCAGCAGCTGGAGCAGAGAACGGCACCAGCAGGGGGGCTGGGGACCCTGCCGGCTGTGCAGAGAGGTCACCCTTGAATTGAACAGGAATTGCTTGCCGCTGTGGTGGGATGTCAGAAATTTCCCCAATGTATATATACCCATGCATCTAAACACGGCTGTAACAGTTGAAGCAGATCCCAGAGCCTTGGAGAACATTCCTGAGAAACTTCTTGCTTCTGCAGTGCCAAGACTTCAGAGCATGGTCTTAGAGCTCCAAAGGTACGGCTTGGAAGTGAAACACAAGCCTGGGAGAGGAATTCCTGCAGGAGAGTCTCGCAGAAGGGCAAGATGCGGAGGAGAAGGAGGACTTGGGGGAACAGGTGCAGGCAGTCCTGCAATTCTCACCCGCGTCTACAAATACTCTAGTGGAAATAGTGAGAGAAGCAGGGAGCAATGATGCAATAAATCTTTTAAAAGAAACAATAAGACCAGGACAGCTGGCATAAAAAGGAGCATGTTTCCTTGGCTACCAGAGGCTTCAAAAATGAAAAAAAATTGGAGTGGGTGAGGGACAATGTATTGACAGGGGACTGGGAGAAAACAGTGATCCCAGGGAAATTTAAATCCTGAGATCCTGAGAAAGATTCCTGGGCAATCTGGGTACTTTTCGAAAGACTTGGAGGAGAGACTTCTCTGCCCAGAACAGTGTGTGAGGAGAAGAAATGTCAGAGATTGCTGCACCTGAGCAAAATATCCAAGGTGGAAGAGCAAAGAAAGCGTGCCACATTGGTGCCCTGAGGCGAGGTGGGAGGGGAGGGCGCCGAGTGTCCCTGAACACAGAGGAGCCTCCAGACAGGGCAAGCGTGGAGGAAAACCAGCTGCCCGAGCTGCTCCGGGTGCTTCATGCTCTGATCTTCCTTCCAGCACCCTGGGGTCCTGCGTCCTGCCCTCAGTCCCCAGCACTTCATGGGAGGAGCATCCCACTGCGCTGATACCCGGCTCCATCCTCAGCCCTGCTGTCTCGGGCTAAGTGTTCACTGCCTGAAAGGCCATTCCCTTCGCTTTTCAGTTGTGAATTTGCTACTTTTTAGTTTCTTTGCATGGGTCCCTTCCTCTGGTGCTGCGAGAGACTCCAGCAGATGCTCCTGTGTCCCTCCCCTCCTATTCATCGCACAGCACGAAATGGCAAACAGCTCCCCCTGAGCTGTCCCCGTGCATGCCCCGAGCCTGTTCTCTTGGCTAACTCTCAGCTGAGGAACCCGCTGGAACGCTAAAGCCGCTGTAATGAGTAACACACTTCTTCAATGGGACGATGCTTTCAGAATGCACCGTGTTTTACAGCTACCATAAATAATGAAATCAGTATTTGTAAACTATACTTCAAAGAATCCATTCTTTTCCAGCGATTTCAAAAGCATGTCGTTTTCCATATCGTGAAGTTTGCCAGTTCATCTATTTTTAGCAATTCTCACTCTACTGATGTGGTCAAGACAGTCCTTAAACAGAAAAGAGTGGCTGCGTGCCTCGAAGGTATAAACAGCCAGACATGTGATGGGAAATGCTTCAGAGGTGAGCGTGTCAGACTTGCAGACATCAAAGTTGTTGGGTGGTGGAACTGCAGGCACAGATCCGTGTGCAGGCTGGATCAACAGGCATGGAAAAGCATCTTAAAAGTGCCTTTTCTCGGAGATCTGAAGAGTCTTGAAAAGAGTCTCACAGCCCAAGGAATGAGACAGATTCCACAGAAACCTCGCAGCACGGCCTCAGCTGGTAACAGCGCTTCCTTGCAAACCTTAATTTAGTAAACATGAAAATGAAAAAAAATAGCAAGGTTGTGTGCGAGGCTCGGGGCTACGACTGAAGATCCATCCCTTGAGTCAGGGAAACGTTGCTGGACACGAAACACTTCTGGCCTGGGGAATGTCCTGCATGCCCCATGGCCGAGGCCGGGCCTTGCTAGTTGTTAGTTTCGGTCATCAGATCCCCTGGAAAAAATGTGGAGTGCTCCCTCGCACGCTTTTGCAAGCCTGCGTCACCTTTTCCACGCCTGTTCCCCACCAAGGTGTGCTCGAGACCCTCGTGCTGCCTCAGCTCCAGCTCCAGGTTGCTGGGGCTCACATGCTCTCCTCGAGAGCCTCCGCTCCTCACTTAGAGAGTTTCAAACAGATTTTACTGCATTTAGCATTTCCAGGACCCTGTTCTATCCTAAGCAATAAATTTCTTTCTTGTGTGCATGCTTTTTTTCCTATTTAAAAGCCATTGACTCTTTTGCTTTAAGTACGCCTGTGTATTTATCAGGTTGCTAGATAAAGCTGGGTCATGCCTTGCTGCTGCTGAAGTCTCATTTTGATTAAGAACATGGAGCCTCTAGGTATTTCATTTTAAAACTCATGCCTTTTGCTTTCACTTTCCAGGACAGACTGCGACGTTCTGTTCACCGCACACAACTCCGGCCCCACGGAGGGGGGTCCCTCCCGCTCCGTACCGAGACCTCGCCCCAGCGGGAGCAGCCAGAAGTGAGCTCCAGCGCGGCCCCAGCTGCAGCTCTTCTTGTGACACCCCCAGGCTGCTCAGGACCAGTTCCTCCGCCGCGGGAAGGTCCCCCTGACTTGCGGGTGCCTAAATCGCCTCTCGACCTTCTCCCTGATAAGCTGTGCCTCCCTTTTGCCTCTCATCGCCAGCCTTGCAGTGCCAGGCCCTTCCTGCAGCCTCTCCCCACATCCTTCTCCAGGTGCTCCTTTCGGTGCTGGACGTCCTTGCAGCTCTCCCACCCTCCTTGCCCTGCTCTGGATGGCTTGAGCCAAGGCTTTGACTTGAGGTGCCTCCCGCGTCTTCCTCTGAGCCACGACCTTCCCTCCGGGGGGGCTCCAGGGCTGACCCGGTGCTTTTTTGGGACCCGCTAGCTCCAGCTGCGACCCTGCGGCCAGGTGACGCGTCCTGGCCGCACGGGGTGAGGTGGAGACAGCGGGGCAGCCCCTCCGCCTGTGCTCCAGCCTCCTGCAAGACCAAGCCAAGGCTCCCAGCGCCTCACGGGTGGGTGTCCCCGCACCGCCCCGTCCCCGCTCGCTCCACGCCGCCCTTCTGGAGCTGCGAGACTCCCGCGGAAGCTGGCCCTGCTCCAAGGCTCACGCGGGCGGCGCTGGGGCGGGAGGAGGAGGGAAGCACAGAGCAATCCATAACCTTTGTAGCGCTCCCGAGAGCAGCTGTCTGGCAAATGTCAAGCACTGTCTAGGGCTATTTTGGGCACTTTATTTTTATAAAGGATGCTTTGAGGTGGGGGAAGGGCACGGAGTGCATTTTCTCATTGCCACCACCTTAAAGAATAAAACCCCATGGAGGAAGGTTCAAGGACGCTCCTTGGTCACGCGGACAGACCCATGCTTCGGAGTGTCCCTGGAGGCCCTGGGGCAGACAGGACACCGGAGATGGGCCGCAGCTTGTCTCATGACTGCGGACCTCCAGAAGGAGCCCATGTCCCTCGGGAGCTGGGGTGGTGACACGGGGGTGGCTCGTGCCTTGAGCATGACCTCGGTGAGCACCATCACTGCAGGGGGGGACCAGCACCCGTGCTGCTCCCCAGGAGGACTCTGGGTGAGAAACCCAGTTCCACAGCTTTGTTGGAGGACATCAGCCACTCTTGTTGGTGTCACGGTGACCCCAGGGGAAGGTCCAGGCCCCCACAGCCATGTGTCTTTGCTGGGGAGCTTGCAGAGTTGCTGCACACCTGAAAATCAGCTGGTGAAGCAGCTCCTGAGCTCCTCAGCTGAAGCCGTGGCCAGGTTAGTAACGCAGCCATTGAGTGTCCCTCCAAGGACTCTCACAAATACGGCCTTAACTCTGGATGTTTCCCTTAGCTTTCCCATGGGCTCAGTCTGCCCAGCCCCAAAGAGCCCTCAGGCTCCGTTGCTTTCAACAGAGCCAAGACCCAGAGCCAAGATATTACACAGGGAAGAGCAGAGCATCTAGAGATCCTAATGTGAAAGATTATACGGAGTGTAACTGGAACATCCAACATGAAAACGTTCCTGTTGAAAGAAGTGGATGTTCTTCCAAGAGTTGAAACTGTTGCAAAAAGTCTCTGTTTGTCTTTGAAAGCTTTTCTTCTGGTGAGCCTGGAAAATAAAATAGTTCTCATTTGTCATAGTTGGAGGGCTCATTCCCCCTCAACATGCCTCTTTATCAAAGGCAAAAGTAATGCAGACGTAGGAGAAACAGCCCCTCAACATTTTTTGCAATAAAATGTTACACAAAACTGTAAATACTTTAAAAATCGCTGCACACGGCTAACAGGTGTGCAGCTTCTACCAGTGCTCAGTGGGGGACAGGGGCAGGTTTGTGTTGCAGCAGGAGCCAGCCTGCAGCGCAGGAGCCGTGCCTGGGGCGCATGTCTGCAGCTGGGACGGGCAGGACTGCTCCCCAGGAGCACAAGAATCTTAAAATTACAGAAATACGGTGGCAGCTGCCCAGCAGGACAGAGCACGCTGGTGTGGTAGGTGTTTTCGGACTGCAGGGCCAGATCCATCCCAGGGTGTTTGGAGCTCCCTGCTGGGATCTCAGAGCTGTCAGTGGTTGCCTGTGAGAGCACATGGAAGATGAAGAGGCACCCCACCGCCAGCAAACGCAGCACCCACCCTACCGAGGGAAAAAAGAGGCGGCGGGGCTGCCGACCAGCCACCGTGCCTCCAGCCCCAGAAAAATGCTGGCGTGAAAAACCCAGCAGTTTTGGGAGCATCTGGAAGTGAGCACAGGGATGAGTAATATCTGACATGGATTTGTCAAGAATGAACACGTCAGGCCAACTTAATTTCCTCCAGCAGCGGGGTACGGCGTGGCCCCGGGGGCTCTGCCCATGCCCGCCAGCAGGCAGGCTGGTGTGGGCAGGGTGGTGCGGGCAGGGTGGTGCGGGCAGGGTGCCCCGGGACGGGTGCGGAGCTGCGGGTGACGGCACTGAGGGAGCGGCTCTCAATGGCTCGCTGTGACGCTGGGAAGCCGCTACCGAGCGCTCCCATGAGCGGCCAGCGCGGTGGAACAGAGAGCGCATTTATTGCGTGTCCATGTCACGCGGGGCTGCAGACAGAAAAGGGATTGTGGCAGGCGGCAGGAACGGGATGAAGAGCCGTGAGGCGACGGGCTGGAGGGGAGCGGGGATGGCGTGCGGTCGGACGTCCCTGCCACAGGGAGATGTCCCCCAGCCCGTTGCCTGCTCAAACCCAGGTGACAGTCACCCATGGGTGGCCACTGCTGTTAACAGCTACCATATGTCACTGCGCAAAATGAAACCAAAGCAAAGGTGTGCCCCCAGCCTCTGCCTGTGGTGGGAGGAAGATGCCGAGGGAGAAGCGGTACAGGGGAGCTGGGCACCCTGGGGCAGCCGCCGGTGCGCAGGGACAGCTTTCACCCGCAGAAACTGCAAACAGAAATGGAAAAACTGTCTTTGTCAGTCTGTGGAACAAGCGTGCAAACAACCCCCCAGATCCTGTTTTTTCCATGCTCCCAGAAGAATGTAAACGTTTTTAAACAAAACCCAAACTTTTTTAGCAAAGCAGGAAAAAAAAAAAAAAGAAAAAACAGAAAGCAGCCCAAACTATTAATTTGTGGCAAAGCCCAGCAATCCTCAAACTCAACAGCAGCACAGCCCTGGGGGAGGCACAGAGACCTGCTGCCTTTCAGGCCCTCCATCAGGACGCTAGCCCCTTCTCGCCGCCTAGAGAGGATGCGGTCGCATCCTGCACCGCTGGGGCCCCGCGGGGCTGGGGGGAACGCAGGGAGCATGCCCCTGGCTCGGCGAGGGGCCGGGGTGCTGGGGCCGTGCGGCGTCCCCGCGCCGCGGCAGGGGATGAAAGGAGGCTTCGGCGGCTGGCGTGCGACCACGCGTCCCCCGGGAGCGGCCGCCAGCGCGTGCGTCTGTGAGCGGCTGCTGGCCGGCCGCCACACTCCCCTCCGTTTATTTACGGTGGTTTATCAGGGGCTGCGGGCTGCGATAAAGTTTATGAAAATAAAAGGCGTCTCCAGCAGGCTGCGGCGAGAGCGGGCCCGGCCGTTTCTTTCCCACACTGATTAGGATCTGGGCAGGCTCCTGCGCTCCAGATCTCTGTTGAAAGCAGTGGGACCGGCAGCACTTCCCTTCCTGGCCCCCGCTCAGGGCCAGAGGCAGCGAGAGGTCAGCGCGCTGCACACCACACAGCGTGCGCTCTGCCTCGCACGCCGCACACCAGGCACCGCGCCGTGCACACCCAGCACCGTGCCCCACGCCGCGCGCACCAGGCACTGCGCTCCATGTGCCGGGTGCCGCGCCACGAACGCCCAACGCTGCGCACCACGCCGTGCACAGCGAGCACTGCCAGCCACACGCCGCGCACCCCACACAGCATACCACGCCATGCGCATCAAGCACTGTGCACTACACACTGCGCACCGCGCGCTGTGCGCCACGCACCACGCCACGCACCGCCTCCATTCCCCGCGTTCCCACACCCCTCCGCCAGGAGCCGGGTTGGGAGCTGCAGCTCTTTCCCGTTGAAGGAGCACACGTGGGGCAGAGCCGGGTAAGGCAGCGGGCTGGGGTGCAGCTGGCACAGGGCCGGTCGGTCCCCTGCGGAGGCAGCGGGTCCCTGCCCGTGCCGGCACACCGCCCTCCCCAGCCCCAGGACGCCAGGCCCATTTCCGCTGATTGTTCGCTGGCGGCAGGGCCATGGCTTCCTCCCGGTCACGAGCCTGACCATCACCCTGCGCTTCCAGGGCAGGTGGGCTCCAGGGAACAAAGCCTCCTGACGGGGGTACCACCAGAATTCACTGGGCTGCGCTAACGGGGGGGTGGGCAGAAGTGCGCAAGCAGTGAGGAACAGAAACCAGGCAGTGCTACAGGTTGGAAAATGGGAGTTGGATCCGGACGCCAGAGGAGTGAATAGGAATTTTGCCAATGGCAGTAAGAGGAGAAGGATCAGTCTCCCCAGAGTTGCTGGGCTTGGAAACATTCAGTTACGTGTGGGTTTTGTGGGGGCGGCTTTATTGCCCCTTTTACCTCCAGCACGCTCTGGGAGAGGTGCTGGGAACCAAAACACTCCCCAGCCTCTCCGGCTGAAACCTCAAACCACACAAAGCACGCTCGGCCCGGGCTTTGCTTGCAAGCTCGAAGTGCCAGCTGGCTCCTCAGAGGAGCCTGGAGTCCCTGGTCGGACTTGGGTTTCAGTGCGCGGTTTGCAGAAGCGCAGCCCCCTCCCCTCCTGCAGCCTTGCCCTCCCCTGCCCGGCAGCGCGGGGGGCACGTCATCGGTCCTCGCAGTGCCACGATCGATGGGGCGCTGGCAACGCATCAAAAGCGAATTCAGTCATTTACAGTAAAATCAAAGAGGGCAGAACAATGAATGCAAAGCAAGGTTAAAGCACCTTGTTACAGGAACAAATTGTTCATCTGGCAGCAAAATAATGGGATTTATGGCCCTGCAGGTTTAGAGCCAGATTATTTGTGGTGATATTTTTCTGAGGTGCTCAACGTTGCCGGCTCTTCCCATAGAGATGGGCCCTCCATATGCTGGGGCCCAATCCTGCCTCTGCCATCACAGAGGACAACTTGTAATCTTAAGCCCCTGGAAGCCAAATAACTGTCCAAGCCACCGGTGCCTCATCCTGCCCCAGCCCTTCCCTGCCCAGCATTTTGGGGCAGCACTGCCGTTTTCCATCCCTTGCCCACCTAACCCCAGGCGGGTTTGTGTGTCTCGCACCTGCCCTGGAACATCCAGCATGGAACACAGCGGGACCGCCCTGCCCCTCCATGTCCACCGGCACAGCACTGGCCAAGAACTGCGTGGCTAGGCTTGTTTTGGAAATCTGTTGTGAGGCACTTCGTTGCCATGGAGACTTATTTTATGGACAAATAAATATTTGGTGCTTTTTCCTCTTGCCTTAAAAGCCCATCCCCTCTCCCCCCACATCCCTGTGGCGTGTTTATATTGCAGGGTCTCTGCTCCTTCAGCCTCACTCACCCTCCTCTCCTGCCCATGCAGCCCATCTGCTCTCTCCGCATCCTTCGTCTCAGCCTCCTTCTCCCCCTCGCACCCCTTGCCAGCCTGCAGGGCGATGGAAGGGGCCCCGCTGGCACCGACACAGGCCGGCCCTCGGCCACTCCACGCGGCCCTCCCGCTGTCATGTTTCTGCACTGGGGCAATCTGGGGAACCCAGCTCTGCTTGAAGGCTCTGCTGTCAGCCGCAAAAAAGTAGCAACTGGCAAGGTGGAAACACCAATTCCCAGCATCTGCGTGGCTGTTCCTGTTGTTTTGGTGGAGGGCCAGCATGTTTCACCTCTTCTCCTCCCTTCCTCTCTGCTTCCCAGCACGTGTTTGTCAGGTGGCCCTGGAGCAGGATGTTCAGTTACCCCAGCACTCCTCCACTCATTCCAGCTGCAGCTGATGTGTTTAATTGCATCAAAATGCTCCTTGCTCCCCTGAATGCCTTGATAAACATTTGACCCATGCTGCTTTTCCTGCTGTACCTGTCATTGTCCCTGCAGAGATGGGGATCCGTGTGCCACCTGAGTCCAGCAGCATCCCCTGCACAGCAGCAGCAGGGACGAGCAGGGCTCTGCTCCTCCTGGGTAAGGAGCTGCCTGTTTGGGGGAGAAAGGAGTCAAGAAAGAAAGAAAGGAAGGAAAAAACCCATATTTTTGTATGAGGAGCGTAAGCGATGCTACAGGAATGGGGAAGAGGGGAGGTTCAGCCCCGTGCGGCATGTGGAGGCTGGCGGTGACGGCCGCGGGGACAGGGTGCCGCCACCTCCCGCCAGCACAAAGGCCCTTTCTGCAGGCAGCGCCGTGCCCTTGCGGGGACACGGGACACAAAGTCCCTCCTTTGAGCCCCTCCACGTGCAAGTGCCCCAAACTTTCTGGTTTTATTAAGAAGCAGGGTAAGGGGAGGCAGGACACAAATGAGCCTCCTTCATTAATAAATCCTCACAGCTGTGGAAAGTTTGAGGCAGTGAGAGCACCCAGACAGAAAATTAAAAAACTAATAAAGTCCTCAGTGTGGGGGCACTGGCATCAGGTCAGCTTTACTTCTCGAGACACCTAATAAAGAGGCATTCCAGGACACTAACTCATAAGGGAAATCTGCAGGGGTCAAGGGGAACAGTGGAAAACTAACCATGGTAACTCCAGCATGCTGGAAAGGCAGCAGAAAACCAGCAAGGAGGTGGGGTGCGTGCTTTCCCCTCTCTCTCCCCCCCCCAATCAGTTGTTGGGGGAGCGGTTGCTGGCTGAGGGCAGCAGCAGAGCCCCGCAGAGGAGCCCGTGTGATGGTCTGGGACAGGAGGCGGCAGCGGGAACTGTTTGCATTGGGGACCCAGGGCTGCCAGGTCCCAGCCAGGTGGGGACGTGCCCGGGGCAGCACGCTGGTGGCAGCGCCAGCATTTTTCTGGGGGAATGTGCTGTGTTGGAGTGCGTCAACAGCTGCACTGCCCAGCCTGGGGACAGGAGTCAGCGTATTTGACTTGTCCAACGCCTGATCATGGCCAGTGGATCTCAACACCTTCTAAAAAATCCTGCCTTGGTATTGTTTTGATTTATAGTTTCATGAATGTATCATGCAGCAACACAAGGAAAAGTTAGTCATTAACAACATTTCAATGTTAGCTATAAATCTGAATTATTACATTTCAATTCAATGTAAAAATTTGAAAATGACTCCTTAATGTTTTACCTTTCTTCCCAGGCCCATGCTTCATGCAGGTGAGGCTGCCGCTGGTGCCAGGCTGGCAAGGCCACCCCGTGGCTTCAGGCACCCCCCGAAGGAGGGTGGTGGCCACAGGGGACCCTCCGGGGGGGGGTGGTGGGAGAGCACAGGGCATGTAACCAAGGACATGGTGGCTGCTCTGCAGGGCTCAGCCAGGTCTGGGTCAGAGTCCTGGCCAAGGGAGGGAATGTAAATCATTTATGTAGCTTGCTTAATTGAGCTCTTTGCAGGGGGTGCCTTCTTAATGGGATGATGGCACCAATTACCTCGTTAGGAGAGAGCTGCAGCTTTTACGGCAGAGTTTACCCTCTCAGTAGATTCACGTTGCTGTTTGCATCGCAGCCATGTGCTGTGGTCGCGGGGCTTTCCCTGCCGGCGGCTGGGACCGTGCCGTGGGCTGCCAGGTCCGCCAGCCGAGCACTGCCACCCGCACCACGTGCCCGATAAGCGCCCTTGGTGTGCGTGCAGGTGAAGGGTACTGTGCAAGCCGTGTCAAAAAGAAGCGCGGAACCAGCCAGATCGAATGTTTCAGCAGAAAACCATGGGTTTTCCCTGCTTGCCAGAGCCCAGCCTGGAGGGCGGTTTCACAGCCAAGCAATAAAACTGGAAAACGGGGTTTTCTAATGGAAACATTGACATAACCTGTAGCTGACACAGCAACAGCTCCGCTCACGTACGCTGACGTTTTCATCGCTGATCCTCCAGCTCCCGGCCAGTCTCAGGCAGGGACCCGCGCAGCTGGTGAGCATCCCCGGCACGGGGGCCGCAGGTGTCTGGCCCTGCAGGGGTCTGGCCCCATCCTGCCGTGCTGTGTGGTGAGGGCACCCCTCTGCCACACAGCCATGGTCCTCAGCCACCGAAAAGCCCAAAGAAAAAGGCAGAGCAGTTCAGCTGGTTGTAAAAATTAATGAGTTCAGATACAGACTTGCTTTATTCCGGTCCAGCTGCGTAACCACGGCGATTGTGTCCAGCACACTAGACAGTTACATCAGCTCCACACCCCTGTACAATAAGACTCTGTTTGATCTCAGAAACAAGATCAGACTCCTGGGCTTTGCACATCCTGCTTCCTACATATGTAAAATCATTTTATTACCAGCCAGGAGAGTTCATCTAAGCTGCTCTCGCTGTGCAGCTGATGTGGAGGGAACTTGCCCCTGTCTACACGTCTTTTAGCAGATGGAGATCTGCAGAGGGGCTGCAGAGCTGCTGCTCCTCTGAGTTTGGGTTTCTTTCTTTTTAATTCCTCCTCTGAGGCTGGAGACTCTGGGGCAGGAGCTGCGGCTCCTCGTGTGCCTGCGCAGCCCTTGCGCAGCGGGGGGTGTGTATGGCTCAGCTCTCCTGAATGTCGGTGGGAAATAAGCCGCCGTGTGTTTTTGCTTGGCTTTATCCCCTTTTGTCCCATCTGCCCAGGAGAGGAAGTTCCTTGTAAAAAATCTGCTCTGCCCTTCGAATAGCTCCTCAAATCCCCCTCTGTTAGCTCTGTGAGACACTGGGGAACCGACAGACGTTTAGCATCCTGCCTGTAGTCAAACACAAGCCCTGTCCCCCTGCCGCCGAGGCAGGACTGATTATGCCCGAGCTGCTGCTGGCTCAGCCTGGCAGCCCCAGCACCACGGCTCTTCCGCCGTCCACAGATTGCTCAGGGGAGCTGCAAGGCAGCGGCTCTGCTTCGACCACAACTATTTGGTGCCACTGCTGCCGCTCTGCCGCCAGCCCCACGTGTCCCGGCTGTGAGCTGCTGTGCCGGGCGGCAGCGCTGCATCCCGGGGTGCACCCGCAGCGCTGGTGGGCGAGGAGTGCTGCAGAGCTCGCCCACATCCCAGCACATTCCTGAAGCAGAACTTGTGCTTTTCAGCCCGGGTTTCCTCTGCTGTTGATGTCTGCAGGGCTGTGTGGCCAGAGCTCACTGACTCACTGCACGCGGGTCAGCCGGCAGCTGCCGGGTGGGAACTCTTATTTACTGCTCGCTGTGGTTGGACTGAAACCAGCAGCACAGGCGGAGGGAGGGGAAATCCCCTCCTTCCCATCCCGGCCCCGCGCAGTCTTCCAGTCTAACTGGAGCAGCTACTCCAGTGCATCTAGCTTACGGCCTTGCTTCACCCCAGCTGCTTTCTCCTAGCCCAGGTCTCTGTTTCTGTTAGATTTCCAGTCTGGAGGCTTTGGAGTGCTTACAGCTTTGAATAAAGCTGTTGGGGACCCAACCCAGGTCACACACCCAGCAGCTCAGCACGGATAACGCCAGGATGGCTCTGCTCAGTGGCAGCAATGAAAAATGGTGCCGGTTGGTGCCAGCCAGGCTCTGTTAAGAAAGGAGAAGCTGGTGACCCTGTAGCCGACGCAGTAGCTACCAGCGTGGGTGCGGGCATCCCAGTCTGGCACAGCCCTGTTGCCCCTCGCCTCTCGCACCTCCTTCCCTGCTGGGACCCCCTGGCTGGCACCCCCGCTGCAAATAACAGAGGCTTCGGATATCGGCGGGGATCTGGGCTGCACAGTCACCAGCTGATTTCATGCTCTTCACCAGTGTGTATTGCCAGGATAGCTACCAAAACTGTGCACATAGAAACAACATCCTCCTGGGTTGTGCTCCCCAGCTCTTTCGGCAGCATTCCAGGTGATTTTCTGCTGCGGGTCTCTCCATCATCTCTAGACCGTTCTTTTTGTAAGCACATTCTGACCTCAGCCTGTGAGCATGTGCATGCGTTTCCACAAGCAAAGCAAACCAAAAGAATCCAAGCGCCCCTCCAGACTTCCCGCTGCAGGCTCCTTCTGTTCCGAGGGGGTTTTCCCGCTGCTGGTTTGTGACTGCCCCGGCTGCTGTTCCCCCATCGCTCTGACAACGAGGGTGTAAGCAAAGCGTCCCCAGCCCTGCCAGGTCTGCGGCCAGCACCCTTCTCATCAATCACCCCCTGTCAGACAGGGAACTTGAGCAGCCCTGCTCCAGGCCGGGGATGGTGGGGAGATGTCCCCTCCCGTCCCCTCCCGCCCGGCCTGTTTGACAGCCCTGCTCGAATAAACAAAACCTGAAAGGGCCAAGGCAGCTCCAAAGGAAACTGTAAACGATCCCATCTGTGAGTCTTGGCTAATATCTCCTCCAGGAGGGGGGTGTGGGGGAGAGAAAATAAGTCGAAGGGTCCTTTTTTTTTTGCTTAGAAGGAAATACCATTGCACTCAAACGTTGCTACTGCTCCAAATCTCATTCCAGAGCCCAGCTCCTCCTCAGGCGGGTTTCTTACTGGAGATGGTGGCAGGAGCCTGTAGGAGAGTTTGCCATTTGCAGGGATAATGAATAGCAAAGCAGTGCTGCACATGCATGAGCTCAGCGCTTGGAAGTAGATCAAGAAATGAAAGCAGATGATAAGCGAAGAAGTCATATTCTCTAGAGATAAATGTGCTTCGCAAGGCAGTAAGAAAGCATCCCTGCTTGCAGTGGAGAATCTGAGCTGCGCTCCTGTCTGGTGTGCAGGCTCAGACAGGGTCCCTGGGCAGCTCTGGACAGGGCCCCATGCCCTGAGCATCTCCATGTCCGGGCACGCAGCTGGGACCCGGCCCTCGCCAGCACGGTGAGAGGGCACCTGGGGCAAGCGGGGTCCAGGGGTGGCAGCCCAGAGCAGGAGCACCTGCAGTTAGGCAGCAGAAGTGCCCGCGTTTAGAAAGTCAGGGTAAATCCAGACTTCCCTTGTCCTTTCCTCATTCCTGAAGCCTGCCTGCTTTTAGCTTTTCCGTTTTTTCGGGCTGCTGAATGGGCTGTTATCCATGTCCCCACCTCCCTGTGCTTTTCCAGTCTGCCTTCTGCCCCCCAGCACCAGGCTGGGCTAAGCGCTTGGTAAGGGATATTGCAATTGTATTGGCAGCCTCGGTGCATGACAAAAGCACTGGAAATCACAAAGGAGCTTTATCTCACCAGGTCTCCAGCTATGTCGCTCAGTCTCAAGGGCTGGGGATTGTTAGTAAGGACACTTTGCATCTTCAAAGAGCAGGAGCAGCTTCAGGCTCAGCCCAGGGAACCCTGGAGACCCCGCGATGCCACCCTGGGGGAGCCTGAAACCCAGCTCGGGGCTTTGGAGCTGGAGCCCACACGTGGCACGGAGAGCTGGGCAGACACCGGGCGTGTGGTTGGGAGCTGCTCTGTGCCTCACCTGCGCCCTGCTCCCAACAGCCCTGCGAGCCCCGGCACCTGCAGAACCAGGACAGCGTACTCAGGCGTCTTTGTCAGTCATAAAAGTTATTAGGATCTTTGTGCATCCCTGTGAACAATTTGACTGGGTCCTTTAATAGGCCACACGTGAAGTTTTGTGTCCAGGAACAAGAGTGCAAAAGGCTGTATCTGGTGTGAAAGGGATGGCTTGGAGGGATTTGGCTCCAACACAGTGATGCTGTGGCTAAACACCCAGGAGCTCCTGGGACAGATAACAGGGAAGTACTTATCACCTTCTGGTGCTCATACTGCAAACAGTGTGCTGAAACGTTGGTGAGTACCAAAAGAGTCAGAAAAAATATTCAAAGGCAGAAGAAATGAGTGTTCTGGAGTGAGACATGCAGTTCTCAGCCTATTTTGTGTAATACCTAAAAATGAGCATTTGGTTATACATCTAAGAGTCATGACGGGAGGAAGAAACACAACAAATATTGAACTTCATAGAGAAAGTTACAAGACTTAAAACCAGGGAAGGGAATCAGGACACATATAGCAGAAAATCAGGCATTTATCTTTAAGGGGTAGGGTTAGAAATGTCTGTAACAAGGCAGGAAAAGGAGAAAGATTCTCAGTCCAAGGAGACATGCTTTCCTAGCTCTTCCTCGGCTCAAATCAGATATTTCTGGAGCCCAGCAGGGAGCTGCCACGGCCCCTCTGTGCCGTCCCCGGCCCCGCTGCCCCTCACCCTGCCATCAGGGTGGGTGCGAGCAGCCAGGGAGCCCTGAGCACACGTGCACCTCACCTGCCCTCACCCCTGCCCCGCACGCTCCTCTTGCTTGTGTCCGCTTCACGAGCACCCTCCATGAGCCCCACTGAGCAGAGGGGGATGCTGCCCTGCACCTCTGCCTCTGCTCATTAGCTAGCGAGAAATAAATCCCTTTTATCTCCACACTCATTTTCTGAGAGTAATAATTCCTTTTTGTGTGCACCCACTTTAACTGTTCCCAAACTGAGTTGTAATTGCTGATAGTAATTAAGTTAATACATATTTACAGCCGTGTAGAATTATAGAGGGTCTCCTGTAGTTTTATATGGGGCATTTTCTTTAACCTGCTATAAAATCATTAACAAGTTGTTCAGCATTAATTGCCTCCAGTGTGATCCTGTCCCGGTACTGCAGAGCAGGGCTGGGCAGGCAGATGGGCCCCCCAGCCCAGCAGGGATGCTTTCCCCCCTTGCACACCCAGCCTGGCTTTAATTCAAGGCAAAGCTTGGTCCTCCAGGGACTGCGAAAAGGCCTGGGGTCTGCTCTGGGGTATGGCAAAAGGAATCCTAAAGGGCACAAGGGTGACTGGCTGGGTGCCTGGTCTTTGTGCCATGCGCTGAAAAACCCTGGGTGGGACAAGCTGAGCCACCGGATCACAGCAAACACCGGTGTCTATCATCTGTCTTTTCTGCCGCGTTGCTCCAGTTTTGCCAAATTCGCCCCTGTGGCCGACTTCCCAAGCTGTCAGCAAAAAGCGCCTCGTGCACCCTGGTGCACGGAGGACAGGGCTCAGGAGGGCTCAGCCCCTGCCCCGGGCTCCACGGAGCACTGTCAGCCCCCACCCCCTGCCAGATTTTCTGCTGCTTGCATTTGTGCTTTTGTGCTTGCCAAGAGCCCCAAAGCACTTAGCAAACAGCGTGTGTGGTGAGACATCACCTCGTGTAATCTCTGGGCGAATCTCCCCATTATACAGTAGGCTAATTAACTCCGGTACAGGGTCACGATGAGCTATCGGCTCCAGGAATGCCGTCCCCGAAGGGAAGTAAATATCTCTGGGAGAACGAGGAGCCCCTTTCTATGGCAGTGAATCCTGATAAAGAGCTTCACTCCATTCTCCTGCTGCTGGCTCCAGCTTAGCTGTTTTAAAGCTGATTCTGCCCCGCGCTAATCTGGAGGATCCATTCAGCCCAAAGCTCAACATCTGAGTCTATTTGCCAAGCGTGCAGCTGTGTCAATTTGCAAAGACAAAGGAAAGCTCCTCTGTCAACAGGTTGGGGAGCTCAGGTAGCCCGAGCGAATTGAGGGCAAGAAGTCAAAGTGGTTTCCAAACCATCAGACCATGCTTAAATCCCAGCCGGCGCGAGAGGCCGGGGCAGCGCAGGGGATAAAGGGAGCACGGAGAAGCGGGTGAGTGGCCAGCTCTGTAAGTCCACCAATTAGTGCTATTAAAGAAAGATAATTAGATCTGCTCCATGGAAACCCCAGCAGAGGCAGAATGCAATTTCCATTTGGGCTTATTTTAATATAAGTTGGAAATACCAGAAGATGCCAAAAGGGCGTTGTTGGCAATAGTAGCGGGGCCCCAGCGCCGGGCAGGGCAGTGCCAGGGCGCGGGAGGCACCGCAGCCCTCCCAGACACCGGCCTGTCTGCTCGGCGCGCGTGCCCAAGGGATGGAAATGGAAAACGTTGGCTTCCAGAGTGAAAGCTTCCAGAGAAAGAGGTTCAACCTTCATTAGAGCCTCTGCTTCTCTGGTAGCTTCTGTGTTCAGGACTCGCTCTGCGCAGGGCGGAGGCCGTGGCGATGCTCAGCGGGGCCGTGCTGTGAGCAGGGCTGGGGGCACGGAGGATGGAGACGCGGGGAGGGAGGAGGCACACCTGAGAGAGAGCACGAGGGACGTACGTGAGTCCTGGGGAGGAAAGGGGACTTCTCACTTGGTCTCTGTCAGGCTCTGATCCTGCGTGTGCATGCGCGCTTAGGGGGAAGCACCCTTAATCTCAGTGCCATCGGGTCAGGGAAATACTTATCTTGATTTCATGCAGGAGGAAACAATGTCTTGGGGAAGTCAAATCTGAGGTTTCTGAAATCAGCCGGTGGTTTCGGATGCCGCAGTGCAGCCTGGGCTCTCCCCAGCCATTGGCAAGCGGAGCCCCTCAAGCCGGTGGCAGCGGCAGGATAGGGCCAGTGTCTGAGCGGAGCACGGGCATAGCTGCTGGGGAACTGCAGCCTTCAGTGAGTTAGCGAGAAAAGAGATAAAGGAGTTGTCACACAGCCGGTGTGTGAGAAGGTCCCGGGTCTCGTCATTTCTAATCATCTAAGCTAATTTTCTGTCATTCAGAGATGTACAAAATAAGCTGTCTTTGAGCAAGTCCATTTTGCCATTGAAAACTTCCACAAAAGCAAAACTTCCACTGGAATTAAAGGAATTCTTGCTCTTTCTTTGAATATTTAAAACAAAGAAGCATAGGACTCAGGCTCAGAAAGATTTTGCTGAAACTATAAATTGGCCTCTTGGAAGACACTACATGGGGGAAAGAGGAATGTGAAAGAGAAACAACCGAAAGGCTGCAAACAGCCGACCGAGGCTGGTTTTGGTATCGGCCATGTGCTGTCCGCACCCCCAGCAGCTGTCCCTCCCCTTCGCCCCCTGGGCAGGGACGAAGAATTTAACTTAAGCTATGTTTGGAGGAAATTTAGGTACTGTCCATTAGGTAACTACTCTCAGATGTGCAATAATAAACACCATTAATATAGTTAACGGGTACATTTAATCACAATACACATCAAACACACTAGGTGATGCTATAGTGAGCAGGGAACACAGGTGAAATCTCATGTTTGTATTATTTCACGATACAAGGTCCAAAATAATATTCTGCCCAGCTGATTTTGCCCATTCTTCCTTCTGACACAAATTGTCAGGGCACATGCATGCAGATGTGTGACCAGATGCTACATTCTTTTCTTACAGTTAAGCATATTTATTTTGATAAATGTCTGGGAATATAACACCTGTAACATTAATAAACACAGTCATCCCTTTCAAATACATCTTATACCTACTGTACATTTTTATTTTGAGATAATAAATCACACACATAAACCTTATTAATCATTTAAACAGCCCCTTAAAACACGGCTGAAAAGATTTTCCAACTCAAACACCTTTTAAGACGCAATGACATCATGTCTGTCGGGACATTGTTGTGTAGCAAAGATTGTGAGACATTTTTCCCCCATAAAGTTGCTGTAATAAAGTTTGTCATTGCAGTCATTAACTTCATGTTTTCTCCTTTTACCTTCTTCCTTACTCTGGAGCTACCCATCATCAGTGAGAAAGAAAACATGCCTCAGTGAAAAATTTGGGGGTCTAATCATGGAGTCTGCCACTAGGCAAAATATGCAGTGACTTCAACAGGAGTTATCTCCAGACTTTCTTACTTCTGGGGTACTTGTATGCCACTAGGCAGGCAGAACAAGCATGGGAAAAAGGAGGAAGAGACTCCAAATTCTACTCAGAAATGGAGAAAAACTAAGCAAATGGTGTTGTTTGATGGAACTGGACATCCCAGGAGGGACCGGTCCTCACTGGAAGTCTTCACTTGTGCGTCTCCTGACCTACGGGAAATGCTGGCTCATCTGATGGGCTCAGTGGAGGCTTTGCCTGCTGAGAAAATGCAAAGCTACTTTTGACTATGCTAAAAGAGAGAGCAGAGATGTAAGTGTTGAGTTTTTATCAGATGGAGGCTGTGGAAGCTTAGGCGGTAGCAGCTTCTGTGTGAGCAGAAAGCCATGCTAAATCTGATATTTGAGGTATCTACCTCTCTCCTGTTCCAAGAGCTGAGCTCTGTGCTTTTCTGAACACGCACAGATGGGTGCTGCCCGCCCTGTCCCCACCCTTCGGTGGTCTGTGAAACCAAAACCTCAAAGGTGTCGTCACTGCCAGAGCCCAGTGACACAGACCTGCTCCCTGGTCCTGGCCAGAGACGGGGAAGCACGTGCGATGAGCCGGCTGGGTTTGGCTGCTTCCAGAAACGCCTCTCCTGGCGGTTGGTCCCGCTGGGGAGGGCAACGCTGCAGCGTGCACCCCCTGCGAGCGAGGACAGGAGTCTGGCAGCGCAATGAGGAGAGCTGCTCGCAGAGCAGCTTCAGCCCCAATTTCTTAGAGCTTGAGGCTAGAAGGGCCTCCTGCATGCACGCACACAAGTTCAGCTGAATTCAAACAGTTCAGTCCGTAGAAGACAGCTCCATGGTGGAGGGAAGTGTGTGCTGCAGGCGGGGTCCCAGCAGCAACCAGAGCGGAGCTGAACTTTCCCGACCCTCAGCTTCACCGCTGCCCCTCCAAATTAACGCACACAAAAGCCTAAGACAAGCTCTGGTATGGTCCAGCTGCAGCCCCTGCAACGGTTTTGCTTCTCAAAAGACACCCTGGTCAACTTTAAGCCAATTAGCAGGGAGACAAACACACCTGCCTAATTAGAATCCGCCTCAGCCCCGGACCCCATGGAGCAGCCGTGTCCCTCCAGGGACGGGCAGCGGCTGGGCAGCAGCGCACCTTCCTCGCATCCCTCCTGCTCGCGCCCCAATAGGCGGCACACGCAGCCGTCGCTAGCTGAACAATTAAGCTATTAAGTAACTCAGTTAATAAATTCAGATTTTGCCCTAATACATTTCTAATGACCTTGTCTAATAAATCCAAAGCAATCTGGGAAGAATGCTTGTTGCCATATTTTAAAGGCAAAAGTGATTTACGTTTGCTGAGAGGGCAAAGACAGCCGCATGTGATTTATTACTATCAGTCACTGTGTCTTTCATCTCTCTAATTATTTTCTCTACAGGCAGCTTCTAAAGTGCTCTTGAAGGCTGAACGCTGAGCGTTTTTCAAGTTCAGATACTTACCGTTTAGGTTGGAACTGTTGTATTTTCCTTCCTATCTGTAGCTTCAGATATTACTCGCGGAGGCTGCAATTTGGTTTGCTTAGGTTGGACGTAACGCGACAGATGATTTTGCATGCTTGGTATCATACCAGAGCCAAATGCCTAAAACCTCCAAGAATTTGTCCATCGTTCGTACAACATTTTCCAATGGGAAAGCCAGCAACAAACACAAGCCTCCATAGGGCTGACTGTGATTATAACAAGATTTACCTCTTGTTGTTGGACTATAGGCAGGAGTTTTGGGAGCAATTTGAAGGTTGCTCTGCTTTTATTGGGCAAAAAGACAAACTTTCGCATCCTTCCCAGAGAGAGGAGCTCGCCCAGCATTGACCACACAGCTGAAAGGGAAGATGAACAATGAACTGTTGAAAAGCCTGAGTCCAGGACGAAGGAAGCACAGTTACATGAGGAAATTAATCTGGTTTCCAGCAGGAGACAGAAAGGCAGAAGTGGCCAAGCCCAGGGACGTGGGGGGATTTCCAGAGGAGCCGAGCGGAGCTCAGGCTCGTGTCCCAACAACATGGGGAGCTGGATTCATCTGTCGCTCAAGTCCTCTGGAAAAAACAGCTTAAAGCAGCGGAGCAGTACTTGTGTTTGTATCCTCTCCCTCTTGCATACCCCAGAACTTCCTAAAATTTGAGAAAACCAAATTTAATCTTTGTCCAACTTCCAGTTCCTAGCCAGGGCTCAAACTGCGGGAATTTTTCCTGCCAGGACTGTCTTCCAGCTATTTCCAGGTAGCCCTCAAAAACGGGCCTGGCTGTGATTCAGACAGGAAAAACTATTTCTGCAAGAGTTCCTGTCTGGCTTTGCAAGCCCAAGAGCTCTGGAGAAATACTGAGGAATCATCCAAACCCTTGATAGGCGCCTGCCTGACTCACGGGCGGGCTGGACATCGGGGACGTGGGACAATGCGTGGCTCGTTCCTCACAGAGGACCCAAAACTGCCCGTCCTGAGGTGGCCTCGGCTCCCGCTGGAGGCCGGGGGAAGCAGCAGCTCCAGCCCACCCGGGGCCTGGAAGAGGGTTTGTTTTGCAAAGCTCCTGTTCAGCACCGTCACCAGGGCACCCGTGCACACAGGCGGTACGTGACACTGCCCCAGCTCCCTGGGTCTCGCGTGGCTCAAGCGCTCAGCGTTAAACAAAACAAGCCCTGAGAAGCAAGGAGCCTCCAATGGGTTTCTTCTCCCTCAAATCCCCCCGTGTCCCACTCTGCCGAAGCTCGCATCTTCTCAAAGAACTTGTCTCGCTGTGATTCCCTACAGTCAGAGGAAACTCTTAGCAGCATCTTTTGGGGTCAATTTTTCATGACTGAGACCTAGTCACGCAAACAAAGATTTATTTTTTTCTTACTAAAACAACATTAAGGAGAAAATTCTTTCCCATGACTAAAGCTGGGTGGGAATTTTTCAACAGAATGTCAAAGCAGAAAGTTTCAGGGAAAGGGTCAGTTTGGGTGCAACTTGAAATGTAATTTTTCTTTCGGTTTTCAAAATGGGAAAACGCACACTTCTGGTGTCAAATGACTGTCACGCAAATAGGAATATAGTTTAAAAATATCATGGCTGACAATACAAACATTTAAAAGGTTATCTAAGCTAAATTTTCATTTTGAATGTAATGGTTTGAGATTTCTAGTTTGCAAAAAATATAAAAGTAATCTAATCCTCATCAAGGTTCTGTCTTTTAGTTAGGCACAGACCAGGAAAGATTTCAGCTTTCAAAAATCTGAAATCTTTGCAGGGCAGAAAAATTGCTCCTCCTACATTGGCGTGCCCTTCCTAGCTAGAAATATGGTTCTTCCTTAGCATTTCTTTCTGAATATGTCTCTCTCTTGAGTGCGGGTCACTGGGGCAGACTTCTGCAGTATGGAGATACAGCAGGGAAAGCAGTCCAGCTCTGAAATTTCCTGGGCAGCATCTCTGCTCCTGTCCCTCAAGCACCAAGCAGTCTGCCAGACAAGGGCTTCAGACTGAAGTTGTGCCAATGTCTTAGAGCTTAATGGCCCTTTGTGGAGCTCCTTGTCACCTCTTTTCTCAAACTGACTATCAAAAATGGGTCTGGTCACTAAAGCTCTACCAAGAGAAGAGTCCTTACCAATTTTCTTTGCTAGCTAGCACCAGTGTTAGCACCAGCTGGGATTGTTTGTGATGGCATCGTCTGGCTTGTGCGCTGGTTTTCACAATGAATAAAGCTAGGTGCTTGCTATGAATTATATGCACAGAAGAATCACGATAATTCAAAGCCAGTCAACATTCAGCTGTCCTGTACCTAACATCTCAGAGCTCTGCGGGTATTTAAAAAAAAATGAATGTCATCACCCAGCCAAGGGTCATGACGCACCAGTGCTAGGACCTTGGTCTTATCTCATATTTGAAAGGCAGGAAAGTGCAGGGCACAGCGTCTCTTTACAAGACTGTGTTAAGGACTACGTGCAACCGGGTTTTGTTGTTGCTGTTGAACTATGTTACCCATTTTTTTGGTGGATACAAAGAGTGATAACATGAAGTTTAAACAAGCTACCACCAAGAAGGCTTTGAACAATTTCACAGTCAAGCTAAAGAGTACAGAATATTGTTCCCTCCATTTTCTGCAATTGTGTTCTTGCCAGTGATGCTACTGGAGGGAGAGGGAACTCCTGAGCTGCAGGCAACTGGAACCCTTTGGAAAGCGGTCCCAGAGCTGAGCTATCCATCTATCTGACTGTCCAAATAAAATGCAGCAACAATGGAAATGGAATTCATTAAACTTAAATAGACATAATTTTATCCTTGTTGGCCTAACCTTGGTTCCTTGTACATTGAAACCTTCCATTTGTGGGCTCGGACGTTAACAGATGAGTTATTAACTAGCCGTGGCTAATTATAGATAGCTGCATCACCTTCTTAAAAGGGAGCCATTGTCAAGGCCAGTTAGGGCCAAAGTTGAGGTCTCGCGAAGTTAATCTTCTTGAAGAAATCACTCAATAGAAAATATATTTTTGCCTTCAACTTCCACTGCAAATCAATTTTATGGGAATTTGAACACTTTACTAAAGTGTTTGCAAAACAACCGTCAAAGCAGGTCAGAAGCAGAACAGGTTAGGTCTTCTTCGTTGTCTGAGCTGGCACTGAACATCACCCATCAGCGAGGAGGAAATCATTACGCCTTTAAACCTGTTTTCATTTAGATGATACACAATATTGTTTATGAACGGGCATTTGCCTTCCCCACCTGTATGGTTTTTTACTTAGCACCGTGCTTTGAATCTTCCCACAGCCTGAAAGAACGGTTATCCCAGAGAGGAAGTGAGACCTACCTGCCTGACGAAGATTTAGTTTGCTAATGTGTTTTGATGAGGCAGAAACACAGCGTGGAGGAATTAAAGGAATAATGAAATAATCATTTCTACCCACGGAAGGAGGAGCCTGTCCTCACCAGCCTCCCCCGGGCCGGTTCCCTGGTGGGTGTCCTGCCCCGGGGCCACACCAGAGCCCGGGTCCTCCTCATCGCACCCAGCGGCGAGGGCAGGGCAGGACCTGACCGGCGTGAACGGAGTGACTGGGTTAAGCTCCGGGATGCTGCAAGGCAGCGTCAGTGCCTGCGCCCTGAGCCTGGGTTTAGCTGTGAGACTCCAGGCCTCTCCAGAAAGACTACGAATGGAGGCATGTGTGACATTAGCTAAGGCTTTCTAATTAGACGGAGAAAACAAATCTGCTCCACCCCAGGCAGCTGCAGCTCCAGCCAGCATGTTCCTTATTAGCTCAAATTATTATTATTATAAAAAACACTTGACTTTCTTGTTCAAAAAGTAAAAAGGGATTAGTGGGGTCTCTCAGACGTCTCTCCTCAGACTAACCTCCAGCATCTCAGACAAAGCCCCCACCAGAACAGAGGCTTTCTCAGTCCAAGGACAAAACAGACCCCAAACGGCTGCAATAGAAAGTCAAAGGCAACACTTGACAGCACACTCAACTCTGTTTGCTGACTTCTCCTAATGCATACAATAAAGTTCAGCCCAAATATGTCACTGCTGCCAATTACCTAGGGCAACAGCGGACCCTGGAGCTGGTAAATCAATGGAGGCACAAGGGAAAGCTGCTTTCCCCAAACCTGAAGTACGTGGACAACCATAAAGGGGAGAAGCACACAAGGACGGATTAGGGGCTGCAGAACAAAACGCACCAGGAGGGCTCCGGGTCCCCTCTGCCCACCAGCCCTGGTGGCTGGGGCTTTGCCAGCCCCTGTCCACACAAACCTGTCCCTTTGGAGGCTGCACCCTGTTGGGATGCTGGGGAGAAGGGCACGACTTGTCTATCAGCCAGGGGTGCCAGGAACCCGCCAAGCTTCAGCAGTGAGGGGTGAGGGCTGGCTGGGACATCAAAGGCAGCTTTCCCCAGGGATGGCAAAGCCCTGGGCAGCGTGGGAGAGGACAGCCAGGGCTGGTGTTGGCACACTTGGTTAAAAATGATTTGATTGGCAAATCCAAGCTGTCTGGGAGGTGGTGGGTAATCAGCATGAGCCACAGCTTTGGTGTGAAGAGTTCTCTTTAACCTTATTTCCCTGTTAAGGGAATTGCACCATACTCATCCCATCTCTGCCAGCACAGACTGAGGCTTTTCCCAGTTTTGTAGGCTGGAATGCTGGTATAAGTGGAGTTCAGTAATTTGCATGGAAATGCTTGATTTGTCTGAACAACAGTTGGCATTTTTAATCACTCAGCCCCATGTCCAAACGCTGTCCTGCAGGTAGCAACACTTCTCTGGATGCAGCCCGAGTTTGGAAAATGGCTGAGCCTTTGTCCCGCTGGTGTCATCACTGCTTCTTCAGTCCTCACCAGGAACAGCTGTGCCTCCCAAGAGTCCTCAGAGGACCACAGTATTTGCTTCGAGAGGAGAAGTGTGATGCTCCGCCACTCCCGGCCCGGGCCCATAGCACTGTGACTGTGTAATGGTCCAGAGAAAATCAATTGGACGCTGCATTTCAGAGATAAGGGTTGGGATTTTATTCTGAATAACCTGGTGACCCCAATCAATCTCTGTCCCCAAACTGTCTCAAAGTTTGATGCTCTAGTTTGCAATTAAGCCTCAACAACCAAGAATTGCGGCAGATGTTCCAGTCAAAATACCTTTATTAACTATTTATTTTTGATGCATATCAGGAGATATCAGCCAATCCATTTAAAGGCAGACAGCCATTTGCTGCTTGACTGGTATATGGTCCCATTAAGATCTAGAGTTATTTTTCATCTACATTTTAAGTTTTCCAATTTTTTTAGCTGATAAAAATAAAATAAGCTATGAAATCCCCCAAAATTTCCTGTTGACAGTTACTCTGCAAAAAGAACTTAAGCCAGCAGTTGCAGTGCAAAGAAGAGAGCTTGAAATGGGAGTGAGGAATTTGGCTGCAAACCCAAATGGAGGGGGTAGGGAACGCAGGGACAGAAGGGAGGACCTTCTCTCTGCTGCGTGCAGTAGCTGCCTAACTCTGCTTTGCTAGCTTTGCTATGCAGTGACATTACTGTCAGGAAATCTTCAAAGAAAGAAAAGTTGTTAAGAAAAGTCTGGTTTTTTTGGTTTGTTTGTTTTTTAAATAAAAGTAAAAAGTGTAACTCCAGTCTGTTCAGGGGTGCTGTGTTTTGAGCCTATGTCCATTTTCAATTTTCAAATACAGATGACTTTATGAGAGGACGGTTTTTGCATGATTAGTCCTGCCCAGTAGGTCTAGCAGATCTCCAGATGAAAGTATGCAGCATCTACTGACATGAGGGTTTGCCCCCAGCATGGTCAAAGGACAGGATTTGGGTCTGTATGCAGAAGCCAAGAGGTGAATTCATTATCCAGCATTGGCACGTGCATCAGATCCCAGCGATCCCTCTCCGGTGAGCACAGAACACGGGGGGACCTTTCCTCGTGGTGGTTCTTGCAAGCGCAAGCGGTTTGTGGGACAGGGACATGGGGCATTTGGTGATTCACCTTCACACCACAGAAGCACGCCGGACCGCAGCACAGCCCAGGGCACCAGCTAGACCCTGTGCTCATCGGGCAGCGAGAGGGCGCCCAAGGAAGATGCTCCTCAAGTGATGCACAGAAAAACCTGTGCTTTCAGCTCTGCACCATGCTGGGCAGCTCAGACAAGGGTCTCCCGCAAGCTGACGAGTGGTGATGCAGGGTCCGGCCCTGAAGCCCCAGGGGAGCTTTGCCTGGTGCCTGAAGCCCGTTCAGGCTCCAAGCGTGCCGCCGGCTCAGCCCCAGCCAAACGCCCTTGGGCTGGCTCCGTCCTGGCCGGAGAAAAAGGGGCCTTCAGCGGGAAGGCGTTTTTCATCGCCCTGAGAGCTGTGTCCAATTGCATTGTCGGAAGCAGCAGGTAGCAGTGAAAGGCTGGGGCATTCCTCTGACCAGCCCCAGACCCCGTCGTGCTGCCTTTCAGCGCGAGCAAAAGGTCAGCCCGCAGCCACAGCTCCGAGCCCTCGCTGTTTTGTTACGATTGTCACAAGGTAAATTAATCAGATTTACGGCATTAAGCCTTGCCATATCTTGAGCCTTTCAGTCTTTTCTGCCCCCAAAACTTGCCTCTTATGAACAGGCTCTTTGTTTATCCTGCACTTACAATCTTCATTTGGCGATGGGGAGCAGCTAAAGTGTCGACGACTGCGAGGGAAGGGCTGCTGCTGGCCGGTGCCCAGCGACGGCAGCGCTTGCAGCCCGAAACCTTTCACATCTCTCTCTATACCAGGGCAGAAGCTGGTGGTTGCATTGCTTCCAATATTCCTCCCAGGTAATCCGCGGGGGAAGGTCCTGTTTTCAGAGCTGCACATCTGCTAGGAAGAGCGGCTCCCCCCGAATAAATACAAGAGGAGAGCAATTCCGGAGCAGGGGCAAAGCGCCACGACAGGGAGCACAAAGCTCAATTTATGTCCTCCTGACGCACCCCCAGCATATGGGACCACTTACACACTTCTTTTCCTTGGTCAATTGGTCTGCAGAACCATTGCACAGCTCGGCCTTATTTCATTTTCCAACGGGGATGCCAAAATGCCGGCCCCAGGCCCGCGCGGGGCTACCTGGACGCGCTCCCCCGGCGGGGCCGCGCGGAGGCTGCAGGGATCTTTATCCCGCCACGCAGGAGAGCTCCAGCGTCCTGCTGGCAGAAATTTGTCTGCAAATTTCCCCTCATTGAAAGGAGCGAGGGGGCCCGCGGGACACGGGCTGATACGAGAACTTGCTTACGGCCGGGGCAGGCGGCGTGGGGACGGGGGCACTTCAATAGCCCTCCCGTCGGGGGCCCGCGATGCGCTTCTCCACGCTGTTTCTCACTCCCAGGACTGCATCTACAACTGCTGGGTTTTCAGTGAGTCTCATTTCTCCAGAGTATACAGCTTTAAAAAAGCCCTACACTTAATCTATCCATATGGAAAAGCAATCTTTAAAGAAACAGCAATGAAACTAAGAGAGCGCGATAAAATGGTGAATGTGAGTGCAGTGAAACTTGCAGCTACAGTGGGAAAGGGTGGGAACCTGCATCAGCGACCTTATCTTTTGCAGGTGCATTTGATTATCCTCAGGGCAGCTCATAACCATGAAACACAAAATAGATTAATGCATTTGTTTTGAGCAATGGCATGCAGATAAGGGGAATTATACACCACATTTGGATGTTTTGTCTGCGTTGGCTTTTCTGCTTCACGTTTTTCACTTTTACACAAGAAAATGAAAAGCAAGACGACAGTATATAGTGTGTATGTTAAAATGACCTCTCCCTCATCAGAAAACGTTTAGAGTGCATTTAAATTTAAATAAGGGAACCACAATGACAGCCTAAATTCCCGCCATCCATCACTCTTAGCAAAAGGATCTCTTCCCAGAGACGGCTGGCATGCTGAGTGCCTTCTCTCCAAAAATAAGCAGCGTGGGTGAGTTTACATATAATCTTTTGGCCTGGTCTGGTATGTAACCCAAAGATGCCTGTAACTTTCAGAGCATGAATGATGTTACATTGACTGAAAAATGAGACTTCACGGTGAGCTGAGGCTCCCCCGTAGCACAGAGGCACAGATCTGTGAATAAAGCCAGCGGCACTGCTTCAGGGGCTGTATCCTGCACACCTCCCAGCCACGCTCTTCCTCCCACATCAGCCTCCCAAGACCAGCCCTTCCGACTCACGAAAACTGGGAGGGCTTCAAATACCTGGGTCGGGTCTTCCTGACAGGCAGAGCAGGGACCCTGCTGTCGGCACTGCTCTGGGCGCTGCAGGTGCCCCGAAATAAGCCTCAGCGCACAAAGTTTTCACATCCTGCCACCTTAGTTTACAAACACGGGCATGGCTGAATTTGTGGACATAAGGGGGGAAAGGCCCCGTGCAGGCATCTCCTGGCAGCGCAGCCCAGGGAGGGCGAATCTGGCACAAGACCATACCTCTGCTCAAGCGCCTTTGGGGTGCTGGCAGTAATCCACCCCCAGATAAGATGCCTTTGAGAGAAATGAATGGATTCCTAGTGGAAAATATGCTCCAAGTTTATCAGTCCCTGCATCCCACTGGAAAAGATGACTAAACTCTCCACCTCCATTTACCTGTCCAGCACACAAGCTCTACCTGCCCCACAGGGATGAGGTGTTTGCAACAGGTTTTTTGTATTTTCAGATGAAAAAGCCTAAACCAGTGCATTTCCTAAAAGAAAAAGAAAATAGATGTGATTCATGTTTTCAGGCACACATCTACTTAAATGTTTTGCCAACATACATCAGCTACAATCATCAAGATTATATCCTCAAGATTAAAAAAAAAAAAGGAAGAAAAGGGAAGAACAGGCACTCCCAACCATGCCTGAGTTAAAGAAATGGTGTCATTTTTTTGGCATTGTCATTATTTTCATTTCCCTCTTCTTCCTCCCCCTTACAAATCATTAAATCATTAAAATGATTAAAAAAAAAAATACCACAGCAGATGCCTGGCCTGTTTGATCCCAAGCCTGAATAGGAACAAAAAAGGAGTTGAGACTCTGATTATGGAAAAAAAGCAGACGGGAGAAAAAATCTGTAAGAGGAAAGTCATGAAGGAGAAGCTTTGGCTTTGATCTCCGCCCTGCTCCAGCTTTGCCAGGGGGGCTCTGCGGAGCGAAGCCAGGCCATCACGTGGAGGAGCACAGGGGCAGCATTCTATGTGACCTGCTCAAAAGAAAACAAGTCACTCAGAGCAAGATTTCCATCCTTCGGGTAAGAGAAAGAAAATAAAATGATGTGTTTAGAATGAACATAGACCTCAAATCACCGATGCTATTTTGACTTCTACGCAACTGGCCTATTTTAGCTTAAGGAGGCTGATTAACAGGCTGCCAGCCTGGGCTGGCTTGTTCTTTTTAATTCCTAATTTGTATACCCTCATGTCTGCCCTGCTGAAGAGAATCCAGTGCTTAGGGAATGGCCATTAGAAATCACAGCGACAGCAGCAACAAGCGTTAGCAGGCACGCAAAGCTAACCCACTCACACAGATCTTGGTGATTTTCAACAGAAAAAATTATGCTGGGAATGAGGAGGGGTCATTTCCTACGTGTTCACTGCTAACACAGTCTCTGCGTACGTTGCAGAGAGAGATTTAGGCTGTTTATATTTTCACCAGATCTCCGTTGCTCCTTTGTCTTTGTTGCTATTTAAACCACAGTGTCCAAAGGTTGAGCTGCTTTCTAGCTTGAAAGAGAATGATAAAATCCTACAGATGGTCTGGGAGCAGGACATATTACTCAAAACCTTCCAGAATTTGGCACTTCTGACAAAAATATGGTCCCTTGAACCTGTTAGTGTGGTTTTCTTTTTTTGGTCTGAGAAGCACGATTATAATCAGATTAGCTGGTAGCAAAATTGGCCCGATCTTACTTATCACACCTTCTCCTTCCTGGACTACGGGCGTTACTGCCTGCAGACATCTCCCAGGTGGGTCAGGCCCACAGCTCCTCCTCACCAGCATCCTGCCTCTGAGAGCCCAGCTCAGCTGTTTCGGAAGGGGACAGAAGCACCAGGACAAGCGGAGGTGAAGTAACCTACCCCCACAGATCCCCCCCGAATTAGTGACAGTGACTGGCTCAAGTCGTGAGGCACACAGCTCCATACATCTTCGAAGCATATTTTAGAGAGAGATTCCTCTTTTCAGACACTTGTGTCGAGCCAGTTTCCAGGGGATGATGCTACAGGAGAGCAATCCTCTGGCGGGATCCACACTACGCAAACTGTTCCACCCTTTGGGTGTTGAATGCAAACAGCTCCGCGTTAGCTGTCCCAACAGCCGCAGCCGCCTCTCAGCACCTTGGAAAATTTGCCCTTAGGAGTTTGAATGGGAGCAGACCTGGTCTGAAAATCTGCCACTTGGAGTATACACCAGGCATCTCATTTTCCAACTGGAAAAGTGTTTTACCTCAGCTCTGTTGATGAAAATTAATTGAAGACACATGTTCATGAGACCCAGAGGAGGTCTGTGTAAGCATTCAGTGAGAAGATCAAGCCTAACTCACACCAAGAAGTCATGTGCTTAACCAGCATCACCTGCGCTGCTGACTGCAGACACGTAGGAGGAGGACACGGGGTGCCAGGCACCCAGCTTTCACCTAGCCCGTGCAGGGAACAGCCTGTCCCCTGGGTATGTGTTCAGACGTCACCTCCGCCGACACACAGCCACCCGGCGCAGACAGTGGCACCCGCTGAGCAGTGCAAGCGGCCGCAGAGCGCGGATGGAGCCCTTATCTGCTGCAGCAGGCGGTGACACCAGCGGGACTCGTAAGCACGCAGCTAGCACAAAAGACGAGCGGAGCAACGTGCGCAGTACCGAGAGCTACGCAGAGCCGCATCAGCTGGGAGACGTTTCACGGCTCGATGTGGGCTGTGGCGTGACTGCTACAGAGATGACACGTGGCAGCCAGCTCTCTTTCCTGTCTGTACAGGAGAGTCCTACATCCCTGTGTCTGATCAGAAGGTCAGAGCGGGGACCAAAGGGAAATGGTCATTTCTTAGCTTGGAAGGCACTCCTTTGGGTGGATCTAGCACAAATGATCTTAATGTGTTTTTCCCCCTCACCCCCTTTCCAAAACAAGGCATCAAGCAGAACAAAACTACAGTAAGAAAACCTCAACCACACCTGGTCAAACAGAACACTTACCTTAATCCAAGAGAAAATAATTTGTTTCCTTTTCATGTGTTTCACTTACGTTTTTTTTAAAAATAGTAAACCCATTCATTCATTCAGAAATAGCAGATTGCACATTTCAGTGGAACACCAGCTCAAAACAATGCAAGGAACTTTTTAAATTCAAAATCCATCTGCTAGACTCTGGCTTTTTTGCCTTCATTCTCCTTTTTCCTCCCAGATTACCCACTGAATGCGATCCCAGTTCATAAATGGTTTCAGCCACTGTGAGCGTTGGCCATGCTGCATTTTCACTGAATAAACTACGAGCTCAGCATCACCCAGCATTACTCCTACCACGGAGGAAACATTTCACCTTATACTTCATGACATTTCTGACACCATTTGAGAAGTTTGCCCACTGCTATGCCCAAACTTTTCAAAGCTGAGGGCCCCTAGCTGGGGTTTTGCGTAGAGCTGTGGGCAGCTGAGGGACCATCCCGCACGCAGGGCCCGGAGCTGCGAGGGCAGAGGAGCTGAAACACGCATGCTGCTGCAGCCCCGGAGCTGCCGGTGGGTGCTCCCTGCCAACAGGATGGAAAGGGTAGAAAACGGGGAGGTGTGAGGGGGGTTGTCTCATCAAGACACACCAACACTCGTCTGGAGGCATCCTTAAACAGCCCGAGCGACCTGTCTACTTCGCACGTGGAAGCTAAAGCACATCAAGTCCAAGTGTCAATGTAAAGCGTGGTTGATCAAAGAACAAAAACGCAAGAACGCGTTGTTGCTAGCTAAGAATCTGCCCTGCTGTCAGGCTGCCTCCCAGGCACCTCTCCCCGGCACTGTGATCTCTCGGTGTTCGTCACCAGCCGGGAGGCAGAGGGCAGGGGAGCTCCCGCGGAGGGCGAGCGCCGCGCAAGCCGGTGCTACGGGCAGAAGCAAGTCTAAAAATGGACAAGGCAGAGGCAGAGCTGGGCAGATCAGGCAGCCCTGACTGCCTGTACTCTGCTTGCTGCTGTGAGGGAACATGTGCTACACAGACCCAGCTGAAAAAATGTGGTGAGAAGTCGTCCAAAAACTCAGTGCAGAACGGACCGCTTTTAAAAGAGATTTTAAGGGAATATTTTCATTGCTTGAAAATCTTCTAGTTTTGAAACAAGAATTATTGCCCAGTTTTGTAAAAGAAAGCAGTAAAAGCATTTATGTGCACAAATCCCAAGTGTAGTCTTTATCCAACTATGTTTTCCATAGAAAACACTTCTACTTTCTTGTCTGTTTTGATGTTGAAAATACCTGGTCTTGCTCACTGACAAAACTGCACCTCACGGACCCTCTCTCATTTCCAAGGAAAACAGCATCTGATACTCAGCCAGGGAGTATCTTAGCACCTCTGTCTCCTGTGGATTTTGCCTCTGGCTTTAAGGAGATCAAGACCCAGCCCAGAGCCCCAGGCATTTGGAACTGGTTTGCCCTGCATCCCGCTCCCACTTGTTTGGGATTAAGGAAGAGAGGCATTTAAAACCATGGGTAGAGGGGGGATGAGCTGGGGAAAGCAGGGGCAGCTGCAGGGAGCCCCAGGGAGGCAGCCCCAGCTCTGCAGGGGGACAGCAGCACCATCCCTACCAGCTCCGTGTCCTGCAGCACAACGCTGCCCTCTCCCTAGGGGTTTTGTTCTCCAGCATGGACTCCAGCATCCTCCTCGGTGTGCAGGACGCACCTCTGCCCGGGGCCGTGCACCCCCTGCAGTGCAGCCCCTGCAGCCCCAGCTCCTCAGCCAGTTGCCCTCACCGCCTGACTTCTCTCCAGCCTGACCTCCCTGGACAGCACAGAAGGAAAACAAGATAGTGATAGGACAAAGGGGAACAGTTTGAAACTAAAAAAGGGGAGATCTAGATTAGATGTGAGGAGGAAATTCTTTACTCAGAGGGTGGTGAGGCACTGGAGCAGGTTGCCCAGAGAAGCTGTGGATGCCCCATCCCTGGAGGTTTTCAAGGCCAGGCTGGATGGGGCTTTGGGCAGCCTGACCTAGTGGGGGGTGTCCCTGCCCATGGCAGGGGGGTCAGAACTAGATGGTCCTTAATGTTCCTTCCAACCCAAGCTATTCTATGATTCCATGAAAACCCTTACTCTTCTGGCTGGCTGGATGCACAAGAGCCTGTATTTTATGCTGCAAAGCTTCTGCCTGCTTAACACACTTATATCAATAGGTTTTCTCCCCATTCCCATAGATGCAAATGATGTAAACGCAATCGAGTCCAAGGCACAGGACTGTGCTGGGCCAGAGCAGCTGCAAGTGATCTCTCAATGCAGAGATAAAGCCTGAGCCACTTGGACCTCATAGCTGGACCTAGGCTATAAACAGCTTTGGGAAGACCTCAACATTGACGCTTGCAGCTGGGCCAGAAGTGTCATGGCAGCAGTGTGCTCCTGGCCACGTCCCAAGCAGCACCTCTCCTGGGCAGGGTGAGGGACACGGGGCAGCGTCTCTGCTGGCCTTTGAGGGGCACGCTGGGTGCGCTGCAGTCTGCGTGGGAGGCTTCTCACTTCCACAGCACTCGCCTCCCTTTGGGACTGGAGAATGAAAAACAGGCCCATCTTCCCACCTGCTAGCAACCGCTCTGCTGTTCAAGGTGGCATCTGCGCCTGCTTCAGAGCAGAAGCACAAGCACATGAAAGCTGAGTTATGGAGAGTCTCCTGACAGGCTGGCAGCGGTCTCGGTGACTCACTAACTTGTGATTTCCTCCGTGGTGGTTTTCCAGCACAGCTGCTGCTGGCCGCAGCACATGGTGAGCGCTGGCAGAGCAAGCACCGTGTCATTTCTCAGAAGGCCAGGCTGTGTGGGCAACCTGTGCATCGCTCATGCAGATCCCCACAACTAAATCCAGTAATTGCCAGGAGGATAACAGGCCATAAATCTGGGCAGCTGCACATGTGAGGCACGCATGGTCTGGCTCCTGCAATCAAAGCCCATGTGTTTTTGCTGTTTGCAGTGGCTGAGTATGTTTCTCATTCTGGATTCCCCTTTCCAGAGGAAACTCCCTCTATCCCCCTCACTTCTCTCATCCTCTTTATGAAAGGAACTCAGGCACTCTGGAAACATGGGGAGGGGTTTACACCATTCCTGCGAGACATCTCAACTGCTTGGTGCCACTTGACAAACGAGGAAGCTGCAAACAGAGCAATGGTGTAATTTTCTACACACTGCTTGCAGGCGATGCTGGAGTAAAAAGTAATTCTCTGGCCTCCCAGCCCCATCTTTTCTCTCTAGGTTTGAAATCATAGCATCTTTGTTATGTACAAATTTGATTACAAAATGCCTGGGCTGCCTGGGTTACAGGTTTATTTGCAACCCTGAAACCTAGCTCTAGGGTCATAGACCTATTTTGAACAAACTCAGGCTAAGGTTTGACTGAACGAAGAAAGAAATCTTTTTCTTCAAAACTCCATGGAGGAAAAAATGAAACTTAAAGAGGCTTTGTCAACAAAACCTAACCTGGCCAGCCCAGGAACCCTGCACAAAGGAGCATTGTGCTCTGCTTAAGAAAGAGCGCATCCAGTCAAGACTGTGTCCTGTGTTGCCAGCAAGTTCAACAAAGCTGGACGCAGGCAGCCAAACAACCTGGCTTCACGTCTGAGAGCTGGGTAAAAAGCATCTTCCTGCCTCCTTTCTCTTCCCACTTCTTCATGGAAGGCACTTGGTGGAACAAATCAGACTGCAAGCAGAGCCAGTAGGAGCAGGAGGAAAGCAAAGTTAGAGGAGCACCTCTAAGAGCAACCCCAGCCAGAGGATCTGATCAGCAGTGAAACTGCTGGGGGTTGAGCTGCTCACCAGCAGGGACAGCCAACTATGGACATGGGGAGCACGAACAACCAGAAGGAAAAAAAAAACAAGACAAAACAAAACACAAGCAACAAATGAACTGGAACAACTCTACCACTTGCAGAGCTGGGACAGCATAAGGCTGCAGGAGCCATCCCTAGCGTAGGCACTCGGACGCGTCCAGCCTGGGAGCGTGGGCAGAGCAGGGCGAGCAGGCTGCAAGCAGAAGGGAGCTGAGCACAGTTCCCTTGGCTGTTGCTCACAGTGGCCAGAGGCAGCACAGCCAGGGACACTGCCTGTGCACTCTGGAGGATGCCACTCTTATTTCTGGAGGACTGCTGAGGTTTCCTGACTTGACCTGCTATTGGACTTCCCTCTCTCCCCACGCATCTAGTAATGCACACTGTTTCAGCTCATAGATATCATTTATTGCCCATGAGTAGAGGGCACTGTTCACTGAGAACCAAGAAAACACCAATCATCTCTCCAGGTATCTTAGTGGGGGCTTGCATTTAAGTGCCTTCATAAGGAACCGTAGGAATGAACTCTGCCCCTTGGAAGCAAATCAGTGCCTGTTCCCTTTTGGCAGTGGAACCAAACCAGAGCAAACAAAAGCAGCTCAGATCCCAGCGCAGCATGTGTGCACATCACCATGGCATCCATACAGTCTCTTACTAGCATCCCAGGAACCCCTGGTGTGCAAAGGGCTGCCAGTATCAGGATTTCTCAGTCCAGCCCGTTGCAAAGACCCTCAAAGAAAACAAGTGACCTCCCAGAGCTGCACACTGCATGCTGCCTGGTCTCGCTCCCTGCCATGCTGGTTTCCTGGAACATACCTGAGATTTCAAGCCCTGCTTTAAATGAAACAGCTGTTCTGACCACTTACAAGGAGACAGGGAACCCAGCCACTCTTTTCCAGCCATTGAAACCACATGAAAAGCTCCACAAGCAGCTTTCCCCACCATTCCCAATATCCTTCACACAGGCCAATCCAAAGGATGTCTTGGCCAGAAAAAGGAGATTTGCGGAGCTGTATGTCATAAATCCAGGATTTCAATAACATTCACCAATGGATTTTCTCTCTTCTAGGAGGATTCCTGAATCATCCTTGATGTGGAGTTAGGAATAAAAAAAAGATCAGATCTTTATAAGCTGCAGTATTTCTTCTCTGTGTCCTCCCTGATGAAACTGTTGGTTGCATTTCCAAATCCCTCAGAGGAAGATGCCTCTTCTAGTGCATTTGTCTAAATCCCCCCCATACCTTACTTTTTATTCTTTCAGATATTCTTCCCCTTTAGTTTTCAGCCGTTCTTTTGCATTTTAGTGTTGCCAAGCACAGGAGAAATAATATTTCATTTATAGCTATAATTACCTCTCTTGTGTCCATATGAAACTGTTTATCTAGTCTAGCTTGTAGTCTGGGAAAAGTCCCCATAGAACACAGCAGGATGAAACCTGCAGGTCATACAGGAATGATGTTAGCTGTCTAAACAGCTGAAAAAAAAAGCCTTTTCTACCTACCAGACTTTAGAAAGAAGGTATGGTTTTAATAGGGAATTTCACCTCCATGGATGAATTTATAGGTTGTTTTAAAAGTCTTATGGAAAATCTGCTTGATTTTCCCTGGAGCTGAAAGTACTCCCACTACAAACATTTCTCTCACAACCGAGCAAACGTTGTACTGAACGAGGACAGCTTGTCTGGTCTGGGGCTTTGTTAGACGTTCAAAGCTTAGCAGAGCCTCAAGCCCTTAAGGGAGCACAGACCCAACTGGAAGGACATTCAAACAGTCTGGATGGTTCCACATCAAAAACCCTAAAGCCTTACCTGAACATACCCAATCCTGCAGAAATTCAGGTTTCACAGGATGTAGCTCTTGTGCTCACAGGTTGCCCAAGGTCATCAAAACCAAGCACAGCACACAAAGTAACGCTTAGACACTTAACAGGACTAAGGTTTGCGACTGCAGAAAAGCCTGCCAAGACGATTCTGTATCATAGCTCAGGTAGGGTGGCTATGCAACAGAGCTGTGCCACCAAAGTAACCTCTAGAAGTCTGGGGAGAAAGAATCTAGGCAGGCCAGAGCTGGGCTTTCTGGAGTGAGGGCATGAGCCACCCGCGCAGCTGAGTGGCAGCAGCAGGGCTCAAGGAGAGGTATGGGCTTGATTCCTGGGAGATTGTCCCATGGGCTTGGAGGGCCCTGGGTTGGTGCTGCAGATGAAATGCTGCCCTGCTTTTAGTCTCCCTTTGGAGACCTGCAGAAATGAGCTGCCCCCTTGAACTTCAGCCTGAGGGGCTCAGCAGTGTCTTTTGGAAGACTCAGGTCTGCTACCATCAGGCAAGGAAAGGAAAACAAAGGGGCATACTACAGCGTTTTTCCCCATGGTGAAGCTTTCTCAGAAAGACCTGAAATGATGCTATACAACAAAATATTATCCACTTAGAGAAGACTTTTGTTCAGCTAGTGAAAATACTGTGTGTGGGCTTCTGAATGTCTAGCGTAAGAGCTGGCAGGCACTGAAATGCAGGTGAATACATGGCAGAAGTTTCCCTTCAGCTGGAGGAAATACAACCTCTTACAGCTCTGACTCAGCCTTGATTACAAGAACGTGCAGATGCTGCCGGGGATCGGCATCCCTCCTCCAGCTTGCTCACCCCTGTGTGCAGGAGGTGGCTGGCCAACTTTTGCTGTGCCCTGCCCCATACCCTGGCTGTTTCCACAGCCATTTGCATCCCTCACAGAAGGAGCTGGATGAGTCCACAAAGGCCTGGGGACTTCATTTCCCATTTCCCAGGAGGTGGGAGTGATAGCTTTTATTCTACCAGCAGAGGCAGCTGGGCTAGATGGAAATGTGAGTCTCTGTGAGCTGCAGGCTGCTGTGCCAAGCAGCCCCCACTCCCTGCCCTTCCAGGCACTAATCACCCCTTCCAAATAAGCCACCTTTCCACCTGTGCAAAAAAAAAAAAAAAAATCCACTTGTAAAAAACATCTTTTGCTGCTTTAACAAGGCTATTACAGAATAGTTTATTTACTTCATAATGCACCATTTGCCTTTCCCCTTGCTTTTGGGCTACATTAGTAATTTTTCTCCCTCTGGATTAAAAAGATTTTTTTTTTCCCTCTCTGGTAGATGCAGAAAAATTGCATTTTGTTCCCTATTATCTGGGCTTTCTATTTGCCATTAGGACTGTTTATCACTTAATGGTTGTTCCTTTTTCTCTGCACAACAGAACGGATGAGGAATACTGCCGTATTCTGAGCAATTCCACAGACCGGCAGAGCCCCTCCTTTCAGAGCTGTGCCCAGGCCGGGGTTTATCAATAGCTGCCACACTGTGCCTCAGCTCATTTACAGCCTCTTGCATGTTCAGCCCCTTTCCTACAGCACAGCAGCGCCCTCGGCATCTCTACTGATAAGACCAGGGCTAAAAACCCTCCTTTTTTGCCCCAAACTGGTATTACACGAAGCTGATTTCATATTTGGAGGCAAAACTCATATTGATCTCCTTGTTGTACATAAGTTTAGCTGTGAGAAAAGACTGTAAAAGGTGGATGGGATGGTGTGACAGCAGCCAGAGCTACATCCCCTGCAGCAAACCCGGCTCCAGTGTGGTCTGCAGCAGCGCTCAGCTCCCTGCAGTGACTTGCTCTGCCAGGGCTGGCTTAAAGGATAGACCAAGCAGGCGTCTACCCACCTCCAGGAAAAACTTGGGCCACTAAAAACCAAGTTTGCTAGAGTAAAATATTTTTTCTCAATTTCCTGTTAAATTTGGCAGGAACAATGAATTTTTTTCTTGTAGTATTTTATTAGGAGATAGGGAGTTAATGGGAAAACCCAGCAAAACACAACCCACCTCTCCTAGCAAACAGGACAAGCCCAGGGCCACATGTCCCTCTCCCAGCTTGACTAAGGGCATAGCCCTCAACTTTACCCTTGGACATCGCTGAGAAACCTCTGACCCATCGGCTGGAGGCACGGCTTCACAGCCAGCAGGACGTTAGCAACAAGCCCCTCAAAAACACCTTGAGAAATGGCATTTTGGGGAATTAACTGCCTCTGGCAACAGTAGCCGCAGCGCTAAGGTCACCGCGTAAGCCAGCTTGCCTGGCGCTGCTACAACCTTTGCTAAGCCAGACTTGCAGCCAAGCTTTCAGGAGGCAGCGCAAAAGCAGTCCTGAAACAGCCTCTGGCCCACAGCAGGCAAGGAGGGTAAAACACAGCGCCTTATTTTCTAGTTGGAAAAAAAGCTAGAGTGAAATACCTTCATGTTGCATTGACAGAACTGGTAAGTTGTTTCTTTTCCCTACTTTCCTTTAAAGTGCCAGAATAAAATTAAAACAGGAATTTGTATCAGCGTCCTGAGTGCAACAATAGACACTGCAGATCTCCCCACTTAGGCATGGTTGTAAACCAAGTGCTTTATATGAAATATTGCAGAGTGATTCATCACAGGGTAATTAGGCTTTAATCCAACTGCAGATTCATCCACTCAATGATTAAACCTGTCCTGGTTGCTAAAGACCTCCTAATAACAGAGGCACCAGTGTTTTTCTGATTTAGAGCATTAAAGTCCCATACCAAGCTATTAACATGAACTGAAGGATGGTTTATAACATAGAGAAGCAATATAAAGCTATCAGAACTCATTTTCAGTTAGGCAGCGTGAAAATTGTAGTGTTTGCCATGCCACCACCTTGTGGGATAGGTCAAATGAGTATAGAAACTGTGTGTACCCACCAGAGCGCAGTTCATCTCAGAAAAGCTTTTGATAGCTCTCTGCCTCCTCTTTTCATCCAAGCACAACCCTTTCCCCAGGTTTTTTCTCTAGGAGGACAGGATTATTTGTAGTATGAGAACAGTGAGCAAGAGGCTCTGTATCTCCAGAGACACCCATGGAACAGTCCTAGGCCAGATGCCACCCGTTGTAGGTTTATCTCCATTTTCTACCTGGAGCCTCTCACTAGAGTCCATCACTTTTCTGCTGCTGTAAGCCTGACCTCAGAGGCTTTCTTCTCACCGCCTGCATTTCCTTTTCTTCTCATTCCCAATGCAGAAGCTCCTGGACTGCAGTCAAAAACAGACCAACTCCCATTCCGAGATGAGACTCCCTACCCAAGTACCCCCACCACCACCACAGCAGCAATCCAAGCTGCTCCCCGGGTCATCTTTTATAGCCAGTACAGCTGTGCACCCCACCCATCGCAGGTGAGCTCAACTGCCCTTAACGCAGCACCCCAGTGGGCCCTATTTTCCGGTTGCAGTCCCCTGTCTTGGTTTAAAGGCAGCCCTATGCCCCAGGCACGGCTGAGGGCCCGCAAGGTCTGTGCACCCTGGGCTTTTGTAGGCAGACGTGGGGGTGAATGTGCCCTGTGCTGCTTCCTACCTGGCACCTGGAGGTTCCCTGCCTCTCTAGGGGTATTCCTCTCTCTCCTCCAGGGCTTCCCCTGGCTGTTTGTGGAAGAGCATCTCAGCATCGAGTGAACCAAGAGCTCCGCCTGTCTTAACAGTCACCGTGCAGGAGCTCACCCTGCTTGCACCATGCACTAACGGCAAGCTGGTTATCGCCTTCCTCAAAAGACACCACCTTCATTTCAGCATGCAGAGGATGAGCACGCTGAATACAGAGCCCTTTTAGCAAGCAGCCTTGTGAACACTGTGGATCCTGTGGAAAGTCTGGGAGCACTGGCAATGCAAGCAGACCAAAGGGACTTTCAAGGAACCACGACTCACTTGGGAAATAAGCTCCCAGCCCTCCGGCAAGTCGGGAGCTGCCAAATACCTGTGCACAGGGGAGGAAATGCTGCTACCTGTGAGCTTTCCACTCACAACTGGGGAAAGCAGCCAGAGCTTTGCACATAGCAAGTCAGACCATTGCTGGGCTTTCTCCTGGATTTCCAGCTGGCACGACCCGAGCCAACATAACTGTTCCTCAGAGCAGCGTGCCTCTGTGGGCAGACTTGCAAGGTCAGGCTGTGCCACCCCTCGCTGGCAGCACTCCTGCCTCTGAGCAAGGAGCGGGGCTGTCTGTGCCCCAGGGTGCCAGTGCCTGTGGAGTCAGCTCTTGTGGACAGGACTTTTTTTTTTTTTTACCCTGAATAAGTTTGCCTAGAATTGATCATGAATACAATGGAAAGTTTCATGCTGTGCAAAAGGCTCCTTCCCATGAAGCAAACACGTACGGATGGAAAGTTTTCACCCAGTCTAATGCCAGCACTGGGAAAGCAGGGCTGCACAGCTGCACCAGGAAAGAAAGCCCTGCAAAGTGCTGTGCCCACGATGCAAGGGAGAGGAGGAGACAGTTAGATGGCAAGCCAACAAGTGTGGTGGGCAGAGATCACCCTGTAAAAGTCCCATCTACAGTTGTCGCCCAGTATGCATTCCAACGGGCAGGCCTTGGTCTGTATGACCTGAATGGGCTGAGAAAGTGCCCCCATTTGAAAGGACCCCCCACTTTTCAAGTGCATCCATTTTGTGTATTTCAGGGCTTCAAGGACACTTGTGCTAACGGGCTAAATCTTACCTAGCGAACATGATAACCATTGCTGTGCACCAAAGCCTGCCGTAAAGTCAATATTGACTGAGCTGCCCTGCCGCATCCTGGCTGGCTGGGACTCCCAGGTGTGCAGCAGGTTCTCCTCCGGGAACCGCTCAGGTGGGGATGGATGGAGATTAAAGAACAGGAGCCGCAGAGTGTGTTATACAGGAACAGGGACAGCAATACAGGCTTTGTCAGCTCCTCAGACACGAGTAGATCTGTCAGCTACCAACGCAAAGAGTAAGTCGTGAGTGTAAATCACTTTCAGGCCAATGTATGCGTTATTGATTTTAATAATCAGATGCAAATGAAAAGAGCTGTCCAGTAATTGGTCCCCATGCTACAAAAACCATGCACATAAGCCACAGGACATGACAACTCCACTGATGGAATCAGTCTGTAGCTTTAATTTCTCTTCCTGCCTCACGCTATTTTTCACTTATTCCTCTATCCCAAACACACGATCATATTCCAAGTGCTTTGAGGCTTTCTTTGCAAAAGTCCCAGTCTGAAAAGCCAGTCTCCAAAGGCGCAGACAGTCCCTCTGGAGCTGGTATCAGCCCCCAGCCTGAACATCACACCTGGTTGTAGTTCACCTCTCGCTACTCACAGCACAGTGCTCACACCGTGCAACAGCCCGGCACGCTGGAAACACTCCCCCTGGGTCAGATGTGAAACTACTGGAGGCAGGAGGTCTGGGGTCAAGCCCAGCTCTCACAGAAACACTTTGTGTGGTGTGGGGGTCTCATGCACAGTCAGAAAGGAAAGGCGATGTCAGGTGGTTTAAGTGAGGGATCACACACCGCAAATAGCAAACTTCCAGAAAAGCAGCTGCTACAAATAGTGTGCAAGCCGCTTCTGCACCGAAACAGCACTTGAGCAGTCCTGAATGATAAATGTTGAAAGGAAAAGTCAGTTCAAAGAGAAGCACTGATCCTCCCACAGGAAAAAAAACCCTTGGGGGAGAGAGATGGAGATAAAGATCAGAAACAATTAAAGAGCAATGGTTATTGAACACACTACCCCTGTGATTAGGGCTGCTGATTTGGCTTATCAGGACTGGGATGGGTGCAATGAGTACTGCATAGCCAGAAGCACCCAAATTGTTGATGGATTGCAAAGGGCTCTGTCAAAATGCAGTTTGTCTACAAATGGAAATCCTGGTGTTGTTTGCGTTACTGGCTGCTCCAAGCAGGAAACCTTTAGTGTGAATTTCATGGTAAACATCTATCTCCGTCATTTAGTTCTGCCCTTCAGAATGAAGACATGAGAAGTGAGTTTGTTCAGCCAGAGCCTTTTCCGAGTACACCGTGGAGAACAGGATTTGTGATGAGATCTGTTTGCAGGCTGGACTCAATGGTTAACCAGTCAGATTAATAAATGTCAGAAGGCGGAAATAACAGGCAAGTTAAACAGAGGAGAAAAATGTCTCTCTACATTGCTAGATAGCAGAAGTTTACAAGAATTCTCTGCCTTGTGAATAATTCTCCCCAGCTCTTAGCATTGTTTCAAAAGAGCTGATGGCAGCATCTTTCCAGCACAAAGGTGGTGGGGTTTTCCACGCTGGCGTTCTTGGAGGATCCCAGCCATTTCCTTCTCTCTCACCACTTCCTGGTGGAAATGAAAGATGGGGGAGATGCCAGCTGGAAGCAGCTCTTCCTTCAGTGGAATTATCTGATGGAGGATGGTTGATTATAAAACAACATTTATTTTATGGGAAATTATTATATTTTTATCTATTTATTGTTGAATTTTCCAGCAATTTTATTATTTCACAATGTCTCAAGGGAAATACCTGCCATTTTTACAGCTGGTGCAGAACAGAGGTACCCTAGCACTTGACTGGGTTTCTAAGGAACTGGAGAGCTGTGCCCTGCAGAAAGGACAGGAGATTCTAGGTACAACCAAGAAATCCAGTGGAACAGCCAGTGGATGGAGGTTGGGGGAAGATTTTTGCACGTGTGATCCAAACTAACCTGTCTGCTCCCCTTATGTGAAAAGGTATTTGAGTATTTAGATGATAAAAGCTCCGTTCCTCATGTCTGGAAACACAGTTGAAAATAGTTACACAGGGCATGTCTAAACAGAAGCCAACTACATGACTTCGTGGCGATGCAGGGACACTCACGATGGTGTCAAACTTTCTAGCGCAGATATTATCAGGGCAGCAGATGAAGGTCCTCCTGGGCCACCCATCCCTGCAATTACCTTGTATTTTGGAATACAACAGTGCTGTGCTCTGTGCTGCAGCAACAAGACCACTAGCAGCAGCTCCTAATTTCAAGCGATCCAGTGTATTCACACACTCTGCCATCACAGCTCTGCCTACAACACGGAGCATAAAGATTTAATGTCACTGTTAATCAGGTTAAATATAGGTAAAAAGAGACTTGGTCCTTACACATACACCATCTTTCAGTTGTGTTGCAAGGCTCTCTCTGTATAAAAAGCTGGAAAAATAAGAGACTAACATGAAACTGAGCCTCCTCCTGCTAAAATTCCTGGTGAATTTAGGCTAGTGGAAATATGAAAATATGCCCCACAAAATGAAAAAAAAAAAAAAAAGAGCTTCTTTTAAAAGATTTTTCTCCCTATACTGCCTACTTTTGAGGATTTCAGCATTTTCTCCCAGGCCAGGCTAACAGATGGCTTTTAAGACTTGTTGCTAACTCTGCCCACCAAGATGCTGAAACTGATGAACCAAAGTAAAGCCAGTGGGAAGTAATTCTGGGACTCTGTGGGCTGCTTCTGCTACACAAAAGCCTATTGCTCCGGCTCTGCCCTTAACACAAACGCAGCATGCTCCATCCCTGCATCCTGAGGCCGCCACGTGCTCTCCCCACACGGAGGATGAGTGCCTGTGCCTGGCAGGCTCGGGGGACACGGTCCTGGCTGGGACAGGTTCAATAAGGCTCTTGTTTTATCTGGGCTTGTGCTCAGTTGTGACCTAGAGCAATGGAGCCCTCTGCTCATCCTGACACAAACCTGGGTCTTCATTGAGGAGAATGAAAAAGATGATGAGACATAGGAAATTTATCCAGCTGTATGAGCAGAAAGGATGTGGGGATTAAACTGTGCTCTTTCAGCTCAGAGAAAGCTGCTACAAAGGAAAGGATAGAAACTGTTTAACAACTGCAGTTTACTGAGGCCCCAAATATATAACAACAAACTAGACAGCAAAGGCAAAAAGGCAAAAGTTAGGTGTGTTACTTGCACTTCCAGCTGCTGCAGCATATGGAGAGACAAAGCTGGCTGTTTAATGAAGAGATGAAGCTGACCTTTAATGCTGCTGAAAAAAAAGTGACTGTTCTGCAAGCAAGAAAGCTGCTGAATAACATATTCAGTGATTTATTTCTCTTTTTCTCCTCAGGTATTTGAACAGCTTTTCATTTATTTTAGTGTATCTATTTGAAATATTTCTGTAGTTTGGCTGAGCCATGGTTTGGAAATAGTTTTTCAAGTTTAGTGCAAGCACTTGATATTCAAAATTGGAGCAGCCTTGTTATTTTGGACTGGACACATAAGTCAGGCACCATGATTTCTTTGGCCAAATGAATGCAAAGCTTGGAAACACTTCAGATGGTCCTTTTTATAGGCTTCAAACTCACTTCAGGTAAACATTTGCTAACAACTTCAAACTGAACATGCCAGTAAGCTCATTTACTAAAAACTGCAACAGAAACTGAATACAAAAGGACTGCAAGTACTGCAGTCAGTTGAAATGCAAACATGAGCAGACTTTGACACTGTGCTTTCTTGAGATCTGTCTGTCTGCACAAAAATTCAAGTGTGTCCTTTCACCAGGACTTGTCATTCCCTTAGCCTGTCACTGCCACAATGTGCTGAAATCTGCAGCATGTCTTTAAGTCACACAGCTCTGAGCATTGTGCAGCTCTATCATCACATGCTGTTATCATGTTTGATGTATGAAACAGCAGTGAAAATGCATAGGGCCTGCCACAGGAAGGAAGTCCAGCATCAGAAGGTGCTCATGAACCCATATTTCCTTTCAGACAAATCAATCCAAAGTAATTGTCACTCGTATCAAAGTATTGATCTTGCTATTGGTAACACACATGTGCCTGGGAAAAACAAACTCCAGTCCTGCGGTAGTGCCTGGATGTCACCTTGCAGGCTGCAGTTCTGCAATTCTCCCATGCCATCCATAGGTTTTGCTGAATGCAGCTACAGACACCTTGGTTGCCTTTCGTTTCAATGCACAGCGCCCACCTAACGCTCTGCACAGCTATAAAACCCAGCCCTCGCTCCTATTTCTGAAGGGGACCTACACCAGATATGAACCATGAGCCAGGCATTGCAGAGACATTCATGCAGTGAATGCACATTTTAGGCTGGATAACAGCCTAAAAATATTAATGCCAAAGTCCCTTTGAGGTTCTCATCCACAAGCACCGTTTGCTCACCATTGCCTTGCTGCAAGGGAAGGTGGGGAAGCTCAAGCAAACACAATATGACAGGATCTACTAGGCTCCTACAGTGCTGTGGCTCTTTCCATAAGCACTAAACAAACCACAGACCATCTATAGGAACCTTCCAATGACATGAAATAAAGCAATAGCAATGAAAAGTTATAAGATCTCTGAAGAAAAAAACCTTCCCTCCTCAGAGGCTCTGTTCTAAAATGCCCATGGTCTTTGCACCGCCCCCCAGCCAACGTCCAACAAGCTCCTTTCCTTAGACACCTACGTTTTTTTCAGTCTATCTGTAAAAACATGAAGTCTTTTTTTGTGACGTGGTGGAAACGAAAGCACACAGAGCCTGATATTTAAAGGTTAAGATATATTGGCTTAATCCTGTCAGAACTTTAATGTAGATTATATAGGGACAGGCAATGACCAGAGGGAGGGAGAGAGGTGTAAATAATCCAGAGGAGTGTGGACTTGTTGGCAGGGTGGATTTATGCCCTGTCTTAATAAAGTGCCCTTTCATCTCTGAAACCTGGGCTCAGAAGCCAGTCTAGACAGGAATTAATGGGGCTCCTTCTCTGCTTACAGTTCTCAAGGTTTCCCAACACCCAACATTCTCATATACAGCAAGGAAGTGCAGATTTACAGGATCCACTGTGAGCCTACTCAGCCATGGATACTACTTTTTGCAGTGAGCTTTTAAATGCAAGCTCTGACCATTCATCCAAGAGGGTCTGCTGCAGAATTAAATTCACTTACTACAGCCTCTTTATGTGATTACCACCCTAAGATGAGGCCTAGCAATTGGGAAGTCTGTTGTGAAGAAATGGACTAGAGGATGCCAAGAAAATAGTGTTTTGCACTGTTTTGCACCGGGACTTGATTCTGCCTGGCGATCATACTTAGGACAATTGCTTACTCAAGGCAATACAGCACCAGGGCCTGCAGATGCAGAATTGCACAGTCTGCTGTGGTGAAGGAAAACAGCTAACTCCGTTTCTCCTTGCAGTGAACCTTCCCTTCTGTTTTCTTGTCCCCTCCTCAGGGATCAAAAAGTTTTGGTGAGGATGGAGGACCCAAAAGCCTTCCTCAGTGATGGATCCAGGATGTCACTGCAGTGTGCAGTCAAGAGAAGCAAGGAAAGCTATGAGCAAAAAATGTACACATCCAATGTGATTTAGTATTGAAAACAAAATAGTTTGGAGAAGGGTTTGTTAGGGATTGTCATTTCTTGAACTCTTCAATTGCTACTCCTGGGAAAAGCTGGAAAATTCCCGTCTCCAGCCATGCACAAGGACCCCCAGATGCAGAGACATTCAGCTTCTAATTATACAGCTGTTTAATTTTCAGCAAGGGGAGACAGAGCAGCAGGATGCACTGCTGGCTATTAGGAAGCCCCTTTATGATGCAAAACTTGCATCTTGTCTAAGTACAAGGACTCCCACAATTAAAGACAGAGCCTGTTAAAGAAAAGGAATCGGAGAACAAAGCGGTCTCTAAATGCACAGCAAGAGGTAGGAGCCCACGGTGTTTGATGACGGACAGTGTGACAGATTCTCTTCCCAACGTATTTCTTCCACAGACATTTGGGCAATACAGATGGAGGTGGCCTAAGAACTTGCTTCTGGGAACTTGGAGTTTTACCCCAGAAGCCGTCTGCTGGGCAGAAAGGCTAGCCCAAGGCCATGCAATCGGTAAACTCTTGAAGTAGGATATGCAAAAGTCACATACAAAATACAAGCAGTCCTCTGCACGGTGTTTAATTCTGTCTATAAAGCCTAGCACTCAGACTGAAAAAAACCATTGACTTCTCTTAGTGATGCGTGCCCTGTGCTGCCCAGCGTCATATCTGGAACAGCGGGAGTCCTCCTTCTCTTCCCTCTGGGGTCAGTTTTGTACAAAAGCTCATGGCACTGCTCCACGAGGCTCCTGTGCCTAGGGAGAAAAGGGTGGCAGAAGCTTTGTGTTTGAGGAAAGATGGCTGTGGGAACATGAATGGTATCCACAGCTGCATCAGTTAGATAGCAATTGCCCTCTTTGCCCTAACCCAAGAATCTCCTGGGCCTGCCTCGCAAACAGGGGCTGCTACTGGAGCTCCAGACCAAAATGTAAGCTAGCTCCTGGCCTGGTGAGGAGTAATGTTTGACTCACCACACAAGAGTCAGCAGCAAGGACTTGGGAGAGGAAGGACCCTGACTCAGCTAGCTCACTTCAGGAGTGCACACTGTGCAAAAAGACTGCTTTTTGCCACCTGCTGAGGTGTGCTGTCTATCAGCAGGAAATGTTAAAGGGGTTAGAAAAAAGGAAGGGCGTGGAAGAAGATCAAGGGCTTCTTTGTCATGCAGGGTGTTGCGCATTAGTAGAATTCATTAGTGCGGTGTAATAATAAAAAGCAGTAATAAAGCACATTAGACCAACTTTGCTCCTCCAGAGCCGTGGAAAACTAGTCTATGGCAGGGTGCAGCTGTAGGCTCGCTAAGCTCAGATCTCAATCTGCAGCCAGAGCACAGCACTTGCCGGCTAGGAAGTTCAAAACAAATGAAGCCTTTCTGCTCTAAGCAGTGCTAACATGAGCCAGTATAACTCTGTTCTCCCAGCTGTGTTCTCCCAAGCTGCTTGCCTGTGTCAGCTGTCACTAAGCTGTAGCACAAAGGAGTGCAGGCAGTAATGCATGTGCAGGGTGAGCTTTACCTCTCACTGCTTCAGTCCAAAACCTTTGCTGTGCTTCACTCTGCAAGGTCCCACTCCACAGGTGATTTAGAAGCTATCACAGGGTATTCTGAGACCATATACTGGAAGCTGCAGTGTGTTTTGCACTCTGTGCTGGCCAGCTCTTCAGGTTCTCAGCTTCATCCTTCCCAGAGCTGGGTGCTGTGGTGAAGAAAGAGCAAAGCCAGGGTGGCAATGGAGGTCTGCAGCACAGAGGGAAAATCCCCCATCACAAATGCTCTCCGAACAGCTTCCCTCCTTTGTGCTCACATGGTGATTTAAAGCTTCCCACTACCTGTAAGGAAAGGAAGACACAGAGAAGTAGACGGGAGATGGATGGCACAGCCATCTTCACATAGTGAAGATATATATCACTTATATATGTGAAGATATCACTTCACACAGTGGCACAGCCAGGAAATCCCGAGGGCTTGACCTGGCCCAGCACCCTGTGAGTGGCACAGAAGACCACCCTGTGCACAGCTGGTGAGGGTCTTGCTGTTACCCCCACAACACCCCACTGCTCTGCAGCCCTTTTCATTCATGCAGGACGACTTGATGCTATCTCAGGGATGTGTTAGTAAAAGACCAGCCTGCTAGGTCTCTATTTACAGCACTCTGGGCACCTGCAGCTTTTCTCTGCTGGAGGACTCAAGGTGTCAGGGACAAGACCAGGGCACTTTTTCACACTCCCTTCCCTGCTGGTTTGAGCCCAGGTGCCTGCCATTAGCGCATGCACGCAGGGCAGCCTTCCCCATTGCTGCCGATGGGAAGGCGTCAGCTGGCACTCCAGCACCGCTGACACGTGCTGTCCCCATCTGCCCCACTCCCTGCGGCTCTGCCACCCTCTCGGTGCAGGGCTGAGGATGCACCTTGTGCTGAGCAGGGGCAGGAGGGGCTGGGATTTCTGAGGAGCAATTTGGGCTTATGGCCCCCCAGAGCGCACAGGCACTTTGCACAACTGAGCAAGATGCCGCCTATTGTGGCGCAAATGGGACTGGCTCGAGCTCTTCCTCCCACCTGCACTGTCCCCTGCCAGGGCCTTGCAGATGCTAATCGGCTCGGGATGAGGCTGCCTCCGCACAGGGGGTGCACTGCAGTGAACCTTCCTGGCTTCCCCAGCTCCAACAAGCATCCATCAAGGAAGACGTGGGGCTGTGTGTCCCCAGTGGCTGTGTATATTTGGAGCCCAGCTCCTGTGTTGGACCTAGCTCTGCTAGGCTGTTGGTGTACGTGTGAGGAGGACAGAGGGGTGACAGGAAGTGGGGGAATGTGAAGACTCCTAAAAAGTGTGATAAATCTGGGGATGGATGGGATGGACCCTGCACGTTAATGGCCGGTGCCCTGGGAGCAGAGGGGGGCAAACCTAGCCCAGCAGAGGTGGCTGCTCTTCTCTGGGTTGGCCATGAGCAGAAGCCTTCAACCCATGGGAGATCCTGCAAAAGCCATGACGCTCTGTGAACCCTGAACATTGACAGCCACCTACCCTATCAGACCAAGGTAAAGGGAGCCAGGAACAGAGGAGTCCCACGCGCGCTTTCTTTACAATCTCTTAACAGCCCTGGCACTTCAGTTCCACAGCGAACTGCCCACTGCCTTTGAGGACAGTCACCACCAGCTCCCACTTTCGATTAAATGAAGGGTTCCAGAGTGTGCCAGGGAAGGGTGGGTGCTCTCTGGGGGTGTCCTTCAGGCATCGCAGGGTGCCATTCCCGTGCCGGCATGCATAATGATAAGGCAGGATCCCAGTTCAGGGGAAGGAGCCGCTGGGTTATCTGGGGAAGCAGACACGGTTAGTACTGCTGCTTGAAAAGGAGTGTGGAGCAGCAGAACCGCAGTGCATGGGCTGCAGTGGGGCCTCCACAGAGGGAGCTGCCTTCAGTCAGCTGCAATTGAACCTTTGGTCCCAAAGGAGCAACTATTTCAGGAGCTTGAAGCAATGCGAGTTAAAAACTACTGTTAATTACTGACCCCTGTAATGCTGAAAGTGCTGTGTAATATAGGAGGTGAATGCACGAAACAAAAGCCTACAATTCAATTCCAACAGTGATTAAATTGGCAGAGGTTGTGTCCTGTAACATGGCATTATGGAAGACAAGGCAAACAAGATTAACCCCCATTGACAAGGCATTTATCCACAGCTAAGAGACCCACGCTGCAGCACCTCTGTCCCACAAGTTTACACCAGCCCACATGAGTCTAATCCCTCATGGCCTGTCAAGCTATTAGGCAAATCTGTGGCTCTCATTTGCCTAATCCAATAGGCCCCAGCTTCATAGGAAAGAGCTCCTAGGGGGCCTTAACAACTATGTTTGTTAGGTCTCATATAAGTAAACAAAGCTCTGAAAGCCAAACAGCTTCCTCTTCTATTTGGGATCTCAACACCCTCTTAACCTGGAGATAAAACCAACCACATTCAAGAAAGGAAGACGTGTTTATAACAGGTTGAGTTCTGCCTCCACAATAAGCAGCGTCAGAAGGATTTTGCCATCAGTAGCTCTGCACTTAACATCTGCTGCAGGGGTACCAGGTGCCAGATTTCACCCCAGAGCCTTTGTGTCATCAGGGACTTATTGCACAGCTGATGGGATCACAGCACTCACTCCCTTTTCTTCCAGCTTCTGACATTAAACAGAGTACAGGTACTTTTCTACTCCTTGGATTTTAGGACACTACTGTCACTGCTGTGGGGATATGGGCTTCTCTGGTGCTTTAGCTAAGGATCCAAGCTGTCTCAAAGCTCTTGGGATCCATCTCTGGGTTGAGAACTACTTTTATCTCTGACATGTCGTTAACAATGCCCCTGAGAATGTGGTTTGCTCCACAGACAGGCAAACCTACCGGGAGGGTTCAGGCAGATGAATAGTCACTCAAGGCTTGGCTGCCTACCAGTCTTCGCCAGGCCTCTGTGGACTTGGAAACTAAGCTGAAAATATCACAGAAAAAGGTTTCCTAAGGGGCCTTCCTGTACAGCTTGAGTGAGGCTGGGGTCAGCAAGCCCTCATTGCAATTTCTTCCACTTCCTCCACAAAGTGCATTGGCAAAGGCAGGGCGGACAGAGCCCACTTCAAGGAGAACCATGTGGTCAGCAACACAGAGAGGTCCAGTCAGCAGGAACACAAGGACAAGCACCTCCACGGAAGACTATCCATGCACTGATCCAGACAGGCACTGGAGTGATAGAGACTACTCAGGCTCACCTGGCTTCTGCTGCCTTTCTCTGACCCTTGGCAATTTGGAGATGAGCAGGTCATGGAGGTGGCAGAAGAGCTCTGCGGAGACTCCACAAGCAATGTCTTAAGACGCAGGATGGACCTTTGCCACGTTGTCGGTACTATCCCTCTCCATGCAACCGGCTTGGTGTTGTACAGTCACAGGAGACATGCGCGTATTTCCAGAGCTGTGCATGGGCTGGCAAATCCATAAGGCCATGGAACACCAGCCGTCAAAGCCCGGCTGCTCTGGGCTTGATGGAGGTAGGCTGGCTGGGTCCCCAGCTCTGTAGCTCATCTCATACAAACAGCATCATCTCTCTGGGCACTGACATGGGCTTGTGCAACATGTGGAAAGTAAAAAAGCATGTCACTTCCACCTTATGCACAATAATTTCAAGGAAAAGAGCAAGACTGAAAAGTGAGCATTTTAGCTTTAAAATGTAAAAAAGATACAAGACATTTCTTGGCCATCTGGTCCCCCAACCTCTGCCCCCTGCCCAAGCTCCAGACACATAGGTATGAAAAGTCACATGTTTTCTAGCAGTCCGGAGTGGAGTTCCCTCAGAGACTGGTGGTGAGAGGGGACCTGATCCAGCACTGTAAGTCCTTCACATGCAGCAGCTGAACAGCTGTTCAGGTTAGGTCTCATTTATATGCAAAGCAGTTCAGCCATCAGCAAGGATCTCTAATGATGCAAATCAGTCATGTGTCATCCTAGCAAAGAAAGTCAAGGGAGCTGTTACTTGTTTGAATCCAGCACATTTCAGCAAAAGTGCCATTTGATAAAAGAAAAGGGATTTTTCCTGTGGAGCATGGCCCACCAACTTCAGTCACTCTGCAGTTGAGATCACAGCTAAATCACTTATCTTTACATTTCCATACAAATCTGATTATCCATGAACAGCTAATTGTTTCATAAGTGTCACTTGGAAGCTATCCATTTCCAGCACAAGTAAAGAAATTGCACTATAAAACTGTCTGCCTTCACCATGAGTCACTTTAGCACATAGGATGAATATTTGGCACTCTTCACTTTTCCAGATTAACTCGCATATTTATTTTGGAAGAAAAAAATGGACAGCTTTAATTCCTTCCCATCAGAATTCCTCATATTTGCTTAGCTTATTGAAACTTTTTAATAGACTGCACAGTATGTGAATATGTGATGTAGTGACTGCTGATGGAGACGACATTCACATCTCCTTTCATGTAAAGGAAAGGCAGAAAAAAAATCTATGAGTGTTTGATACTTTGTTAAGACAGTCAGTAAACCTACAGATTAAGTCACCTGCCATGAAGAGAGGTTTCATCCCTCTGGCTGAGCCTATGGAAACATCAAGAGAGTGCTTAAGTTCAGTGTTTCCTGGATATACTGTGTGTTTCTCTTCCAAAGAGAAATTCTAACATGTTGCAATTAAATTTCTTAAAGATCTGTTCTAAGCCAGGCTGGGAAAGCCTCTGAGAAAGAAAAGAAGGCTTTGGTATTCAGAAAGCAAGTCAGTTTTCCAAGGACAGGAGTCAGTAATAAAATTCTTGTAAACTATAATCAAATAATCATTTCCATACTACCACAAAATGTTTTTCCCTGTATAAAACAGATATTTCCTCAGCTGCTTACTCAATCTCATGAGAAAGCAGTTATATACCTTTGCAAAAGAATATCGCTTAGCCTGTGGAAAAAAAAATTCTATGCGTTCGCCCAAGCATGTGACCACATACATCACCTAAAGTTTTAAAAGAATCAAAAATCTAGTTTAGCTCAGCATCAGTTAATTATACAGTTTGTTCACATCTTTGGAGTACTATATCAAACAAAAAAGTAATGTTCTTCTAGGTGGGCCTGATCCAAACATCACATCCAGGAACTGAAACCAAGAGCTCTCCTTTTAGTCTTGCTTTTTGCCAACTAAAATCCTTCAGGGTGGAAGGACCGCAGGAAAAAGAATCAACAAAAGTCATGGTCATCTCCAAAGTGCCCTTGGAGATTCAGCATGAGGACCATGCCTTTTTCCCTGCTCAGGAGCAAGGTTCATGTTATGGATCCTTGGCCAAGTCACTTATCCCAGGCCGCAAAACGGGGTATTAATTAGTGAATGGCTAGTGACGAAATTGCAGAGAAATATAAGCAAGTGGTGTATAATTACAACAAAGGCTTGTGTCAAAATCTAACGTTTCTGTAAACGTAGGCAAGATGGACCTATCCAGTGACCTAAGCAAGGACTTGAAAGCTAAAGGATATTGGAGGTACTTCATGCAGACACGATCCTTCAGTGCTAAAAGACTGCCTCTGCAAGGGTCTACGTGCCCTCCATTCCTATCAACTGAAATGAAGGCTGCGGGAACTCCTCCCTCCCTAGATCGAAGCCTAAAATTATCAATTAGGAAAACAAATGTAGGTACTAGACATCTTTTTGTGAGTGTCAGTTCAGCAATCACTTTATTACCAGTAATTTTAGTATTGAATGTAGTGCAATTTCAGTAATTTAGTACGATGATGGATTAAAGTGCCTGGTGATCGACGTTTATTTCACCTCCTGAAACACAATTATTATGCACTTTACTCAATAATAGTGTCTTGTTCCAACTAAAATACACATCGTGTAATTCTTTAAACCATAGAATCACAGCAATTAGAGAGGGAAATGGTTGATTAGGTCACTGATTCCATCCTGTTGCCAGCCCACGACTGCTCTCTGCCACATATCGGCTAGAGTTTCACCCACACTCCTTCGCATTTACATGTTTCAGTGACAGCAATATTGATCAAAAAATGGAGACTTTATCCACAGGTGAAAGATTCTGCCTTTCACTGGAGAAAATCCTGCATATTCACAGTGGGAAAGGTCTGAGAGGTTTTCACCTCCTTCATACGGCAGATGGCTGCAATACCTTCAACCATAATGTTCTTCAGTGAGCTTTTTCCACGGAAGCAGTTTCACTGAAAAAACTCCAGGGTTTCCCTACCAAATTAAAAGCATAAGTCCTGCTTTTAAGCATAAAATTCCTCTTTAATCTTTACCTAATGACAGCTCAATATTTAGTATTTTTTAAAATAGAAATGAAAAGAAAATTAAGCCTGAGTGAAATTATACTCAAGAAAAGTTGCAATTCCTGACCTGTTCTGGCAAAGGGGTTCTTGGGATGCAGTTCCAGCTCCTCTTTTTAGGGAGCTCAGCTGCCCAAGCAGTCTCACTGCTCTGGAGACTGGGGCCCTCTCTGCCATAGGAGGCTGGGTACTCATCGCCACATCCCAGAGCAGGGGGACGGAGCAGACACCCAAAGCCAGTCATTTTACTGCATGTAGAGATACCTGCCCGCATTTCCCACGGAAACTGCACTCGTGTTGCTGGCTTTGTGCCCTCTCTGTGCTTACCCTTGGGTGGTATCCTTGAGAGCAGGTGTAACCTATGGAAACAGCGCATTTTAAACAAACAAAAGAGAATATCTTGAGAAAGTGAACATGAGCTCATGCAAGCTGCAGGCCAGAAAAAAATCTATGCTGTGGAGTTGCACCCATCCAAACGTGGAAAAGACAGACCAGTAGGGAGCTGCCCATCCAGTCCACACCACAACAGCGTGGCCATCCCAGCCTTACTAATGTCACCCAGCTGCAGATGGGCCAGTGAGGCATTGCCCAGGCTTGGCAGCTCCAGTGCTGCGCTCAGGGTTTGCCATGTAGCCAGCACAGGCAGAAGACATGGCATTCAGACACAGAACAAGACAAGCTCTCCCATTACAGATAAGCTCAGTTAAGGAGTTAGAAAAGAAAGAAATTTGTGATTCTTCTGGAAAACTTACACAAGCAAGCAGAACCATTCATATGCCCGTCCTCATTCCATTGCTCAGCTCAGAAAGCAGTTTATTACATACTGTGGGAGTCAACAGACTGCTCCTGGTGTGAAACACTCTTCTGTGAATGTTGGTATTAAGACCAGCCTTATGATGTGCTTTTCACCTGTATCTCACCAGCCTTCCTGCCTGCTTATCTTCCAGGAAGGCCATCCTGTAGCTGAGCTGCACACAGAAACACGAGTACTCTCTCAAAAGATGCACTGGCACAACTGATCCAAAATGAAGCACCAGCCTACTCCCTGCTGAATTTCAGAGGCTTTGAGACTTTAGTCACAGTGCGAACCCCTGTGAACCTGGCAACTAGGAAAAATCCCCTGGTGCAACTGCCAGGTGCCGTTCAGCTCCCACCATGAAATCACAACATTTACTTTGTAGGGCTGTGCCTGTGTCTTGTCAGACACATAGCCTCCTGCAGCACAGGAACAGGCTCTGTTCCCAGCTCTACCACAGACTTCCCGCATCTGTCTGGAAAAAAATCACTGAGAAGCACATCTGAAAAAATGTTACACTCTCAGCTCCAGACATTTGATCTAACACCTGGCCCAGCTCTCAGCGGCGCTGGACAGTGCAAACACTGTTGGCTTCGACTGGGGCACTTCTAAAATCCAGACCTGATGGGCAACAGGGATGGAGGGAACATCTGCTTCTTCACTGTGCTACGCAGACTTCACACTAAGGTACCTTTTCAGCAGAGCTGTGTACAAGTCAAACCAGTTAAACCAGCGAACAGTTGGTCTTTGTTCTGCACACATGCCAGAACATTAAAAACTCTCACAGTTTGGCACCAAAAAGACAGAGACACAAAGCTAGCGACTGCTTTTGGAAATAGTAGCCATAAACTCTTTTACTTCTGTTTCCCACACGTAAACAAGGGATGCCAATTCCTGCCTGCTACTTAGGACTCCCAGGCGCTTGCAAAGCACTGAAGGCATCCAGCAGAAGGCACAAAAGGAGCTTGCAGTACTTCTTGCTTCATCTGTCTCTTTAGCAAGTTTCTAAGATGCTGGCTGGATATTAGGAATATTTGCTGCATCAAGCACAACGTAAGATACTGTTGCACATGCTATAAAATAAACTACTGTTGATCTTGCTGAATACACTTGCTGCTTTTTGACATTTCATCTGGTGCATTATATTCTACCCTAGACAAGGTATAAGTATGGGCAATGTTTGAACACTGCAGATGTCTTTAGAAAAAGAGAAATATAAAGTTTCAAAACTGTTTCTCTGCCTTGCCAGACATTTTTGCACATAGCTGTCCCTGAAGAAGTCTCAAGAAGGAATTTGCCTGTGATACTTTCCACATTTGACAAGTGCCTCGTTGGAGCAGTATACCTGCATTGTCTGCAATGCTACAAGCAAAGCCAGGTCTGCTCATCTGCGGTGACGGTCTGCATGAAAGGAGCACAGGAGCTCATGCCCCAGCCGGTATCAGTCCTCGGGATGTGTCATCTCAGCTAAGGAGGCAGAAACGTGCTGATTATTCACCACTCATCAGTCCTGATGCCATGATTCTGCCAGCCCCCAAGGAGCCATATCTTCTACTACAAGAGACCTAGGAATGGGCTTGATGGGTGATGTCTGCTGCCGTGGGGAGAAGAGCGATCTCAGAGCTCCTCGTGTGCGGGGTGACTGCGGGCAGCAAGGATACGGCATGCAAGCCTGCCTGTCGTTCCCCACCTCCCTGAGGGTGAGTCAGGCAGCTTGTGCTCCTCGCTGTCACACTCCACCACGTCTGCTGGAACATGCCACAGATGGGGATCACTCCTCACCACAGCTTTTTCAAATAAGCAGAAAAAAGTGAAATGTCAAATACAATAGAGTAAGTAAAGAAAAGTGGCATCTTGTGCTCCTCTGGTCTCTTTCATTCCCAGGAGTCTCTAATGCTTTATAAGAGTGGCGGTGTTTCTGAAAGCAAACCTTTTTGATAAATGATGCAGTTATTTATTTTGCAGAAAGCCAAGATTTGTCATGATGCCGTTTTCAAAGTAACACAGCATCTAACAATAAGAATCATAGGCAATTTACTGCATGACACTCCATCTGTCTCAGAGGAAGAAAGACCTTGTTTGACCCTCTCAGGATTTGAACCTGTAATTCCACTGAACGAAGGGCTTTGAAACCCGAAGCTCGGCAGTTTTCTCCCTGAAGATAAGACTAAGTTTTCCTGTTCCCCATGAATCACTACAAACCCATAGACTGCTGTGGAACATGAATTCCCCACTGCACAGGAAACAGCAGCATCTGTACATCCCATCAGCAAAAGGCGACCAACACATCTGTGCAGCCATCCAGGACACCATCCTCTCCTGTCAGTGCTCCCAGGTTGGACACTGAGGCTGGAGGAGAGAGATCTTGCACATAGGATGGATGCTGTCTTCTCAGTGCTGCAAGCTTGCAAGTAGATCCTCTGCTTACACCTGAGCAAGGACACTTCAGCATCTTAATGGCAAATGGAGTTTTTTTCCTTGCCTATCATTAGCAAGAGAAACAAAACAAAACAAAAAATTTGCTCCATGCTATCTGTCCTGGAATATACTGACTGATTCACAAGGAGCAATGCGTGTGCAAACAGAGGCAAGTGCAGGAGTCGCCAGTGCCATCCCAGATTTGCAGGATTTTAAACAGAAGATAAACATAGAGCTGATCTGGGAGCTCTGCTTAGCCTGAATCCCCCTGCCGACCTCAGGACTCTGGCACTTCTTCTCTGGTTGACAATGCAAATGCAAACTGAGACAAACACAAACTTGCCAGCACCTTGCCTCCTCCTGGGAGCATGACCCCGCTGGTCCAAACATCAGTTTTGATGTAACAGCCAGGCGTCGCGCTGGTGAGGGCCTAACAGAGCCTTGGGGCTGCACTATCATTACGAGATAAACACACTGAATTGCTCAATAGATCCTATGATGATCCAAAGCTGGAGGGACCTTGCTTTCATTTGCTGTCCTGCTGAATATTGCACCCAAGACCAGTAAACCCATGCTGACGTGAACTGGTTGCAGCCACTCGGCACCAGGTCCATCCTCGGAGGGAGCAACCCTGAGGCAGGCTGCACGCAGGCATCCCTGTGCTGCCACGGAGGGCTGGCACTCAGACTCAGTTACTCCTTCAGCCTCTGGGAATGACAAACTGTGACAGTGAGCTAAGCCCAGAAGGGCTCTCCAGGGCTTCCGAGGAGAGAAGCATGCAGTTGTTGACAGCGTTTTCTCCAAGCGTTACCCAAAGCTGCAACAAGTCATAACAGGCTAGTAATAAATTTGCCCTGTCAAACACTCCCCTGGAGTCTCTCCTGACACCCAGGAGGGGAGACCTCATGCCCTGGAGGAAGAAAGGAGGAGGCTGAGGCTGGTAACCAGACACTGCCTTGGCATCTCCTTCCTCTGTGCTCAATGCAGCCAGCCAGGGGCACGTCTGCACAGAGGTCAGGCACCTTCGGAGGATGGCTGCTCGCCAGGCAGGCGGGTTGTGGGAAGCACCACGCAGAGAGCTGGGGTCTCTGCCTGGGACAAGGCCACGGGGAAGGGGAGGCTGTCTCCTGCCCTCGGTGCTAACCCCCTGCTTCTCCTTGCCTCGGCCACACCACCCGCGCTGCGGTTCGCAGGCCCCCTCTGTAGGCCTAGAGGCAGAGAGGCATTTTTCATCCACAGGGAGAGGTGCTGCCCTCACGCACAACTACGACAGCAACTGTCTTCACCCTGCCTGCGGGTTATTTTAAAGATCATACGTTCACATTGAACAGCCTTTTAAGTGGGGAAAGGGGAGCAGGCAGGCTATTTCAGGCTTTATTCTGCAAGAGGAGGAGGACAGGGCTGTGGTTAGAGCACAGGACTGGACTTTAGGACATTCAGGGCTGCAACTCTGCCGGCACTCCACCAGGCCTGGTGGTAACCTGTGCCTGCATGAGCCTGATCTTGCTTGGCTCAAAGTCTCTCCAGCAAGGTCTCCCATGCTCACTGGTGCTGCCACGCTGGCATAGCATGTCTGTGGAGGGATCTGCAAAGCAGCTCCGTGAAAGACTCATTTTCTCCACCAACTGCCCCACTTTTTACAGCCAAGTTGAAGGAAAACATTTCCTGATGTTCTGGTTTGAGGAAGTGACTTTCCCCTTCCCATTTCAATGGGTAAAGGCACTAGAAATGCGAAAGAAACCCAGACAGCTCCCAGCAGATTTTCAGCTGGAGGAGAAGTGCCAGGGTCCTGGGGTGGTGAGGGGGGAATTCAGGCTAAGCAGGGCTCCCAGATCAGCTCCATGTGTTGCGAAGAAGAGCATCCAAACCAGACCTGAACTGCTGCATGGAAGCAATTTGCAGAAGATGATCAGAGAGCAACTTGCACCACTTCAGTACAGCAACGGAGGGGTACCTAAGCGCACAACCTGCCAGGGAGGTGCCAGCAGCTTCGCCCCTGCTCTCCCCCCCCGCTCCCTCTCTCAGCACCATCTCCTGCCCCAGTGGGCGAGCAGCAGCAGGGCAAAGCGCCTGCATCTGCCGACCCCGTGCGCCTGGTGACAGAGTGAGCTGCTTTGAGATACCAGTGCCTGCCTAGCCCTGGGACCCCAGTGCTGCTGCCCGCAGCAGAGCCAAACTGCGGCTATTGACAAGGCTTTAGCAGTGGGAAGAATTAGCAGAGAAGCCTTCACGGCTTTGGATCTTAATGAGATTCATCTCCAAAAAAGCCCAAGGTCTCATTGCAGAAAGGGATCACCTGAGGACTTTGAAAGGAAAAGAAGATGTACTTCATTAGCACTACAAGAGCAGAGCTCGGCAGGAAAGGAGAAAGCAGAGTTGAGTCCAGGCCACACACGTGTCAGGGCAGCATTTTGCTCCATCTGCGGACATTCGAGTATGCTGGATAAAGGAATATGCACTCGTGCATAGTCTTCTATAAGCAAGTGAGATGCCACTTAAAGGTCACACTGAAACTGGCCTCTCTGTGATTCCCTAGGAGTGAAATAGGATTTGTGACCATAGTAAAAAATACCAGAATTGCTGTTTAGGCTGCACATAGCCTGGGATCTGGTTTCAGGGGCTTTGCAGGGACATTCCATGCCACTTCCAAGGACTTGTTAAAAAATACTTCATACCAGCAGAGTTCTGTGGTATTTTTTTTCCAGCTAGTCCTGCAGGCTACCATGGGGAAACTCACTAGCAGGATTTCTGTAGGACTCTGACTCACACTGGAACTTTTATTGCTGCTTTTAAATATTTGACTGCCTTTTGGCTGCTCGCAGAAAAGTTATTAAATGTTTTACCAGACGTGGCCAGAAACTCTTTATAAAAACATCTTGGCCTGGCATAAAGCATATGTCTCTACTTATCTCTGTAGCATGTGCTCAAAGCTTTCACATGTCCCCTGGCAGTGGAAGAAACTTGGGACCTTCATGTTTCTAGGCTGTGGATAAATAGAGCATCCAATGTCCTGTGCTCGTGTGAGTAAATCTTCTGGTATGCAAATGGTCCTGCTGCAAAAAGAAAGATATATCAAATTTGCAGGACTGAAAAGGATGGGGCCTCAGTACAGACTCTAGGTTATGGCTCATATGCACAGCTCTGTGACCTGATATTGCCAGGACCTGTCTACTCAGACACTCAATCCTTACTCAAAGGATTAGATTTAGTGAGGAGCTCTTACACTTGCAAGTAGTCCTGTTAATGTCACTAGGTCGGGTGACATTTTTAGTACTGCGTGACACATTGTTTCTTTGCTCAGAGACCTTTCCCCTCCATCATTGTTTTTCTCCCTTCATCTTCCTCACACAAATTAAGATGAAAGAAAAAGCATCCCACAAACCAGAGCAGAGATGAACGCCTTCCCAGTGCTGCATGGAAGAAAGCAGAAACAAAGTCACTGCCTGTTTCTGCTTTCACAACAGCAGTAAATCAGGATGTTCTGCTAAAAGGGCTGTTCACCAGAAGTACTTGTGCCTGTACATTGCTGCTCTAGCCCCTGATTATTTTGCACTGTAATCAAAAGCAGTGGGTTATCACTAACAGTGCCTGCTACTTAACTGCTTCAGGAAAGTAACAAATACAGCTCGAACTTTTTGCATCTCTCCACAGGCAGCCTACAGCTGAACGCACCTGCAGAGGTGATAAACATAAGCAGTTAAGTGGAAGGAGAGAGGATTTGCACATCAGTGGCACAGCACACTGGAAGCAGCCCCATTCCTACTGAGTGGGGTGACAATATGCCCAGACTGCCCCGGGGCAGTTCACTGCGGTTACCTCTAAATGGACTAGCTCGGGTACTGCTATACTCAGCAGCTCAGAGGGCTGCCAGATTTGCTGAGGATTTCAGGCTCAAACAGCCAGCCTGCACTGGGCTCCTTCCCACTCTGGTGGGAAAGCTGGCAGGGAACAGCTTGGAGCTAGCTCAGGGTCATCCCTGCGGGCTTCACTGTGGGCAAATCTCACGTGTTATACAGCTGTCAGCGAGGCTAAACTCTGGTGTAATGCAGGGCAGATCCAGATGTAGCCTCTGATCTGAACCACTTCATTGCAGACTAACCTCAAATTCCCACTTTTCAGCACCTTCTGCTTGGGTGCAGATGGCAGGATCGGGCCCAGCTGGGCTGGAGGTGTAGAATGACCATTGGAGGAATCAGAAAAGCTCACAGGTGCCCCCCTGGGTGCAAGCCCTCCCTGCTCCCAACCATGCATGTACACTGCTCTGACACACCTTCACCAGCTGTACCCAAACCATGGCTCTTCGCAGAAGCTGACTTGCACCTTATCACAAACACCCACACAGGTCCAGTGAGAGCAAGCCACGAGCCCCACTGCCCACACCTACCCAAACCTGAGGAGCAGGATGTGTTTGGTTTGAAGGCTGTTTTCTCCCACATGTCCGAATGTGCAGGAGCAGCCCTGCATGTCCTGGGGAGCCAGGGAAGGCAGAGCCCAACATTAGCAAGGGCCGCTGGTGCCCTCTGTTGTCACAAAAAAATATAGGAGCTGCTGAGAGCACGAGTGGACATGCCACCCAGGATGGGGTGCAGGGCACCTCTTTGGGTTACAGGTATCAGGACAGGGCTGAGCTTTGCAGTTCCTCCCTGACTGCAACAAGCGCTGAATGGATTTAGCCTTGGGTGCCACTGGCACCCACAAAAGGCAAGATTGGCTGTTTCTCACGACTCCTTCATCTCCTAAGAGATCTGCTGCATCAGCCAGAGCATCTCAGAGCATCCCGGGATATTGCTCTTGCCTTCCTAAAGAGCTACAGGGATGCATCTGAAACAATCCCTGGAAACCACATCCAGGTTTCCTAACCAAATACTGCATGTGCAAAAGAACCCATGTTTTCTTTTAAAAAGGAGATGCAGCATTGCCATGGGTGGGTCTGATGCCTCAACACATGCAGCGGCACTGAGTAATCTCTGCTGAGGAAAAGGTTCAGCCTCTGCTGCCCAGCTCAGCTGCCACTCACACATTGTTTTTCACAATGAAAAACACCCACATGTTCCAGCAGTAGTGCCTGGCTGCTCTGAGTATTGCCCTGGGCTGCACCCAGGATCATATGGAGAGCTTGCAGAACTGTAAATGCTGGTAACAGGAAACCTCACCCGCAGTCCTGGCACTGCTCTGTCCGCCTCCCACCTTCACCCTACAAGCCAGGCCAGCAGCCACTGGGACAGGCAGCATTTTGCAATGCTGACTGCTGGGATTTCAGCATGCCTTCCCGGTCCCCCACACCTCAGTGCACTTGTTCACTATTGGCAAGAGCTGGTTTCACCCACTATCTTCTGGGTTAGCCTGCTGTAGGGAGAGGACTGGCAGGCAAATAAGGTTTGAGTTAGGGTGATGAGGCCAAGTCTACATCCAGCTACTTAAAGAGCAGAGCCTCTTTTTGTCAAAGGTACTGAAATCTCAACACAAGGAGCTACAAGGGGGAGAATGTGCCTAGAAAACCTGGCCCTAAATGCATCATTTGCGACTTTCTTATGGTCTTGACCTACAGACCCGCAATTTTGGGCTCTGCAACCTGTGGCCCCAAAAGACACATCTGACAGTCCATCTTACAGCACCACCTCTTCCCTATCCTTTTGAGGGGCAGCATGCCTCACACCAGCCTCCAAACAATAGCAGGGCCCTGGACATCACTCGAGCACGAGGTTTTTGTGCTCTGTGAAGCCAGTTTGCAGCCTCCCACCCCATTCCCAGGCATCGCACGGAGCTTGCAGTCCCTACTCACCTATTAATAGGGGCCCAACCCTGCTGAACAGAAATCTGCTGTCTTGGAGAGTCCTCAGGCTCAGTCGCATTTCAAAGCCCGCAGATATGATAATACAGCCATCACCTTAAAATTAATAAATGAAAACAGGTTCTTAACTGGAGTAGACAGATTTGACTCTATTCAGAGCAGGGCAGACATCAGTAGGAAGTGGCTGGTTTCTGCCTCCGCGGTAATGGTCAGCAGTAATTTGTGTGCATGTCACAAGGCAGCACTATGGAGAAGGCCCACTCATTTTTCTAGTTATTTATTATTTTAATAGTAATTTCTTTAGCATCTATCACAAAGAACCTCCTGACAGTCTATAAATGTTTGTGTAATTAAGTATTAATATTAATTATTAGTGGAGATGAAAGAAAAATTGCTACCTGGTCAACTCCGTGTAGATTTTACTCCTTGTGGATTACCTCTGGAAAGATGCAATTTATCCATATTTGTTATTAAAAATAGCTTCAATAATTGCAACTTCTGCTTGCTTTTTAACTTGTTGTTAATCACACAGCTCAGGAGCTTCAGATATAGCAATTATGTGCTGTTTTTCTTTCCGTAATTCATGAGTGGTATCACTGACGTACCGAAAATCTCTTCTAAAACCACTCTGCATCACTTCCTTCAAACCCCATGAACACTCCTGCCTCCAAAGTCCTCCTCCTGAATATCTGTGGGGATTACAGGCTGCAGAGTGATAGACACAGCTGGGGCAACTCACCAGGCCCTGAGAATATACATCAATGAAATAAATACTCCACAGTGCTGTGCCTCCAGTGTAGACGACCCTCCCTAGAAGTCAGTCTTATCTGGAAGGGCAACAGGACTCAGTTTCTCCCCAAAGGAAAGTTTTTCACCACGCTGTCTTAAACTCCGCATTGTTGCTGGAGTATCCAGTCACGCAGCAGAAATGCAGGGTAATAGAGCCATCTGGCCTGTTCTCTGTGCTCACACCTGAATAACCAAGAGCAGACCTGGGTCCTATGCTTACAAAGCCTGCTGCTGCATTAGACCCCGGCCCTGCAGGGTGCTGCCTGCAGACAGACCCACTCTGCCTCGGCGGCACCGCTCATGGAGCGAGCGCTGGGAGCCCGCACAGCCTGCCTGAGGAACTCCTACATCAACACAGTCTATTTTATTTAACAATCCCATTTCCTTTTCCTGAATTTCTGGAAAGAGACTGGCATTTCTCCAGGTTTTTCTCTCTAAAGTGCAGCCTACACATAGAAATAAAAACGTTTAGAAAGGGTTTGGCTGCACTAATTGGCTGAACACCTCCAGCAGTGCCGAGACACTCAAAGAGCAGAAAGAGGTGTGGAGCTTCACACCTTCTCCTGTAACCACAAAGACAGCCTGCTTCCAGTGCAAGGCAAGCTTGCTTGTGTGTTGTCACTCCCTCAGATCTCTCTATCAGCTTGTATCGATCCCGTGCAGGGCAGTGGGCAGGGACTGTCTGAGCTCTCAGGCCAGACGGAGCTGCACACACGCAAAGGGATAACGAGGTTTAGGAAGGATCGATTTCATGACAAACCCCATGTAGGAGCATGGCACGCATAGCTCTCTGCTCGTTGTAGACCACACAGATATGCAGAACTCCTTACAGTGGCCCCAGTATCCTTTAGACCCAGTAAATACTAATATAATAAATAAAAAGTAGCTCAATAGCATTGCGGAAATGTAGAGCCTGATATTGTAACAAAATCACTGCAGACATCCCCCATACATCTGTGTAAACCAGGTAGGAACAGGCAAACTGCTACAAGGATCCTGTGGTGGCATTGCAATAACATACGCAGGATCTCTCTTTTTGTGGCTCCATCTGGATCCCTGTCCTTTGAAAGTGCATTGGAAATGTTGCCTCCAATGTACTCATCCATTTCACTAATTTACAAAGGGAAGATGACAAATGAGAGCAAAACCCTGGCTAGAACAGTGCAAAGAAAGACCCAAAGTTGCTCTTTCATGGTCAAGGCTGCTCTCTGCAGTTTGTTTGAATTTTCAAGGACTTTCAGAGGCTGAGAGAGCTGGGACTGGTCAGCCTGGAAAAGAGAAGGCTCAGGCTGATCTTGTCAATGCGTATAAATATCTGATGGGAGGCTGTACAGAAAACAGAGACTTTTCTCAGCAATGACCAGTGAAAGTACAAGAGGCATTTGCATGGACTGAAACACAGGTTCCACTTAAACATAAATGCATGCCTTTTTCTTTTTCTTTTTTCTTTTTTTTTTTTTTTTTTAATGAGAGGGTGCCCAGACACCAGAACAGGATGCCCAGAGAGTCTCCATCTTTGGAGATATTCAAAACCCACAGCACTGGGCAACCTGCCCTTACCTGACCTGGCTTTGAGCAGGGAGTTGGAATAGAAAACCTGCAGAAATGCTCTGACCTCAACCATCTTGTGATTCTATGAATAGAGATAACAATTAGAAATAATAGAAAATAAAAATATCACCAAAAATTGGAAGCAGCTGTTGAATGAAGCGTGCCACAGGGTCACAGGTACTTCATGGGATAAGTGAAAGTACTGGGCTTACAGATGTTACAAGATAACTTTTTTTTCCTTCTTCTGTGTTCAAAAAGACAAACAGGGAGGGAGAGAGGGAGGGAGGGAGGGAGGATGGCAAGCTTGTAGTCAACAAGCAGAATACTTTAGTCTCTCAGGCTGTTTTCCTTCTGAATGGGATAGCCAGGCCAAGCCATTGCTAAACATATTTTTAGGATGATGATCTTGAAAATTGTGTTTTTCAAAATAAAATTTATTTTTTACCAGGAATATTGATAATGTGCAATTCTTCCAAAGTAAGACACTAAATACAGCCTTTGGGTAGCACAATTCATTCTGTTTGACCCTGCATTTCTTCTGGAAAGTAGTATTTATACCCCAACTCAGCCTTTTTGTGGACTTTTAGATTCAAATGTTGAACACAGAGTAAAAACATATCTCCCTATTGCAGGTAGAGAAAAGCACAGAATTCTTGGCGTTTTAATCACCCTAGGAAGATCAATGGATGATTTTATGCGTTTTTGTGAAGAAGGACAGGACAGGGAAAAAAAATCACATATATTGATTCCCAGGCATCAGTGAAATGAATAATAGGGTGAAATGTCCTACGTAAGTTCTTTGCAGATCTGAAAGCTGCCTGCCAAGGAAATGTAGCTGTGCATGTAGGTTGCGATTATGCTAAAGAGGCACTAAATTAGTACATTACATGCCCCATTTAGCACTACTGTGCAAAATCTGAGAGTGCTAATACATTTTGTTTCTAGGGTCAAGAATCATTAAAGAATGGAATCATGGTCATTCATTAGCCAGGAAATTAAAGTTTGACAGCTGCTTTTCAGTTCTGATTTCTCTTAAATGGCAGCATTATATTAGAAGTTTCTTTTCTTTTTTTTTTTTAATTCCAGGCTGTAGAATGGTCAGTGTCATCCGTAAAGCACAGTATCCCCAAGTCATTCAGCCAGACCTATTTTGTAAGAGTGCTGTACGGTTTAGGGGATTATTTACAGGGGCTGACAATGTTACTATGTGCTATTGAGACTGGATTCTTTCTTAGCTATATGGTTGTAAATGATCCGGGTTCGGAGTTTTAACTCCAGCTCTGCATGACAAAAGAATCATACATTGTGCGAGCAGAAACAAGGCCCTGCAGGCCCCTGTGGGCCATCAGTCCCAGAAGAGCAAATGGAAGTTATGCATGTGTATTTAGAGAGAATGAACATTTTCATAAAAACAAAAGGAGCAAATAAACCAACAGTCCTCTCAACTCTCAGCAAGAGCTCAAGGTAAGAGAAGCCCTGCTTGCCCACTAAGGTAGGCATGTACAGCTAGGCTCAGGGAAAGTCCTTAGCAACCTGACAAAATCCCTTGGATTAGAGTCTCCATTCTGCAAAAGCATCTGCACGTGAGAAGTCTCACCACGCTCAATGGCACAACTCATGTGAACACATGCCATGTCGCAGACGCAAACGTTTGCCAAACCGTCACCCAGCTGACAAAACGCAGTCCAACAGAGAGATTAGCTGACACTCAAGATGGCTTTGTTCCCCGCTCTGTATCAGCAGCCACTGCCAATACACAAGCAGATACATTCCTCTTTTCTGTTTTCCAGTTTGCTCCTACTAAATTTATGTCAACAATAGGAGGCTTGTTACTTCCCCCAGACAACAGTCACTATAATGACAGCATGTTTTACACCTCCATAGCACGGTTCTTCCTGAAATGCCTCAGAGCATTTCATAAACTACAGCCAACATTTGAGCATCCTTCCTGTCCTACTGAGTTAACCCTGATTTCTTGTGTGAATACAGCTATAGTTATGTGCTGATATCTCTGAAAAACTGGTTCCTCTCTCTGCAAAAAAGGCAGCACTGAGAAGGAAGCTTTGCATGGGACAAAGCTTAAGGAGGAAATAAAAAAAGATACTCATGGAAAAAAAAGAAAAAAGAGAAAGCCCAGCAGCAGTCTTCTATTGATCAGAGCCCATGGGCTGCCTTTGATTAATAATCTCTGCATCAATACTTACAACTGATGTAATGCCCAAATATATTGCATTAAAAATGCCAACATCCAATTGGATTGATCTGGTTGTTTGTACTACAAGAGACATTCAGTCCTAGTCAGAAGAACAGTGATAAGACTGACTGTATTGATAATTAGGAAAACCTAGAAAAAAAGTTATTTCACATTCCACTCACCACAAAACACTCTCCCCTCCTAGGCAGACTAGCAAATAAGCCCCCAAACTTACATAGTACATCTGAAAAACTAGAACACTTACAGACCAGACTAAATCCAATAATTTATTCATTAGAAATTATTTCATCTTCTAGAAATCGGTAGAATTGAAAGGCCATATTTTATAGTGATAAAGCATTGTTCCCTTCTAAAGATCCTATACTGCGATAAATTTATGCCGACTGCATTTCCTTTTTCATGAAATGTCACTGTCCCCAGAGAGCAGACATTGAGCACTACCAGCATGACTTCCGGTTTAAATCTCTGTCTTGGAGGTCTTCCACATGACAGCAACCTGCCCCTACCCTCACGGGATTATTCAGCTCTCCTAACACACCTGGCTGCTATTGTGTTCCCAGCTCCAAAGGTTACAAGAAGTTGGGCCTTGAAATTTCAGAGCACAGGTCTGGTTAGAAGGAGCTCAGTGGGGATCTTGCCTCTGCACGATGTGATCCTAGGGTACCTTTGGTGGGCACCTCAGACCCTTCATGGTGTGCAACATTTCCTGGCCCCCACGAGTGTGTTTCCACAAATGCAGCTGATGGTCTGTCATAAACAAGTGACACCAGGAGCTGCAGCACTTCTGAGAAGACACGAGTATCCAAAAAAACACATGAGTATCCAGAGCCTCAAATAAAACCACAGGGAGCTAGTAATGTGCAGCTTTGGGTGCTGTCAGCCTAGACACTGCTTTTCCAGCCCCTGCTCAAGTCCCAGTTGTACCTGATGGCACAACCACAGCTGAACATTGACAGCAACAGCCCCGCTGTGCTGGGACCAACACTGCGCAGCCCCACAGTCAGCTACTGGCACAATGTGCCCTTTTCTGTTGTTGTTTTCTGCTGCTAGCCCCATTGCAGCCATCCTGCTCTGACAGCATCTCCAGGTCATGTCACACAATGCTGGTGATTATTCTCTTGGCAGGCTGCGAAAAACCAACTCTAATTAATGTCTTCTGGAGAACCCCCCTCCCTGCCACCCTAGAAAAGATGCTGTAGGAGGCAGATGTGCAAGAACAAGGTGGCAAGGCGGAGAGGACGGCGCTTGAAAATACTGGACGAGTCTCCTGGGCTGAGCGTTATCTCCCATTTCCTTTGAGAGTCCACAAGAGACAGCCTTCCCAAAGCAACCTCTGAGGTGGCCTGTTCCGCTTTTGTCTCCTTCAGCAAAAAAATTTCTGCCCCAGCGGCTCCAAACAAGGCTTCCATTAACTCCGTCCCCGTGAGGGCAGCACGTGGGACAAAAAGCCCAACACTGCGTCCCAGCCCTCAGACAAGCCTGGAAACAAACGTTGCAGGAATTTGTCAGAATAGAATCACCCGCTCGGTGTCACCGCATACATTTACCTACCTCAGCGCCTATTCAGGGCCCTTCCAAAAGGGCAATATTAACAGAGAGAGATCGGACACCATTGCTATAGCAACGTCACCGCAGAAAATTTACGGTTGCCCCAGCAAAGGGAAACCCTGTTTTAGAAGCCCCACAAAGTCTAGGGAGTAGTCCTGATTTCAGAAACAATTCTCCTTCAGCTTACTTTTGTTTCTTGCCGTAAAACCATTTAAGCAACAACAGAGCAGCAACGTGAGCGGAAGGAGGGTGATGGGAAGATGCCCAGTGTGGACGGGATGCAGCAGAGCTGCGATGTGCAGCACTACAACAAGCACGCTTGTCAACAAAGTAAATCACCAGCCTGCTGCAGAAAACTTACAGGAATGGAGAGCTTTTCTGGTGCTATTGTACTCACAGGAAATCCCAGGGCACAAAACACATCTGGATGCTGCAGCTGAAAACTAGGAGGAAAAGCACAGATAAGAGTTCCAGTTTTCATTGAATCAATAATCACCCCTTTCCCCTCCAAAAGAAAGTTCTTGAAATTATAAAAAGTGCCTTTAAGTTTTGGGGAAAAGAAAGGAGCAAGAGTACTCTTTCTTTGCAAGAGTAGCAAAGAAAGCTGTCAGAGAGCAAGAACTGCAGTAGAAAAGTGGGATTCATTGCAATGAGGGCTACACAGTGTAGAGCATATTAAAGTAAATCTAGCCAAATATCCTTTAAATTTTTAAATCAAGAGAGCTGATCTGCTGTGTGGGGGGTAGAAACTAATAAGAATCTAGGTATGCCCCAAACTAGAGGAGCACAATGCCCCAGTTTTTGAATACAGAGATGTAAACCTGAGAGCAGAGACTGAGTGAATAATGGGAACAAGCATCAGAGAGTGTGCCATTTGGGGAAATCATCCCATGCAGCCTCCACACAGGTTTTACTGATTGAAAAGCCCTGTCACAAGGTTTCTGTTCTCATGCAGTAAAGTTTAAGAGTGAACAGAAAAATGATCTGGACAACTGCAGGTGCTGTCAGTTGTCTGACTTGAATGGTATAACTGTGGTTTAGGACAAACGTAGGAGGACTGGTTGGCAAGGTCTCTTCCAGCACAGCATACGGGGCATGGAAGGGAGCATGCAGGAGCAAGATACAGAGCAAAGAAGAGGTGGTCATTCTGCCAGCACTGGTACCTGCCCTGTGAAACCCTTCCCCAAAGGCTGCTTTGGATGCCAGGGCAAGTGTTCAGAAGAGAGGTCTAAATTCCTGAGACAACAATCTAAGGAAACCCCTGGATATGAAAACAGATCAGTCAATAGGTGTAAGAGTCCACAGGAGAGTCACATGCACTTGTCCTCCTCTTAGGCATCTGCTGCGGAGAGGACACTGGGCCTCCAGACCTCCACTCCAACCCCACATGGCCATCCTTATGTAAGGAAAGTATAACTAGAGACACATGTATAAATGGAATATAATTCACTCAAAGCAGTTGATGCCACGTTACTTATGGTCTTTCTTTGACGGGGCAGGTGAGCATGAGATTTTCTCCACATATGCTACAGTACCTTGACACTGCAACAAATGGGAAGTGTATTTGCTGAGCTGTAGAAGACAGGACTGGTATAAGAGCTGTAGGCAGGCATGAAGAGAAGTTGGCTGCAAGTGACTGCAGGTGAAGGAGGACAATGCTAGGCTGTAAGAAGGAACTAATGGAGCACCTCACCAGTAGATCTTGGACAAGACTTCTTCAGTGTTATCACTGATGACCTTAGCATGGAGGGTGGTCCTAATGAAATCTGTCAGGGAAAAAAAGTCTGTGGGCACTGTCAAGAGGGAAAGGGACTACAATGAGACAGAAGGCATGAGAACTGGATGGTTACAAGGACTGGAGTAAGACAAATTCATAACCATGTACGTAGGGAGCACCAGAAGGAACTTCTGCAGACGCCTGGGCACTCAGTAGGAAATAGAAGGAATGTTCTTGGGTATATTACTCAGACACAGGCAGGCTGTGAACAAAGAAATGGAGACAAGAAGAGACATGACAGCTATCACTCTAGGAACTGAATTAACCTAGAGGCACATAGTACAAGCAATCAGAACCCCCATTTATAACCCTGTTGTGAGAATTGAGTCCAGCTGACTTGCTGACTGCAGCCAAATCTCAGCTCATCAGCTGGGCTCCTGCAGGCTGAGCTGCCTGCCCTTGTGCTGCGTACAGGGGCCAGTAGGGAAGCACAAAGCCCCTGCACCTCTGACATCAGCAGTCCCTCTTCTTCCCTGAAACTCCTCAGCTTGAAGAAACGCAGCAATCCTTTTCACCCTCTGCACTGCAGGGTTATTCAGAGATTCCTGAAAGTGATGGGGTAGCACAGATGTTTGGCTGGGTGCTGCTCTATGTGCTGAGCCTGGACAACAGGGAGGTCAAACAGGGAGGAGGATGCTTTTTATGTTAGTGGCACAACCCAACCTTTAGCATCTGGTAATGCTTTTAAGTGCTGGAAAGCATTCCAAACACTTGGAAGTTGGAGCCTCTGGTGCTTAATTTCTAAATTTAGTATGTAAGAAGCACTTCTGGAAGGCAGTTGGTCCAGCCACCTCAGAGACGCTTTCACTTCATGATTCTTGACAATTTACAGCTTTGATCTGCATTAAAACCAAAGGAGAAAGCTTGAAATAGCCCCATAATTATGCTGCAGAGAAGCCTCAGATGACCTTGCATTAACACCTGCTCCATACTAAATGCTGAGCATCAATTCACACTAGGATGAAAGCTGGGCATGTGGCTATGTTAAATATGCCAGAGCACTCAGCACCCTGCTGCTACTCTGACTGCAGATTTGTCCACCTGCACACCAGTATCCTAGCAAAGGTATCATGAATAACGGGGAAGGCTCAATGATCTCTGCTAGAGGGGTGGACACCTGGAGGAAAGACTCTGAAGTGTACATCTAAGCTGTGCCTTCACACAGTGACTTTCTCTTGCTGAAGTAAAGACCTCCAGGTCTGGAACTATCCTAATCCGCCTGGGGCTGCTCTGCCTGTCCAAGCTCCAGTTGCAAAGTAAAGATGCTTTTCCAACAGAGGTCAAGCAAGTGACTCTGCATTGCTACAAACACAGCCCTTCTTCCCTTGTTGACTTGCACAAAGAAAAGAGTTTTCAAAGCAGTGTGACTGCAGTTACTGCAGGACAGCAGCAAGCACAGCCCTCCTTCTGGATTCAGATTCACATTCACAAATCCAAAGAGCACAGCCAAAGTCTCCAAAACTTCCGTAGGTCAAGCCCAACACATATCCATCACCTCCACATACCACAGTCCCACTCAGGCTCCAGTGTCAACCCCCCCATATCTGCCATTTAAGGGACTGCCAGCAGACTCCTGCTGTCCCTTCCTGCCAATGACTGTATGCCTGATCATTCTCCCAGGCTCAGCTCCCATGTGTCCTCCTCTGGGGCCCCTTACTCTCACAGATACACTAGATTCCTCACTCTGCCCTTCCCAGGGCTCCAGGCTCCCCTAGCTCCACAGCACTGGGCCCAGCATTGGCAAGCTCCTTGCCTGGAGCTCTGGGATCACCCAGGAAAGAGAATGGAACAAGTAGAAAAAAACTTTAGGAGACAACTCTGCTGCATGCCTCCTAAGACTTCATATCCATGGACAATGCACAGTCACAGTTCATAACAGCTAACAGCCCCATCCAGATACTTGCCAGATACTTTTACAGATCAGTATGGTCCTAAGACCTTCTTGGTCTCTGGTTCTGCCCTGCCAGATTTACTGGATAACCTCTGCAAAGTGATTCTCTCAGTCTCAATGCTAAGAAACATTTAGAGGCTGATGCTGCATGTGATAAACAGTGCAACCCTTGGCAGCAGTAAGCCAGACCCTTCCTCTCAGCTGTGACCACAGCTTCTCCTTATTAAGCTCTTTACGTCATTAAGTGGCCCCACTGGGAACAGCAGAAAACACAACTGGGAATATTAATGAAGATCTACAGCATTACAAGAAAAAGCCCAATGAATCAATGCCTCGTGCCTTATTGCCATGGCCATGACCTGTCCCCATTAGTAACAGGAGAGCGTTTGAAATGGGAGAAACCTCCCCTTCTCCTCTTTCCCCCTTGAGAGGTCTGCACTACTCAGCACTGATAGCAGCTTGCAAGCCACAAATGTGACTACAAGTAGCTCTCTGCCCTGATGCACCCCTTGTGTCAGTCCTCACCCAAATGCTGCCCACATCAGCAGCTGGGACCCCCGCTGGCTCTGTCACACATCCCTTCTGCCAGCTGGCAGCATCTGTGTTCACTCTCAAAGCAAACACCCCCTTCTCTAGTGACAGAAATGAGCCATCATTGGGCACCAGGGCTCAGAAGTGCAGCCAGCAAGAGATATGAAGGGGAGGATTAAGAGATTTTAGGCTGCTTTAGGAAAACCCAAAAAGCATGTATAAGACACCGGCTTGCACAGATGAGAAGCAGGTCTTACCTACTGAAATGAAGATCCGAGACACACGTTCAAAGTATACTATAGGAACCCGGGTGCACAGCCAGGGGATTAGGAAAGGGCTTTACACCCGCCCACATTCACTCACAGCTGGATTCATACACGGATCAAATAGCTCAGAGCAGCAGGAGGGATAGGGTGACAGAAGGGGTCTGGGGGGTGAAGCTTCATGACCGTTGCAAGATGAAGACAAAGACCCACGTCAGGCACAGACATAAGCAGTCATGCTCTGCAACTGCTGCAGGCATCTCTCCCCCAGGTCCCTGTCCTAGTCCACAGCTCTAGGGAAGGGAGACTGCTAGGGAAGCTCCCGCACCAATACCCTGAGGACAAGGGCTGTCTGTGGGAACAGACCTATATGTTTCTGCACTCGGTCACACCTTAGGGACATTTCAGTTTCCATCTGCAGGAATAAACATTGGTGAAAAACATGGAAACTTGGTCAGATTTTCCCCATATTTCACATACATGCTGGCCAAGCAAACCAGTGACCTTCAGTTGCTCAGTTATGTTAAATTTTATACCCAGGGTCATTCAGCCACAGGGTGGGGAGGTGTAGACATGTACCTATCAATGGCACAAAAACAGCTCCAAGGCTGTCCTGCAGGGAATTGTACACAGGCCCTGGTTTTCCCCTGTTCTTCCTAGTATCCACTCTGAGAGTAGTGGCAAGGACTATACAAAACAAAATAATCATGCATTTCTTTGCAAGGGATTTCTGTGTAGGGATGAGTTCCCTCTCCAGCAATGACGGTATGAGAGCTCAAGTGTTAATGAAGGACAGCACTAAAGGGGACACAGCAGTAATAAGGCTTATGCAGAGGGTAGATCAAGGGGGCTGTGGACCTTTAGGGCTTTCTAGTAGGTTTGGCAGGAATCTTTGTGGTACACAGCACAGGTCCCATGGCATTGATAATGATGCTCACACCGGTACTAATCAATCCCATCCATCTTTCCCCAGGAGCCTACTGCTTGCAAAAAGGATTACCAATAACAGTTGCATGTGGCAGGGAAGAAAAAAAAAAATCACAGATTTGTCTGAGCTCCCTACGAATGTACGTTAGGCAGTTACAGCCATCCCCTCCTATGCCTGTTATGCTTTTGATAGCAAAAAATAAGAAGGGGAGTTGGGCTACGTGGCAGCCTTGTAAGCCTGCCTGCACACCACAGCAAGGTAACAATTTACCTGTGAAAGCACCGAACACTTCCCACCTTGCTTTTCTTCAGGTGCAAACCACAGCTCCTCTTCTCTCTGAACTTTCCTCCTCACCAGCCTGTCAGTGCCCCTTAGTTCTCCAGGCTTCTCCTCCTGGCCCCCATGGGTCACCAGCACCACGGAGTCAGCCTTGACATGGGCAGGATTCCTCCTGTCACTTGACCCAATGTTGTTGACATGGTGACTATGTCTATTCCTCACAAGAGAGCTTTTCCGAGGTAACCTCTTTGGTGACTTGGAGAGCCATTTGCAGGGAGCTGGGAGGGGGCTGCAGCTAGGGACTGTCAGCTCCCACACAAACATTTATCCAGGTGTCTCTGATGGGCATGTCTTGGCCTTGCCACCAGGCAAGTTTAACCTCAGAGATTTAACACCTTAGTGAGTGTCAGCCTGAATGTACTTTCCCCTCAGATGGAAAAGCCCAGAATAAGACAGTGTAAAGCAACCCTCTCCAGCAGCTCCTATGCCAGGAGGGCCACAAATCTCCCTAGAAGGAGATGACATGGCATGGATTTAATCTGTCTTGGTCTCTCTGCTGAAAAGCACAATGAAAGAGCCAGCCAGCAAAAACACATGCCAAAATCTGCATTTAATACCAATACAGTGACCAGTGTTGTTCCAGTGGTCCCCCCCTCCCTTCACTAACACCTCAGGAACAAAGTGCAGTGCTGGGTCCAGGAGCCCAGTTCCAGCTCATGCTGCCTCATTATCTTCTCAGCCTTGTTTAGTCTTTGTCTCTAATGTAGATGGTAAACTCTCAGGGGCAGTGACCATGACTTAGTTCACTGACTGCCAGACAACTGCTGGAGTTCAGTTAATGATGAGACAACTCCCATAGGTCCATTGTCTTAAGTGGGAATTTTGGCTAAGTGAAGACTTCAGGGATTTACCCAATAATAAGTCAGTAATTCAGGATGCACTTAAAGACACATTCAATGTGCCTTTGCAGCAACATCCTTGGGAAGTGAGCATTTGTACTCCAGAGCACAACTGTGAGGAAGTCTAATATTAATTAGGAAGCAAACTCAAGGGCCCTGAATAGGTCCTCATAACAAAAGATCTTTTATTGAATAACTGTAGAGGAGTGCAATGCCAAAGTTTTCATGCCAAAGTAACAATAAATGAATTGCAATTAATGCCTTTAAGGCCAGTCTGTAAATTCAACCTTAGTTTAAAGAAACGAAGAAACTTCTGAAAACATCTTTTAAAGACTGTAAGAGGAAAAAAGAATGAATATAAACTTAAATAAAATACACAGGTTGATTCAACCTGTTTCAGCTGATAAACGGCACAGTACTCGTTCTATGCCAAAGTGACACTTGACCTCTATATATCTTCTTAATGAAGTCAGCATAGAAAGACACCCAGTGAGCCTTTGTAACACTGCAAGCAAGTTGCAAGCTGGGCTTCACTAATGGGAGCTGTCACTTGGTTTTTTCCAGGTCACAAAGTAAGAAGAGCAATTAAATCAAATTGGAGGCTGCACAGATTGGAGCAAGCCTCAATAGACCAGGTACCTAAATCATTAAAGACATAGTTCTTTTCCATGATAAATTGTGGAGGAGAGTGAAACATGCTGCTGGTCATTAATCTAGGCTAATCATCTTGAAAGCTGGGTTGTTTTATTTAGTAATTAACTGGTTATTTGAAAAAAATGATACATGGCCTATAGAGCTCCCATCCAGCAGATAATAACGCAGAGCAACAGGGAATCTCTTGAGGGCAATTCGTGCCTTTTCAATTATAGCCATTGGCAAACTCTGAAAAATGGCTCTACGTTTGTATTGACACGTTGTAAAGAAACACACTCCAATGAACATAGCAGGCATCTTGTTGCATGCTGGTAATTGCTCTAGCCTACCCCTTACACAAACCTCACTAAAGCAAATCAAACATTTTGGAGGTGTCCTTCTTCCCATCCCTTGGATTTACAGTTAGTGCTTGTCATACCCTTCTGCTGGAATTGAGGAAAAAGAGCTGTTATGTGTAGATGGCTAGGTCTGCAATAAAGGGTGCCCCAGCATATTCTGTCACAGGCAGGGGCTGTGCGTCCTCATGCCAATGCACAGTAACCAGTCTGAACTTCTCCGGAAGTGCTCCATGGGATCCTCAACTGGCTGAGACTGAATGCAGTCTTAACTAAAGAAGTTGAAACCTATTTCCTGGGGAACCTGCTGAGTAGGAACACCAGTCGACCAGTCCCTGCTGTCCTACATGTTTATTGATGGACAAAATACACAGGACTGGCTGTCTATCTTTGTGCTGCAGCAAAATCAGAGTGAGAAAGTCTCTGTAAGAACACACTGTAGGAATGGTGTGGTTAGCTTCTAACTAGGAAGGAACTAACCGGTCCCATCTGCCATGTCAATGAAAAGTCAGCATCTCTCAGATCTGGTCACAGCTCTGACAGGATTTCTTTTTTTTTTTTTTACATTTTACACCCAGCCCTTCCAGTCATTTTGCACAGGGACACCTAACTCCTTTGCCCTAGACATGCATGCATAAATGAATAACCTTGAATAACTTTCTCTTTTTGATTGAGACAGATATTTTAGCCTCACCAACAAGTGCATCCAGATGTCCACAAAAAGCCACTCAAATGCTGGGATCATGGAAGCAAACCACATGTTCCCAGAACAGATTTTTGTCCTTTGTCACATATAAAAGACAGCAGGGAAGTTACTTCTGCTGGAAAAAGCCTCTGGACAAATCCATAGAAGAAAACTCCACCAGGTTATATTAAATACATAGACAACAGCTCTGCCTTAAGAAGTTCCTGAATCATGTGCTGCTGGCAGACTACACTGGAGTATCATGCACACTTGTCCTGTTTTTCACTCTATCCTAGGTACATGCTGCTGGCAACTGTTTGAGACAGGATACTGGGCTACCCGGACCATTGGTCTGATGCAGCATGACTGCTCTTTTGTTAAGTATGTTCTCTCTATTTTCCTTTTCTTAGAGAAAAATAATTGTATGACTGAAACAGCAGAAACAGGAAGGAAGGGCAGTACCATTAACAGGTGGGCAAGCACTGTGCAAATGGACGGCTGTGTTGCTCATTGTATCTAACCAACTATACTTCAAAAATAATTTCTCTTTTGAGGAGTCTTTGATGGATATATTGGAAGCAATAGGAGAAAAGAAAGCCTGTTCAATGGGGCAGGAAGCAGCATCCACCATGCAGAAGCAGCATCCCATGCACACAAAGCTTGCAAATACAGGCTGTACAGAGTTATTAAACATGGTTGTGGGGTCAGGAGAGCCCCAGAGCCAGCAGCATCCCACAGTGCAAGCCAAGAAAGCTCCAGCCAGCTTAAAAAAGCACCCGCTAATGAAAAACTTTACCAGGAAAGCAGATCACATCAAGGCCACACAGAAGCCTCAGATCCTTTAAGCTGTGCTTTGAAGACCGGTGGTGACAGACCAACAGATAAAGGCAAGGTCACAGGCCATCAAGACCCCCTCCAACATATCGTGCAGCTGAGTTGGAAAAAAGAAGAAAAATCATTGTTGCTATTTGACTAAACATTATAAACTAAAAATAGCAGAATATCTCTGATTAGGAGAATTCCTGGGGCTTACAATCCTTGCCACTTGGGGTCCAATTTTTCCCTCTTTTATTATGGGCATTAGGCTTTGGACAATACCAAGGCTACAGAGGGCATATGTTAAGTTAGTCTAAGCCTGCACCACGCGAACCTTTGCACCCTGTAGGTTACTTTGTTGAATACTTCTGTATCCAAATGAGCTGTAAAGGGTGCAGTTGTTCTGGCAGCAGCCCGCACAGCTCCCATTAACATGTTTCACGAGTATAATTTTCAACGGTATTAATAATTGTCCTCATAAAAGTCCATGAGAGGAACTTAACGGACTAGACTGTTTTTATTTCCATGAAATTCCTGCTCTTTTAAAAGCTTTTAATATTTTCTACTTTCAGACCTCTACCGTTTCCAGACACAAACTTTCTTGCTTCAATTGTGCTAGTGCCAAATGAAAAGTAAAGTGATCTAAAGTTCTGCCAGACCCCGCAAGTTTCGTTGAAAAAAATCAAAGATCAAAGGGGTGCACCTGCCAGTCCCCCTGAGATGACCAGGGTTGGGCTCTGGGGAATCATTAGCTCTGAGCAGGGATTTATATTTTGACTGCACCAAAGATCTTGCACTGAGAAGGCCCACTGCATGGTCTATTCTACAAAGGATGGCAGCTGGCTGGGCATGTCCACCACAGCAGGTGTAAAGCCATGATACAATTCCAGACCAGGATCTTGGGCCTGGGAGTCAGGCAGAGGAAGGGCAGCAGGCAGGATTCCTGAGCAGTGCTTGCATGTTTGGCTCATTCAGCCACTCTCTCATTTTCCATCAGCAAGGCAGGGTACCCTCACTGGAGGTACAGAATACACTGCTTATTGAAAAGCAACAGTACAAAGTATTATGGCTGAAGCTGGGAGAGTCTACTTAGAAACCTAGCTTCAATAACTTTGCTTATGTACAGAGGGAACAGTATTACTAACCTCCAAGTTCAATATTCAGTCATAATTAACGCTCTGGGGAAACACATTCAAGACAGATCCTAATCGAGCAAATAAAAAGCAGAATGAGATCTCAGTGCTGGAAGCTACAGCACAAACTTAGCCAAAGTAGGGTGGTAATGTTTATCAGTGACAGTAATAAGCTTAGTAAACTTATCTGTTGACAAGATCCATCACAGAGAATTGTTATATCAGTCCTCAATGATTCTTGCAGGTCTCTTAGCCCAGGCAGAAGTTAGAAGCTTGGTGCAGATGATCACAGTGGCACGTTCTGGTCTTTACCACCTATAAATACCAAGGAGCAGGAATTGAAATACTCATAACAAACTGCATTTAAGCAGGTAAGGGATTTTTATTTGTTCCCTAATGTCTCTAAATTGCCCATGATAATCAGTTATAAGAAAATAAAGAAGAAATCTAAGATGTAAAATACTTTTCTTTGTAAAGTATTAACGTTGCACTGGAAATCGGCCTTGCAAAACAAACAAACAAGAAAAAGCACAGAAACTGGCACTAGCTTAAATACTTCGTGCCAAAAAGCACTGAACTCCTTTGATTTCCAGTGTCAGTGGAAACAAACAGCAGAAAAAACGTCACATAAGTCAGAGGACCCATACCCAAGCAATACCAAGCAACCTTGTAAATCCAAGATCAGTGCTGACAGAACGAACCAAGATGAACGATCAGAATGCATGATACCTCAGAATCTCTCCTCTGTGGACCAAGCAAACACAACACCTCAGATGTATCTTAGACCTAACAGGTCTGTTTTCAGGTTATTATTAATGAAATCAATGTGTGCTATCTTGAAAATGTTTGCTTGAAAAGTTATATGGCTAGCTGGCCAACACTTTCCTCTTTATTATCACCTTAAAAAAAAAAAAAAAACAACAAAAAACTGTTTTGTCTGTGGGTGTTCATCTGGGACAGTCTTTTCTGAGTTAATCTCGCCTCAATTCTTCATTACAGTAATTGCAAGCAAACTGCACAGCACTGTGGAATCACAGTGATGACTGAGCAATGCGTAACTAATGGGAATGCCATTCTGGGGGACCTGAAAACCTGAATACTGGCAAAATCACTGAAGAGGAATTTTACAAGCAAGTGGGAATTCATACTATAGTTCTCCCAAAAGGTTTCTGACAGACAACTTAGCACATCCTCTCAGTCCTCTATCACCTAACATGATGTGATGTGATTTCAAGGGAATCCTTTTGTCTCTTTACTCTAAATTAAGCCTTACGTACAGGAAAGCTATTTCCAGAAGGGCTGAGAAAGTGGTTTTCAAACACAGCATACTTCCATGGTGATGCATTTCCAGAGAAAAAAGCCATACCAAAGCACTGAGTTTAGAATTCTAATAAGTAAAAAAGCCTCCCTCGTATTTCTTATCAGCCACGTGGGTTTGTACAATTAAAACTCAATAGCTTCTCCCAGGGCTTTGCTGGGATCCAGAATAGCTCTAAGTGTTCAGTGTGGCATATCATGCTTATTCTCTTCTCTCTGCAGGTCTGTCTGCCCAAGACAACTCCTTGCAAACCTGTTTCTCCCTGGCTGTCGGAAAGAAGTCGTGGTTTTGCTTTGCTGCACTTGTGCAGTGTTTCTGATGATGTCCAGGATCAGGTGTTGGTAAACTCCAGGAAATACTTAGTTCAGGCTGCACAGAAGCCTTTGTTCAGTGAGTATTTCCTTAAAGCAGAAGGCAGTTTTCACATCAGCATTTACGATAAAATCATCATACTCAAAGAACCTGACAAATTCTGGACAAATCCTCCTACCATACATTTCAGAAGTCCATGAATGAACATTTTTGATAGGTAGACAGAGAAAAGGTTTTGTTCAGGGGTTTATAGCTACTTCTTGTTCTAAAATAAACTGGATTATTTTGAGGAATAAATTTGAAGCCAAGAGCTTCTGAAGAACCAGAGATAATGAAGCAATATTAGTCATTATGGAGAGGCCCACGTTGTAAGATACAGATATGCAGTGCCCGAGGGGGGTCACACACCAAACCTTTTAAACAAATAGGTTAATATTTTAAATGGCAATATAAAGCATTCTCTACTTTGTTTTATAACAGCACTCAGCTGTCCCCATCTGTACAGGAATGGTAGTTCGTCACTGTGCAGAAAGTCCTACACCAAAGGCTTAACAGGGCGGAGGGCTGCTGCCAGGCTGCTTGGCCTGCTGAGCTCCTGCTAGCAGTGAAGCTGGGAGATGCTGCCTCACACCGAGTCCAGCTTGCTCATTAGGAGGCTGCCATTCCCTTGCCCACAGAAACTCACTACTGTCTCCCACTGAAGCATGAGCCTGCCCTTCTCCCTGCCACTCCCTATGCCTGAAGGGCCCATAAGCTCTAGCTGAATCTCTCTGGGAACTGTTCCCATATCTGCAAGTTAGTTGCAAGCCTCATTCTCTAGTGAACAGCGTATGGGGATATATGTCATCAAAAAGTGAAAATTGCATGAGCTAAGCTTATTGTAAAGAAGGGATATCAGCCTTGAATATATGAAAAAACAACAACAACAACAAAAAACAAAAAACAAAACAGACATCTGAACTGTATAGCTGCTGGGAAATGAGCTTCTGCTGTACACAATGTTGGTAGGCTCAGCCAGAACAACAGCCACTTCTGCTGTCCTCGTTTGCAGTTGGACATGAAAATACTGCAGCTTTACAAGATGGACAGGCTCTTCTCTCTGATAGGGCTGGTCACTGCTAATTTCCTTTGTCCCCTTCACAGCTATCGCTGGAAAAAGAGAGACAGAGACAGAGACAGAGACAGAGACAGAGACAGAGAAAGAGACAGAGAAAGAGACAGAGAAAGAGACAGAGAAAGAGACAGAGAAAGAGACAGAGAAAGAGACAGAGAAAGAGACAGAGAAAGAGACAGAGAAAGAGACAGAGAAAGAGACAGAGAAAGAAAAAGTTTTCTTTTGCAAAAGCAAGAAAATTGTTCTTACTTCTCCCTCCTGACTGTGATTTCAGTCAAGGCCAATACAGTGAAGGCCTTGTTCTCCCCTGGAAGTTCAAGACAGTTTTATTTAGGGGAAATAGAGGCTTCAGCAGCTTCTTTATGGTAAAAAGAACCTTATAGACAATAAGTGAATCATGCCCCAAAACAGTCACTTGACATCAGTCACAAAAGCTTCCAGCCTCATGATCAATGAGCCTCTCTGAACTAATATAGGAAGAATTACAGTGGTATTTTCCTGAAGCGTGGAACTTTGCCTCTATTTGCTGGGAACACAATTACAATCCCATCTCCTATCCCCCTCAGCTCTGTGAATTACCAGAGAAAAGTCTGCAGCATGGCAAAATGCAGGCAGTAGATCACAGGACTTGTCCCATCTCAGTACCTGGCTGGGAACTGCATGCTGGCCTCTTCCTTGTTCTTTGACCTTAGACTTCTTTTTAGCCTGTGACTGCATTAACCTCAAAGGCAGAGCTGTTTTATTCTGAGACACAGAGGAAAAAGGAAACACCATTAGTTCAACCCCGAAAGGCAGTAAGCAGCACAGGCCAACCTATTTGTGTCCCCACTAAGGTTATAAAAAGCTGTGGTTTTATTTTTGAATGCATCTGTGGAGGGGACCAATCCTGCAAGCTGGTGGACATCTGTCTAGAATAGCAGGGTCCCTCATCCACAAATGTCCCCTTTCTTTGTAGACTCACCTCCTAACAGTGTTAGGGTTAATGTTTCATGTGTAATATCTTAACAGCAGATGTACAGCCAGACACTTTTCAAACAGATTCATTTTGATTAAGGTTCTCTACCATTTTAGCTTGCAAACCATTACCTAAACAAAGATTCCACACGGTTTACATGCAAAATAAAAACTGTGGGTGAAAGCAGAGATGTGAAGCAAAGGAAAGGCAGATCTGCTTTAATCCTCATCCTGGACCTAAACATGAAATAAATAATAAAGCTATGGTGAACAGCGACCAAAGGCAGCATGGAAAAAAATCTGTGTTAATGACTCCATTCTCCTGAGGCATGCTCCCATTGAATTGTACACAGCTGAATTACTCTAGTCTGATCCAGAGTGATGACTCACGTTAGCAAACAAGTGAGCCAGAGATGCTAGTGAAGCAGAAGGGAGAGACCTTGAAATAAACTATGGAGGCTGGGGCTAAAATGACCCTGGACCTTCACAGAAGCAGGGCCGAAGTCTAGCTTTTGAGAGAACAAGGAAGAGGCAAGGAGCAGTGCTCTCTGCTCAGGTAACAGGACGTGTGTGATGGAACTTTGTGTCAGCTGCATTTTGTTTCCTTGTAACATGCTATCATGGAAAAGAAAGAACAGATAGTGGGCTTGCAACAAAGCATTTCCTTACCAGAGGGACTAGCGTTAACTGTACTAATTCACAGTGATTTTTTTTCTGCCAAACATTTTTTTCCACTTTCAGGCGTTTGAAGCCTAGTCTGGACTCCTCAACATAGACCTGCAGCGTAATAAAGGAGTGTGGTAAAGATAGCATTCCAAACAGAAAAGGGCTTCAACAGCAGCCTTGCCATTGCCCTCCAGTGTTTTCAGGAAGAGAGTGGCTTGTTTCAATATCAGTTTGAAGTAACCATGGCAGAGACAGGATGTTTGGTTTCAGAGAGAGGGCAGTCAGTTTATATTGTCAGAGCAAACACTTGCGACTCCAGATCACAACAGCCCTTGTTGTTTACAGAGTGTGTTATGCCAGAATCAGACGCAAAGATGCACTTCATGGTAACAAAAGGGGACAATGCCATTATCCTGCAATTGTCAACAGTGTTACAGTGCTGAAGACTTTAGTTCAATATTTGCCAAGCAGTAAAATGAGCAATGCCTGTCACTTTGTTGACCTAGATGCATCAGTTACTAGAAAAACTATATTGAGCAGGCAGCAGTTCAGTTTCAACTGCTAGGGACTCAAATCCAACCACAAAAGCAAGTGCTATAGAGTTACATCCAGATTAACAAGAACACTGTTGAAATCTTGTTCTGATGTTGTCACCAGGACACAACAAACAAGTGCCCTTATGCTGAGACACTTCCAAACTAAATGTAAAAACAATTTTGTCAGAGGCAGGCTCTTGCAGACTGAAATTTCAAGTGAGATTTAAAACTCTGTAAACAGCCTTCCTGGAAAGGCTGAAAACCTTACAAAAATGTTACCTTCACCTTAATGCAGAATGATTACTGCAGCTTCATTGACAGATGTTCTGCAAGCTTCGGCCTACATCGAACGTTGGCACAGCAGTACACGTGTACCAAACCATACTTTTGTTCAGCCTGCGTCAGCCCGAAAGGCTTCAGCCGACTGCCCCTTCCAGGAAGCCTAATGAACCCGGGAAAGCACCTGCCCTTGCCTTGCTCCAGAGGCAGATACAGGGAGGATTAGTACTCCAGTTGTACCCAGTCCTGGGTAAGCGGCACAGGTCCTAGACTGAAGGCAGCCTAAATGTCCTTCCCTTGCACTCATCGTGACAGCTCTCACTGTCAAATCACTTCATCACTTACCTGCTGCTGCAATCCATGGACAGTAGAATGAAAAGTCAGTAGAATGGGGTTGTGCCAGATCACATTACAGAGTGAACAGTACAGACACACTTTTGCAAAGAAAAAGAGTGAAACAACACTGAATTAAAACAAAAATCAAGCATGATCTCTGTTCAGTGGAGGCACTGATTCAGGCCTCAAAGGGCTGACAATACCCAGGCTTCATCTAAAGAGCTGACAGCCATTCCTCCCCTGCTACACTGAGCAGCACCTTCACGCCTGCAGGTGAAGTCTGTCAGAATCAGTACAAGATCGGCATTCATAAAAATCCCTCTTAGCCCACACCACAGCGAAAGAGCAAGACAATTTTGCAAAGGCTTGATTTGTGAAACCTACTATTGACAGCGTCTTTGTGTTTCACTTGGGAGATGCAGCAAAAATACTTTTTCCCCACTTTGCCCGAGGAATCAATCTCTCATATCATATCCCCTGCCACTCACTCTCCTGTAACAGTGTCCTGCATACCATACTGTGACTGCATGGACTCTGCATGCTAGGTGTTTACTAACTAGTAAACACACTAAAACAGGCATGACAAATCCCTAGTGTATTAAACAGTGTCCCACCCGTTAGCTTCATCCTGTGCTTTTCTAAGACAATGCACATATGTCACAGAGATTCTTCTCCAGCTTATCCAAGTTCTAAGACAGGCTTTTCTTTATATTTTAAAAGAGGCCTTGGATGCTAAGATACCATTACGCTTTCTTAAGTAATGTCACAAGACTTCTGGTTTGGCCACACAGTTACTCTTTAGAAATGAAAGGGAGAGTACGTGCTTCTGCTTGGGACAAGTGGCAAAAACACCGCAATCTTTTTTTTTTCCCTCCCCCCACCCTCTCTTTATAAAGAATAGAGGAAAAGAGAGAAAAAAAGATCAGGAACTTAGTTCAGTCACTCTGGGAACCAGCCTTTATGTACTGTTTACCAAAAGGATGAACTGGGGAAAGGGGTGAGGGGCAAATGTGTGCATTAGGTCTCACCTGCTGATTCTCAGGAGTCATGAATATTCTTATAATCCCTGTCGCTTGGCCCAACAGGCTACAAGTCTTTTCATCACAAAGTTCGATTTCAGTGAGGATCCAGGAGTTGTTCTAAGCGTCAGCAAGTGGTATAATATTCCCTTGTTTGCACATGAAAACAGTCTCTTGCCACCAACCAGTCCACAATGCTTCTTCTCTGCTACTCTTTATTAATAGCATTTGTCTTTCAGACTAGATTATACACTTATATAAATTCTGGTATGGGCTATGCAGAGACCAGGCAGCAAGTCACAATTTCTGAGGTAGCATGTTTCTTTGCATACATATGCATACATACTATATATGTTGAGATATAGGTATATCCACAAAGTATGTGCTGCACACTTGTAGCTAAAACCAAGACACCAGAAACTAAATTGAAAAGGGATGTGAGCAGTAGCAGGAATTATACACTTCTCAAGCCAGGTGCCTCTACTGTGAAAATCTGACCTTCAACACATCACAGGCCAGAGAATGTCACCTGGTGTGGGAGTAATTTACTTGCCAATCGGGCAGAGGAGGACGGAAAGAAAGTTGTGCTGGCAAGAAAAGACAACAGGGTGTGTAAAAACACGTAACAAAGAAGTGTACAGAGATAAACCTTCCCAAGATAACCTATTGCTAGCTGTATAAGCCTTGCTGAATTCTAATTTTCAGGCACTGGCCAATGGAAAATTTTCTTTTATTGAAAAGGGAAATGTTACCTTCTCCAGCTGAAGGGACAGACCATACATAAACTGACAGGAGGTTAAAACATGGTTTTTTTAAACAGGAAGGTCTTATTTTCTTTACAGAAATAGTATCCAGTGGCAACCAGTGAAATAAATATTTAATAGCTTAAAAAAAGCTTCCTCACAAAAAGATCTAATTGATCAGAGCTGATAGATAAAAGTCAAGACAAAAATTAGTCTTTTGTCCACTGGTTAGAGCAGAGGTATTATACGATAACAACAAAAGGGATGGCCTTCCTTGTTACTGGCGGAGGATCATTTTTTAATATTAAGGGCTTTATACAGTCAATATTCATGCTGGCCTTGCTTGTGAGAAAGTAGACAAGGACTCACACAAAGCTATGTATCACCAGTGTTGGAACCCTGTGAAAGTATAAACTCCTTCAGCAACTGGGGGGTGGAGCAGGGAAGCTATTCAATTTGGCTGAAATATTCAGTCCGTAATTAGTCCTAAGCTACAAAGATAATTTGCACATACAAATAGCATTCAGGTTAGGTGGATTTGAGATTGCAACTGTTAGATGAGCTCGTCTTTCACCTGAGATTTATAAACATGCCACAGAGGAGTCACAAATGAAGCATGAGCAAAGAGTTTATTTTGGGGATGTCCTGAATCTGTGCAAGATGCGGAATTTTGCTTTTCAAGCTTAACACTATTTGTATCATAAAATGTCATTATCATGAAGTTCTAGCAAACACATGCAGAAAATCTGTTAATATGCACAGGAATCAATATGATAAACATCCCTTCTGTCTGTACAGTCAAGCTATAGTGCACCAACATCAAATCATTAATACATCTACGGTTTTAAGGCAACACCCTTACCTGGGATATGACCATCCTCTTTCATTCCCTTTATGTCTGTATTTTTCACATCAACTGTGAGACCGGATTAGCTGAAGTTCTTGCAGATTTGTCCCAATGTCTGATTTCTCTTGTGGAATCTTTCTGTAAAGCATACCTGCAATACAAAGTGATGAGCTCAAATCATAAACAGGCCTCTCACTAAGTTTCTACTGGACTAAGTAGATGGAGGTTGTTGTGCATCTTCCATTTTCCTCCCAAAGATATATGCTGCTGTGGCAGTTGAAATTATCCAGAACTTTTCTCTTCAGCAGAATACTTCCATGAATATTGAGTGTGATATAATGCAAATTGTTTCCTGTTGTGGTTTAATCATGATTTCACACTTCAGATATTGTGAACTTACTGCTATGTACACTTAAGACTCGGAGGAGTAACATTTTTGTGTTATATTTAACATCTTTGGAACCCATTACTTCAGAGGTAAAAATGACCCTCCAAACATCATAGCACTGACTGTGCAAGCGGCAAACTGACAACTATGCAGGATAGCTATGACGATATTCCCACCTCACATTTTGCTGCTGGTCACATTCCTCTATTCTTCCTTCTACAAAAGTATCTTCAAGGATAGAAGTATTGGAAAATCTGGTATTAAAGGACTCATTGCTCCTAAAATTCAGTCCCGGTATGTGGGAAGCCATTGCTTTCCTTACCATCAAACACATGATCCCAGATCAATCCCTAAACAGACCAACATGACTGTTCAAATCTAAGAACTACTCCGCCAACTTCAGACACTTGGCTGAAATATCCCTTTGCAAACTGTTGCTTAGTGTACTCTATACTCAGCTTTTCTCTCAGCCTCTACAACTTCTTCCCAACTAAAAAAAGTTAACACCAGGCTGTTCAAAGCTTGTTCTTTGTTTGCTTCTTGCATGCGCTCGAGACAGATGTTTCAAGGCATGAAACAGGATATAAACACATGCACATTGAAAAAAAAATTAAAAAAAGGTGTCCAGGTGTTTAAGCAATGCCAAGCATTAAAGAATACCAATTCACTGTTTTCTCCTTTAATCTGGCAATTCCAAGGGACAAGCGTGTCAGGACATGTACCCAGAACCCCTTCCGCTCAGCTGAGTTCAGACAAGGTCTGCATTAACTCCCCAACCTGCAAGAAAATTATTTGAAACAAAAGGTTCAGATATGTCCCCTTCCCTCCAACAAGCCTGGAAACAAATGGTACAGGAATGAGGTCAGAAAGGAATCATCCGCCTACCATACCGCTGAATTCATTTACCTACCTCAGAGCCCATTCAAGGGAAGGGGTGGGATGGGGAACAAGGGATGATATAAAGCAGAATGAAGCTCTGGGGTCGCTTGCTACATTACAAGATTTGACAGGCCTTTGCCAGCCTTCAGCTTCTTTGTGTCTTTCACATAATAGAGAAACACAAACTGAGCAGCCTGTGATCTGGGGGTTGCACTATTAGACGGAGCAAACCCTTTGCAAATGCTAATAGTATTGTAGCATCCTGTCACGCAGCAACACAAAAAAGGATGTTGATTTTCACATGAACCAGAACAGACTCATTGTACGGAAGGTTGCAATGAATGTTCCATCTCTAAACATCAAAAGTCATAGGCAATTGGCTTGTGGAGATGAAGCAAAACACTGCTTTGAATGTTCTTAAACATACAGGGCATACTGTTAGCGTAATACCTGTTTCATAAAGCTAGCAAAGAGAGAACACTTTCTTGAAATGGAAGTGAAAATGATCTCTGGTTATGATTTTTGTAGTGAAATCATTTCTAGAGCTAAAGAGGCTTATGTTATTTACTGTATTCTATTATAAAAGCCATAGCTAAAATACAGTAGATAGAAAACTTTTATAAAACACCCTTTTAATTCACACTTTATTTACCTGTATTTACATATTTACCCGTATTAGGAATAGTTTAATCCAAGATGTTAATAAACGCACCACTCTGATTAACCTTCAAGAGGCTCACTGTCATTCTTGGGGTTAAAAACTTGACCAAAGCTCATCTTGTTGTCACTATCAACAACAGCACAGAAACCCATTTTTGAGACAGAAAGTGACATCAACACACAGATTAGGATGCACTGCTCCTGAAGCTACCTTAGAACCTACAGACTTCCAGCAGCAGCAGCAGCAGCAAGAAACAGCCTTTGTCAGTGTTCTGCAACACAAACACAGACCATTTGTAGCTATGCAGAGTAAACAACTTTTCAGCAGAAATGACTAGAAATAATTCTGGAATTGGCTTTAGAACCACACCAATAGAGCTAATTCCAGAATAAATCCCACAGCCAATGGCAGGCTCGTTTCTGCATTCAGCTCGAGAACCCCACCGAGAGTCAATTCAGAAACACTGCTACAATACTGTCAGACTCAACTCACAGCCTTCTTGCCAGAATCACTTCTAGAGCCACTTTTGGAAACGTTTCCCAGCTAACTTCCAATGCCAACCCAGGAAGCATGCCTAGA
>VXAL01008318.1:39189-74674 GCA_013399475.1 Chauna torquata | reverse complement strand
CCGGCCCTGCCGGGCCGCTCCCCTAGGGGGCACACGAGGCCCTGCTCTGCCCCGCGCTGGCCTGCCCAGCGGCCTGACGGAGAAGCTAGAAACGTAACGAACAAAATCTGTCCGTGGTACTTAACCGAGTCTTTTTTTTTTAAAAACCATTTTCCTGCGTATCCGCGCGGTTATAGTTGTTTTTCAGATTATTATTTTTTTAATTTTTTTTTTTTTTTTTTTTTTTTTTTNNATTTTTTTTTTTTTTTTTTTTGCTTTTCATGCCCTTTCGCTTCCATTCGCCGGGGCTGCGCTTGCCCGGGGGGCTGAGGACCAGGGGTGCAAGGCCTTGCCTTCGGCCGTGCGCCTGCGCTGCTCTGGCGAGGCAGAGGCAAGAGGTCTGGGGCTGTGCTAACAACGAAAAAATGAAAGCGGGCGGTATTTTTTGGCCCCCAAAAGGCCTTTACAAGCCACGAGACTGATTGGAAATCATGGTCCGAAGTAGCTGCCTCGAGATTCGTCAAGAATCCAGAAAAATAGTCTTAATCACCATTGTTTTGTGTTGTGGCATCTTGTGATTCTTGATCGTACATATCATCATCGAATCATCGAATATCCTGAGTTGGAAGGGACCCACAAGGACCATCGAGCCCAGCTCCTGGCTCCACACAGGACCACCCAAAAATGGGAAACACCGTGCAAAGAGTGAGCTAGCAGAATGTGCTGATGAGACAAACTGTTAAGCCGGTCCTTCAGCACCGTTGCACACAGGAGACAGCTGGGTGGTTTCCTAACGCCACCTTAGGTGCTGCCAACCGAAGGTGAAGTACACCCGGCAGGAAAGAGATTGGTTGGTGAAATTACATTGTTAATTTTGGGAGCTGTCAGGAAGAAGACTTTGCGTCAGCTGGCATTGTTGGGCATTGAAAAATTCTGTGTGTGTGTATGTAAAGTATTACAGTGAAATTAGCTTAGCAAAGTTGTGGATTGGAGTGCTTTGTTTGGGGTTTTTCAGCCAAAGTGAATGCCTGGGGTCCATGGGTAGCCCAAACCTCTGATTGTCATCTCGGAAGAGAATGGAAAGATAAGTAAGGACAACGCTGCCAGAAGAGTACTGAATGGTATTTTCATTTAAAAAAAAAAAAAAAGGAAGAATAGAAGGGAATTTGGGAAAAAAAAATCTTTAGTTAGAGCTGTTAGAAAGAAGTCTGGATGGGTGTGATAGAAATACATGCTTTGTGATTGTGGAATGTGTATTGCAGGGTATGAATGAGGCTGTTTTTTGAATCATTAGACATTTATATTTATTATTTACTGAAGTTTATAGGTTTCCCATGCCAAGCAGGTTGAAAATTAGAAAACAATGACTTCATTTTTTTTCACTCTGGTACTAGTTTGGAAGAAATTTCTCAGTTAGTTACTCTGTTGTGACATCCTTAGTGTATTTAGTGTTTTATCTGAAGTGTCCTGTACGAGCTACTGAGCAGGACCTATTGCTGCATGACTGCATTCCTGTTTTTACTACAATTAACTACTGAAAACGATTGCGGAAAAGATATTTAGGAGCATCAATATAGTTAAAGGTGCTTTTTCTTTTTGTTTTTCTCATGACTGGTACAAGGCTGGAAAATTATGAAACTTCCACGTCCAAAATAGCTCTGACCATGGTTGAGGTCTTGTTGTCTAATGCCTCAATCTGTTGGTGAAATGTGACTTATTTCCATAGTCTGTATTTAGTTGGTTGCCTCAGTTTGGTTTTATTTTATACGTATAATTTATGTTTTGGTTTGAAATTCAAAACAAAGTAAGATTGTATTCTGCGTTACTACATTTTTATGGGACTCTAGAGTGCCTAACTCTCGAGGAGTGATGCTTTTCTGATGTACCCAGGATGCCTGCTGATGGTTGCTGAACTCCTGAAACAGATATTGGTGACAGTTTAAAAAGCAGCTATGTCTCTTAGAGTGGCTAGCTCTTTTAGAAATATCTCAGCCTGATTAAGAGCTATGTGAAATATTACTATATAGGTATCTGCTGGAAAGCTGTGTTTTGAGGATCAAGTCACTGATGGCTGTTGGATTTTTGTTGTTGTTTTTTGCTTTAACTAAACCCGTTTCTTTTTGTAGCCTGCAGAGTAAAATGAAACCTAGTCTATGTTCATGTATTAAATGTCAGTTGAAATGACAGCTATAGAAAGGTGCAGACCTCTCTGCAAAAGGGCAGATCCAAAAGGGCTCCGCAGTCATGTCTTGTCTTATCCCACCCGTATGGGAAGACAACCAACACATGGGTATGTTCCAATACAAAAGTCTGCAGATAGTTGTGTGTTGTTTTTTTTTTTTTTAAGCAGATATCCGTTCATTTTCTTATTTTAAAGAAAGCAATTCAAGATTAGTGTTGGTTGTGCTGCTTGGATAGTTACCTGAGACCTTGTACTATATTTTTGTGTGAACACATATACATATATCATACCTTTATATAGATGTGTGTGTATATATGTATATACTCAAATTAGTATGTATTCAAATTAGAAATGGGATGGTCATGTGCTTTGTTTTTTGTTTTGTTTTGTTTTCCCCCTGGTGTCTCCCAAGAGCAATTGTTAAGGTATCTTAGAGGGATGGAACTGTTTGTTTGACTCAGAGCGCAGTCTGCAATTTGAGTTACATATGACGCTGTTCTTTCCGGATATTTAATAATAATTTCTGATGTCTCTACAGACCGGCTTGTTTCTCAATATGTCAGCCTCTGTAACCGCTGCCTGACTTTTGATTTGTTGTAGTTTTAACCTTTCTTTTTCTTTTTTTGCAAAAGCATGCCAAATTTTGCTAAATTTTTCCTCTTTTGTTTTTAAGTACTTCAGTGGTGATTTTGATAAGTACATATATACTTATGTCCTATAAGCACATACATTCCAGTATGACAGCTGTAACTCCTGTGCTACAACTCTGTTCTAGAGGCACGAAGCTGTTTAGGTGCTTGCTTTGTATGGTATCTCTGGTACCTAGCCTGACTTGCCACTAATTTTGGCTGTGACCTGGAGCTGAGAGCTGGCTAGACGTGAGGAGCTGATAAGCTCCCTGTGTAGCTGCCGCCAGCGTTGTTCTCATGGGCATAAATGGGGGCTTGTTCAGCGTGGAGCTCTGCCTGGTGAGAAATGTGATAAGAGCAGTTGAAATAAATAAGAGACTCAAATTTTTGCAGATAAGAATGATGAGCTTTAGCTGGCAAAACTTGCTCTGTTATGTATAGTGGATGTATTATTGCTGCAGAGTGCCTATTTTCAAAGCAGCTGTGGACTAACTAGTATTAGTTATTTATGAAGACAGTTCTGAAAATGAGTGGCAGAAATGCCACCTCTGTAGACTTTATTCCCTGAGATTCACTGTTTTTCTCTTGACTTCTAAATTCTGTGTGAGATGAAATGTTGCAACATAATTCATATGCCATTACTGGCTTTTTTTTTTTTAGCTTAATTTATATGCAAGGTTTATTCTTAAATGCAGTCCTAATTGTCTACTGATTACATAAAAGCTGAAATGAATAAACGTTTTCTATTAAAGGATTTGATGCTGTGCTTTCCTTGTGTCTGTGAGAAACTGAACTGTGGGGAGGACTCAGCCAGAGATGCAGAAGTTAGAAGGGGGATAAGGGTGGAAGGGGAACCCTACCCTTTCCAGTAGAAGTTTTCTGCTCAGATTTGCAGAGCATTTTTGTTTCCTCTGACTTCTGGAGAAGCAAACACATTCAATACTGTCCAGAAGAAGGCAGGTGTAGAAATAGGTATATGTAGTTTGATTACTGTATTTCAGGTAGTGCTGGCTACGTACATGCCTCACGACAGAGACTGCCCTGAGAAGCTGTTCAGTGGCAAACAGAAATACTGTCTGTGTGATACTGATATAAAAAACTGACTTCTGGGTTGCAGAATACAAAATGCTCATTCTTACTAAGCTTGCCATGTTTGTGTCAAGCAGTGTAATAGAGGAGCATGTGATAATAGTGCAACAATTAGATGGATCGGGGTGCCAGCACTTCAGCACATAGTCAAGCTTAAATTCCACTTGAGGATCCAAGCCTGTTGTTTCCTTTTGGCAAGGCACCTTTGGAGTCAGAGCCAGCTAATAGGAAATACTCAGCGCTGGGGCTTAACTGAAATTTAGGACATCTGAACCTTGCTTTCAGGGTACGTGTGATGTGGTGAAAGAGAGATGGCAAAACCAAATGTTTCATGGAGAATTCTTGAACATTTTTAAGTGAAGCGGTAAAGATAGATTGTCCATTTCCTTCCTCTTAAATCTATCCAATCTTTATTTCAGCTTTTTCTTCTACTGTGTGTGGTGTATAAATCTAGTCCTAAAATGTGGGAAGTTCTTATTCTGAGTAGTTGGAAGGTATATATTTGGGGACAGCAGTAACTATGAGGCAGATTCAATGTTTTTCGTTCCAGTGTTTTAGCTGTCATCATCCTTGGATCTAGAATTTGCTTTTCCTTTAGTATTATATATAGAAAAGAGAGAAAATCCTTAAGATTAACGGTAAAATTTCCTGACCTGGGTCTGTGATCTGCCATTCGAGCAGACTTTTTGGAAAGCCAGAATTTGAAATTCTGTATTTGTGTCTGGACATGCTGTCTTGTTTAGATCTTTAGAATTTATTATTCTTTTGGGAACTGCAGTAAATCTGCGATCAAAAGTGATAAAATTCTTGGCCATGAATTAGTGCAACTCCTTACTGGGGGTCGGCAACTTCAATATACATATTTATTTCGTGTTCTGATTTGCTGTGTAAATTGTCTGTTCTCAAATGAAAGTGGAAACATGATGATGAGGAAGGCATTGATTTTTAAACTGAAGTCAGCGTATTACAAAATTTACCAATATGCACTTAAAAAAAAAAAAAATACAGCCCAAATCCTCAGCTATTGGGAACTGTGACAAGGCAGCTTCCTTTGCAATCATTCAATTTACTTCTGCGAACTTGGCCTAGGGGCCCCTGAGTCTTTTATTTGGTTAAGATTTTTAGAACTGAGATAAAAGTAATGATCAGATCATCTTAAGCATTCGTAATAGCAGGTTAAGGAGATGAGAACTTTAGTCAGAAACCTGATAGTGCAGGAAGTTGCTTTCTATCTTTCCCATAATCTTAATGGATTGCTATCTTGAATGATGAATCAGTGCTTATATGCATAGTTACGTTGTATGCTCTCTTTTGAATGCTTGAATTTGCAATCTCAGATGTTTTTTGAAGAAATTTTGTGTATCTAACTTCTTAGATGAAGGAATTTTTTCAAGTGATTATTAAGTAAAAAGTAATCTTAGGAGAAATCTCATGGTATTGATGCCCACATGCTTTGAGTTAACAGCTTACTTAGCGCCATTCTTCTAAGATGTGGTGAACGGTCAAATGTTGCGTTTTGATCTAGGCGTGTTTACATCTATGAGCTGAGTATTCCCTCATTATTTCCTGTCTTCTAGCCCAGCAAATCTGAAACCCATTTCCCCTCGCTAAAGACAGGCCAAACAAGTTAAGGGTGGGCTTTGAACACTTGATTCTGCTTCCATATGTAGGAAAGGTGGGTTAGACTTGTTTCAGACTCTGTGACAGACACCCAAGAAACACTACCATTTTGCCTGGTGATCTTTTCCTTAGCTTGTCTCACTTCTTTCCTTTCAACTGGAGTAAAGAGCATCTGATTTTTGTTTGTTTGTTTGCTGAGCCAGAGAAATCCACCCGTGATTTTGAATGTAAGGAGATACTATCTCAGATTTCAAGAGATGATGAAGTTATCTTGCTCTAAATGCAAAGGCTTGAATGCAAGAATTCATTGGTGCTTTGGAGGAAATTTCCATACATTGATGAGAGAGATGCTCTGGTTACAGTATGTGATATGAATGTGAAGGGCTTGTAAATAAATAGAAGAAGAAGAAGAAGAAAAAAAGGCAGTGTCAGAAAAGCACAGGTAAAATTTCCAATTATTATTTGGTGTCTGGCTTAGGAATGCATATTAATTGGAGAAAGATGCTTGTAGGCTTTTCATTTGTTAACACCAAATCAAGAAATGCATTTAGTTGATTACCATTGTTTTTTCACCTCTCCCACTCTTAATGGAGTCTCTTAATTTTAATACTACACTTTTTTAATTGTTTGCTTTCCATGCACTATAGTGGCCTTTCACCTTTTTGGGACTGTTTGTTCTGAGCAACGGTCAGAGCGATAGCGCGGCTCCTGTGACATCAGAAACATTTTTGTTGGCAATCTTTCCTGACGAAGGACTCTGAAGTCTGACAGTGGTGAAGATGACTAAGTAGAGACAGATTTATGTGGAAATCTTATTAATACCCATAAAAGAGAGAATGAAGGCATAAGAAATTTGGCTTCAAATAAACAACCAAAAAATGCTCTGTTCTTAGAAGCATTTGGCACAGCTCCATCATGCCTTTTGTGGGAACTGGCTCTTTGTCTGGCCTAATCTCGATCCTTTTTTTTTTTTTTTTTTTCCTTTTTAAAGATTACTAAAGACTTCCACTTTTCTCCAACTTTCTCACAGTAGAATAAAATTAATTTTCACTTTGGAAACGCGCAAATCAGTTAATTATTTTAAAGACAATGTAAAACAGATGTCTTGCCTTCTTTCTCAGCAAAGATTTAATGGTAGCCTTGCTGTGAGATCTTTCACTGCCACCAAATGTCCCTGGATGTTACATGCTGCTCTCATAATCGAAGTGATTTACAAAGAAGGGGAAATATTTTTCAGCTACAGAATGTGATGGCTGGAAAGAAACTGTATCAGAGATGGGAAATCATAATTCAGTTTTTTGGTACTTGGATCTAAACTTACGCAGACTTGTTAAGAGTTGAGAGCAGGCTCTGAACTTCATAGCAGAGGTCCCTCTGTTCATAGTGGGTTTTGTGGTTCCAAGCCTTATGGTAGGTGGTTCTAGTTTAGTCACTTTTTGATTCAACTCTGCAGAAACAGAAAGGTAGCAACTAATTGAGCATTGCGTGTTTGTTCCCTCTCGTGTATGTGTTTGTTTTAGCCCGTCTGTAGCTTTGGGAGTCTCACTGGCTCCCCTGCCATTGATGTCAAAGCTCCCAAGAAGAGTGCCCTGCTTGGCACACCCAGCGTGCTTATTTCACATTTGCTGTTGGCAGCAGAAGTCCCTCCATCATACTGCTGGAAAGAAAACCTCCTTCAGGCTTTAATTCAGTTCAGCCCAGGGGGCAGGGAATATTGAAACCTGTGTGCAACAACAGAACAAGCTCAGTGCCTGTCAGGAAAGACTTGCCAGCAGTCAGCTGAAAGGTTCTTCATAGTGGCCTTGGGGAAGGTGCCTGTGATGCTTGGTGCATGCTAAGCTGCGTGTGCTTGTCTGTGCAGCTGCAGTGAAGTTTTATACTTAAAAAATTCATCTTGATTTTTGCTATGACACATACTACGTTGAGGCAAAAAAATTTTATAAATAATGTATTTTTTATTTTTATTGTATTATATATAAAAAAATACCTGCCTGTGTTCTTTGCATGTGGGTCGAGCTTTTCATTGTGTGAATGGTTTCTAATATTCTAAACATTGTTTCTTCCCTGTTCCTGTTGCATATGTAATTCAAACAATTCCTGGTTTCCTTTAAATTGTTACTGTAATGACCTAAGTGTGTAATTAGTCAAGACATTGAGTTTTAGATCTTTAACTGATCCATGTACCAGTGAGCATCTTGTACTTTTTCCATACATGTATTATTTTTCTCAGTGAGAAGAGTATGCCAAGCTCACTCCTGATGTGAGCATATAGTGATCTGAAATAGGAAGCAATGAAGTAGCTTTTAGGGCTGGCTTATAAGCAAGATCTTATTCAAGAAGTAAAGAAATAAAGAATATATGTAGTTTTTAGTTCTGCTTTTAGCACTGCCTTTGAAACTGTAACCCGTTCAGAGGAACAAAACAACAACAAAACCAAGAAGAAAATAGGAAAGTATTCCTATCTGGATGAGGAGATCATTTATATCCTATAAAAATCTTCACCGTGAGCTGTTGCTTACAGACCTGGAGAGACAGCTTCCATGGACTGGTCATTGGCCGCTTTCCCTCATCTGGGGACACTATGAAGTGTACCTCATTGCCCAGTTGTAGGTGGGATTGATATCCTGCAGATGGCTTGTTGGCCAGGAGGTCCAGTTGTTATCTTGTATCTGAAGTCTCAGGGCTGTGCTCCTGTGATGATAGCACTTACTGTGCTCTTCAAGTTCCTAAGATGCCATAGTTCTTTTTATTAACTCCTGGTAAAATTTCAGGACTGCTGTCTCCACCCATCCTCTACTTTTGCATTTGTGTATCATTTTGGAGACCAGTAATGCTGCAAGAAAACACATTTTGTCAGGCCAGTAGGTTTTAAGTTGCTTTGTCAGAGGCTTCCAATCAGAGCTCCAAGGATTGAAATCTGTTACTCCTTCGATGTTTGAATATCAAATGGCAAATTGGTGTCCCCTTTTCTAATTTTACTTAGCATTTTTACTGTTCTCCTCACCTTTAGAAAACCCTATGGAATTCTGGCCTGACCTTATGAGGTACATCATACATTCAACTCGTGCTGAACTCGACGGGCAGTAAGAATGAAACTGGGCACAGATTAATCCCATGTTAGCTTTCATATTAAACAGTGTTGTGGAAAAGCTGTAGAAGCTAGTGTAAGTTCTTGCTGGCCCAAGGGCATAGGTAGAAGCTGCTAGCTCTGTTTTGATGGTGAGCTGTTCTGAACTGCTGTCTTCTGAGTTGGAGGACTGCGGGACATCTCTGTAGGTTTCTGGGAAGGTGAGTGAGGGAAAGCATGACAGCTCTTCCTCTGGGGTGAACTATATCTTGTTGGCCATACCTGAGGCAATTAAAATAGCAAATTGAGGTGAATATCTGCTGTATTCCTCTTCTGTCCTGTCTAACCTTCCTTCCTTCAGATGTGTGACTTACCTGAGACTGGCTAGCTTCACGTTCTGCAAAATGAGCGTGCAGAGGTATTTGAATAAAATTCAGTTTGAAGGGAAATATGTTTCTCAGGCTCCCCTTGTTTGCCATGGAGGCCAAACGCATTGCATCCGGTCTCTGCTGGATGAAGCCTGGAAGTCCAGAGTTCCCTCTGAATTCTTCTCGTACTTTACAGCTCCTCCCCGCTTTGTATATACAAACAACATTCTTTGAGGGGACTGGAAAGGGCGGAAATGGCTGCTAACAAAAACCATATCTTTTCTGATATATCAGAAGATACCAGAAAAGAATAGTGTGCTCTGTGTCTGCTGGTAGCTGATTTCTTTTTTCATCCTGCGTATTCTGTAGCAATGGAGGATTGGTTTGAATACTAGGGAAAACCTTTCTAACAGTAGTGGTGGTAAAGCACTGCGACAAGGTATCAAGGGAACTTTCATGTGTGTTCAAAAGGCTCTTTTAAAACAGGCTTTTGGATATTCTTCCAAGCAGGTCTAGATGCTTGCTTTTTCTTAGGCAAGCAGAGTTGTTGCTGTGTCTCCCCCACTCCTGCTGCCTACATCTGCCTGCAGGCTATTTCCCCCGGCTGCTGGCCAGCATCCTTGTGCAGTGCCAGTTCTGCTCACCCGCACGATGCCGAGCCTGACCAGTAAGCCCAGTTTATGTTCCATTTGGTGCCTAATGTTACTCTGGAGCTGGGAGCTTGCAGTCTAGGTCCCTGCCCTTGGACAGGATTACAGAAGAACAGATGAGGTTTCGTGCGTCTCTGTTGTGTTACCCTTCTCTGGTTCAGGAGTTGCTATGCTGTTTGGTTTCCATTATCAAGTTGTGATTAGTGGCAGGTTTTTGTTTGCTTTTCTTTTTCTTCCCCTTCAGTGCTAGCATTTGAGTCCCAGGTAGGATTCTCATTGCTCTTTGTTTTGGCCAAGCTACAAGTTTATCTATTAAGTCCACTTGTTAGCTTAATGCCTTTGTGGCTGCCAGAAGAGCGCTACGTGGTGTGAGGTGAAGTGGCCGGGAGCTGTTCGGATTTGTGTGCAGCGTGGTTTCTTAGCAGCCAGATAAGAGATGACAGTTTGAAGGACATGACACAGCACTGAAGGGCCAGACCTTTCAGTCCCTGCTCACGTGAGCTAGCAGCATTCGAGTTCGGAGAAAGCTCCCGCATGAGGAAGGGCGCGGGGATGTGTTCTTGTAGAGTACAGCACGTTCGGTGCACGACACCTCCTCCGCCCCACCCAGAAGTTCTTGTTTGGTTGGTTTTTTAGTATGCTCCTTGTCAGTTCGTGTTGTACGTTGTTCCCACCCACCCACCCCCTTCTTTTTTGGAGTCGCTTCAGCCTGAGTTTACTGTATAGTTTTTAAACGGCTGTTAAAATCTCAGTTTGCCAACTGTAAAATTGCCCAATTGACTCCAGGAGATAATCATTCCCAGAGGAGACCTTTGAATGCATTGACTGTCATTAGCAATAGGTTAGATGCCTCCAGGTACCTTTCTGGGAAGGGAGTCTTCTTTTCAAAACTGTATCTGCTTGCTTTGCTAAGAACTAAGCAACTGGTTAGTGTGACCTGTAATAAAAGCCCTCTTTTAAATTTGTGTTAAATCCTCTTAAAGAACTCTCTAGTTAATGCTTCTCAGCATAGAAATAAAGCAGCTGTTGTGACTGTGAGAGGTTTTAAAGTCTCAAATCAGGAAGAGCTTCTCAGCTTGATGTACCTCACTGGTCTAGGGCAGAGCAGTCCAGAGCTGGTGGACTCCAGCTTGCCTTTGGAATCTGTTGAGCGTGAAGAGTTTGTGCCTGAGGACTGAGTTGTATATTAAGTGGGGAGGTGACACCGTGGGGGAAGATAACCAGTGACAAGAACTAAGATTTTCATAATTTTCCTTTAAGTAAAACAAAACAACAAAAAAAAAAGTGTAGTGGGTTTCGGTGTATCAGACTTGAAGAATAAACCCCTTCCTTCCTTCCTATGCGGGACTCCAAAATTCAGCAGTGGAAATACTGGAGATGCTGACCTTACTGATAGCTTAAAATACCTTGTTAAAACTACTTCCAGAGACTTCTGGCTTTGAAGATGCAAAACTGAATAGCTCTACATTGTATCAGAGCTCCTTCATATGTCTTGCTTCCTCCCCCTGAGTCAGGGAAGCAGAATTAAAAACAAAACAAAACAACAACAACAAAAATGAACAAACAAAAACAAAAAGCAGGGAATATTGCTTGGGATTAGGCTTCTCTCATTCTGGCGTTTCCACTTGTGAGCCTGCAGTGGTTACAGGGCTGTTAACTGAACTGTCTCCTCCATATTTATGTCTCTCCGGCTGTGCATGGGTCTCTGCGCAGTCTTGGGCATCCTTAGGATCCTGGGCTCACAAGGGGGAGAGCAGGGTTGTGCTGTGGATGCAGCAGTACAAGCGCAGATGACACAGTTGAGGACCAGGACTATTTTAAGTAGGGAACTCATTTGCAGAATGGAAGTGTTCATATATAGAATAAGTATATATGTGTATTTTTAATTAATGTCTGGATATCTGCAGACCTATTAATAGATGAAAATAAGGAGAGGAGAGAGAGGAAATAATGCACCACAGCTGTGATTTATCAAGATTGACGTGAAAACAAATATTGTTCTAGTAATCAGAGGAAATTCTTTGTAAAGCATGTACAAGAAAGGTATTTTAACCCACCTCAATGATTTCCTGCCTGACTGTATCCAAAGAAAATCAGACAGACTCCCCCCCACCTCCCCAAGTGTCACTTTTAAATAACTATTTCTCTGCTCCCTCATTTCTGTTGACATTGGGTTGGGGTTTTTTGTGTGTGCGTGGGTTTTTTTGGTTTTGTTTTCCATGGTTTTTTTTTTCTTTTCTCTTGTCAAATGCTCCTTAACCGTTTTTCACCTGGTGTGTAAAACTGCATCTAAAATGTTCAGTGAGGGGGAGCGAAAGAATTTGGTTCAGCATTTAATTGTAAAATGTAATAAAGCTGAAGGATGATTTTTCAGGCATTTGAGTGACTGAATGGCAGGATGCGTAGTTGCTTTTCCAGCATGCTGCCAGCCTTCTCCTGATATTGCCTCCACTGAAATCCATAGGGCTGTGCAAACTTTGTGCGTTTGTCTCTGTGCTCCATGGAGTGGTGGAGGAGGTGGTGCATGTTAGTCTGATTTGTTAAATCACTTCTGAGTGTGACTCTGCCACAGCTGTTTGGGCAGAGCATTGACTTTTGTACAGCTGGTTCAAGGAGCTGAAAAGAGCACCTTTACCCTCTGTACATAACAACTGTTTCAAACTCTTAAACATCTGAACTCATAACACTGGTATGAGGGGGTGTGGAAGTTATCAGGCACAATACATCATTAGAGAAATGGAAGTAAGTGACTTGAGTAAAGTCACCTGGAAAATGCACGGTACAGTGAGGGGTTGAATCTAGCTCTTAAATCGTCCCTGACTCATCTCATTGAACTTCAGCTGCCTAAGGGCGACAGTCTGGTTAGGACCCTGCTAGTCCCTAAATCTCTCTTACATTCAATTATTTTTATCTTTGCTATTACAAAGGATGTTTCTAACTCAGCTTAATAAGATTCCTGCTTCAATTGTCTGCCAAAAACAGGAATTAAGAAAAAACACCCCAGGAACTTTATTAGCTGAAAAAGGGAGGAAAAGAAAAAGAAAGAAGAAAAAGGAGGAAAAAAAAAAGGAAAATACTGCAGAAGTGGATGATCTACTTTCTGCTGCGCAGAGAAGTCTCCCATTTCTTTTTGGCAGAAAGGATTTGAATGCCTTGTCCTAATAAGCCTTCTTTCTCAATGTGTATTGCAAACCACAAACACACCATTTATCTGCAGGGAACGATATTAATAATTTGAAGAGTGACTAGAAATAAAAACAAATCTGGTTAATATCATCCATGACCTGACTTGATTTAAAACAAACCAAAACAAACAAACAAACAAACAAAACACAATTCCCCTTGAAAAACTATTCAAATGCTGTTTCTGCATGAATCTGTAGGTATTGTGGTGGCTGACAATACAAGACAGAAAAGCATTTGCAAGAAGCGTAACCTTGAGTTCCTCTCTAGCCTGTACTGAGCACGAACATTTGAAAAGAAAGATAGATGAACACGGACCCGAAGACTTCACACTGAGGCTTTTCATGTTTTTCTTCTGTGATCATCTTAACATTTAGTGATGAGATTGATGTTTTCAAATGCCAGTTCGTATTGTAAGTATATTGTAAAAGACTGATTTCTGGGGAGAGAGGAAAGAATGGGGACCAACTGCTTGTGCAGTGTTGAAACGGCTCCAGCATTTAAAGGAGTCGGAGGTCTTTGAGGGACTCTGTGGTTAACGGGCATTTTCTACTGCATCACGGATGATCTGGCCTCATGGGGAGTTCTTTGGTTTCTTTCTTGATGATTAAAACCACACTATGAGGGGGCATGGGGATATTGAGCCCCTAACCCTTTTCCCCTGGAAACAGCGGATCCTGCATGTGCCATGTTTTGTGGCTGTTGGTCTGCATGTCTTGCTATGTGGGCAGAGTCCTAGCAAAAATACTGTGAAAGCAGTCTTTTTGGAGCATGTTGGTTACTGAGGCTGCGTGAAAGGAGGACAGGGAGGGAAAAGAGCTCAGTCATTTGCCTGTGTAGGAGCGGAAATCAGTGTGAAGGTGATGGAAATTACTCTTGATGTGGGAACAGGTCAGGAAATTGCAGTTGGAAATGGAATAGCTCTGGAGAACTGCATCAGTATGGTGCTTTTATCCAGCGTACTGCATGGTTTTGGGATTAAACTTCAGTTTGGGACTCTGATGTGACATTAATTCTTGCCTGTTGCTCAACTGCTTTGGGCAGTTTACGTTGAAGTATCTATGACTTCCTTTATAAATGAAATTACTGTGTCATTTTCCCCATCCTTTTCTTTATTGATTTAGATCTTAAGTCAAACTCTGATGTAAGAGTCTTTTGGAGGCAAAGCCTGGCAGTGGATGCACATGTAGTGATAGCTGACATGGGTCTCTGGTCTCACAAGGAGTTTGTAATTACTGGAAATTACATAGGAGAATAAGTCTGGAGAGGGCCATTGCTTTACAGCACTTTAGTGAGCTAAAAAGGGTGAAGAGATTCAGCCAGACATGCTGCAGTCTTAACAGGCCACCAGGTTTCCAAGGCCTGAAGCATTATCATTGCATATGCCGGAATGTGTTAGCAGGTGGACCAGCTCACTCGGGACGAAGCATAGGGATCTCTAATACAGGTGCTGCCCTGCGTGGCGCATAGCCTTAGAGAAACTTGGGAACCTTCCTTGTGCCAGCATCACCTGATACCATTAAATCCATTCTCGATGATGTACTGGGTGCCAGAGTGAAGCAATCAAACCAAAAAGTACTGATGCTCCTAAAAGAAATAGGGAAACTTCTTCTGCAGTGTCACACTTTGTTGCAAAGAACAGCCAAAATTCTGACTCTTCTCTCCTCTTGCACTCAAATATTAGTAACCATGAGGAAATGCAATTTCTGTTGGAAATTGGCTTCACTGGGGTGAAGCCAGTGTGCACCAGTACCCCGAGGGTATCGGCACTTGTGGCTGCCATGCACACCCAGTGCATCTGAGCTCTCTAGAACTGCCTCAAAGGAGGTTGTAGCGAGGTGGGGGTTGGTCTTTTCTCCCAAGCAACAAGTGAAAGGACAAGAGGAAATAGCCTCAAGTTGCGCCGGGGGAGGTTTAGGTTGGATATTAGGAAAAATTTCTTCACTGAAAGGGTTGTGAAGCATTGGAACAGGCTGCCCAGGGAAGTGGTTGAGTCACCATCCCTGCAGGTATTTAAAAGACGTGCAGATGTGGTACACAGGGACATGGTTTAGTGGTAGACTTGGCAGTGCTAGGTTAACAGTTGAACTTGATAATCTTGGAGGTCTTTTCCAACCTAAATGATTCTATTGTGTCTTCAGCAGGAGAGAGCTTACCCTGCTTCATGTGCTGCCTGCAGGCAGCATCCCTCATGAAGACACTGTTGGTGAGGTGCCCCTCTTCTTTTTTCTATTTGTGTCACACTCTGGCTAAAACTTTCTCTGCTTGTTGTTAAACAGCAGCAAAGCCACCGCTTCCAGTCTTCATTATCATAGGTAAGTATTAAAATAGCTTGGAGGGTCTGGAGGCCCTGCATTAACCTCGCAGTTGACCTTTGAATCTGTCCTTTTTTTTTTTCATGCCCATTTTTTCCCTTTTTTTTTTTTTAAACTAGTGTAGGTGTCTTATTTATGCTGTTTAACCAGTGAATGCTTATCCTCTCTCCTGCCCAAAAAGATGCTGCAGCTGAATGCTGTGGTGGAGATGTGGGGCAATTCTTAAGGGTAACCTACGAGCCCCTTGATGCTGGTAGCTTTCTTGAGACTGCAGGAAAAGCCTGCAGAAAATGAGCTGCAACTATTAGCTGTACTCGCTGAGCATCAAGCTGTTGATTTCATTGCTGATACACAAATATCTGTTCCATGGTGTTTCATTTTCTGCTTTAGATTTAAAACACTACAGTACCCTGTCATTTGTCTCACCTTATCAGATCAGGCACGTAACTTTGTTCTTCTTTGCTGGTGGATTATACTGCTGATGCTCCTGCATTTTCCTACATGAAGGAAATGCTTGTGTGGTTGCTTAGGGTGGTGGTGTTGCAGTTGTGCTTGGGGTCGTTACCGCGCAGGTGATATCACTGTTTCCTAAGCTGATGGTGGTCAGGTTGCTCCCAAGGGTGCTAACAGCCTGGTGTACAGGTGCTCCTGGCTGCTGGTGTGGGTGCCAGTAGGGCTCTGCACACAAGCGGTTAACTTGCTCAGCTGCTTAGAGGTAACACCTAGTTCAGTCACCTCAGTTAACTTTGAAGCATAAGGTAAATTCAGTGAAATTAATGGCCTTGTACTCAAAACATTGCATACAAAGAAGAATTTTATATTCCAGGTGTTTTAAATTGCCTCCTTATTTATAAAAAGGGATACCTAATCAAAGTAACCATGAATAGCTTTTTGACCAAAACTGAAATTTATTTGGAATGTTTGTTTTGGGGGAAAATGCCAGTAAAACTTTATTCTGATTGATACAAATGATTTACTTCAAGAACGCTTTGTAAGCACAGTACTTGATTTTACAAAGTTGAAGTGTAGGAAAAGGGTGAGGAGATACCTGGGAATAGCTATGGTGGGGAAAGCAGCTTGTCTGCATGGGGAGTAACAGTTTTAGTTGGCACGGATTGCTGTGCTGTTAGCGCAGGTGGGAGATGTGTGCCTAACAAGCATGCAAAGGGCCTCACTTGGGAACTGTATGGCCATGCTGAGGTTCCTGGTGACTTTCATTCAAGATAAAAAGAAGTTCATGAGACAAACTACAATAAAATCCTATCCTAATAAAGAAAAAACAGTCTATATGTTTTTCTTTCGATGTGAGCAATGAAAATAGGGTGGTGAGTTTACTCGGGGAGTGGAGATCTGTTTTTTAAGTGCCCTAGGTCTGCCTTTTAAACTTGTGGTATCTGGGCACCAACTATCTCCAGAGAGTCTGGGCTTGGTTGACATCCTTCATGATGAGAAGCAACTGAGGGAGGTGAGATAGCTTCCTCAGCTGCCTTGCCCAGGAATGGAAAGGAATAAGTAGTTGTGTAAGTAGGTCAACAGAAGGGTTTAATTTCTCAAGGAAAGCTATCCTGTCAGCCTTACAATTCTGTAAGCTGCTAATGAATACGCAATTTGACGTGCTGGTAATTCTGCTGGCATTCCATGGTGACGTGGAGGTTGCTGTAGGGACTGGCAAAGTCCTGTCAGCGCTTCTCTCGCTGAAACCTTGCCACTGAGGAATTACTTGGTCTGAACGGCATGGCCAGCAGGTGTGCAGCTGTGTGAAAGGAGCCCTCCTCATCTCCAGAGCTGGTGGGAGAAGGTCCTGCAGAAGAGTCAGGATGGGACACAGTGAAGCCAACTTCTACAGATATAGTAATAATCAAGTATTAATTTTGGCTCTTTTTTTTTTTTCCTTCTTTTCAGTTCTGTAAAGTGTGTTTTTTGTTGTTTTGTTGTTTGTTTTTTTTTTCTTAGTGACAAGTACTGTTGATTTGTTGGCTTAGGTGGCTTAGCAGGTCTGATTTCATTTGCTGTTCAAGAGCAGTGATATGCCATACATCTTCCCCTCATGCTAAATGTCAGGGTTTGGTTTATTTTTTTCCAAGCTTTCAGCCACCAAAAGACTAATACATGAAGTCATTTCTTACAGGCAAAGGTGAGTATCAGAGGCAGAGGTGAAGCTTTCTCAGTTCTTCACTGTAACATGTTTGATGCAGCCTTCTGCTTTTCATTTAGTGCAATGGTACAAAATTGAAGTGCAAGAAACCAACAAAATGACTGCAATAACTTACGCAGTAATAGGCTCTGAAAGAAAGCACACTTACACTGTTTCTTAAGGCTTACTCAGCCTGTTACTCTTTGAACCTTATTTTTGGTAGTCTTTCAGTTTTTGCTAGACACTGTTTCTTTCCCAAACAAGCACAACAGAAGCATTTGAGACCTTTACCATTTTTTATATAGACTAAAATTTTCATGAATATTTAAAGCCCAAGCAACTTGCTCCACTCCCCCCCCCCAGCCGGAGATAGCAAGTTGATAGATAGCTGGAGATAGCAAGAGACTGCCAACTGCTTCCTTTACTCCCTTCAGAAATTCGTTATCGTTGGTCCTTCCATCTTATATTTAGATTTTAAATACAAGAGATGAATTTACTAATTTTAAAAGGGACTTGTGTAATTTCAGTGTCTGCACCTTCTGAAAAACAGTCTTGACTACCAAGTAACACCCTAAATGTGTCAAACTGTAATCACAAACTGGACCAATCCCTACAATGACAGGCGAAAAGGCTTGAGAAATGAATACAATTACTGGCACCCTTAGGATGGAAAAGCAACTGTATTTTTAAAATTACAAAATTGAAGAGAAAACAAAACAACAAAAAAAGATACTTTAAGACTAGGCGTTGCAAGATGGCCATGTGTAGGACAGAGTACACATTTGAACAGAAGTAGACATTGCAACTACCAGCAAATGAATCAGCAACAACATCTGCATGGTTCTCAGGGCGGCAGGTTATTTCTAGGGAACTCGGATACAATGAATATGCTTATAACAAAACTCCAATTATCTCACACACCCAGCTGTATAATTGTTTCATCTCTTTCGCACAGTTGGAATAAAGCTGCTTGCTAGTACATATATTGCTGCCTTGAACAATGCTAATTCTGAACTGCTGCTTCTTGATTTTGTAACTTGAGTGTTTTGTTTGGGGTGTGTGCGTGCACCTGGGGGCATTTCTTTAAAAACAGTGTTTTAAAAGAAATACCGCATATTTGGATTCTGTTGATAGGGAGTTGTTACTGTGTAGGCAGTGATTTATCGTACAATTAGGATGTTGTTTACTATGAAGGAAAAAGAATCGGCCTTGATCAAGTGGACTATTTCATCAAAGTTTTGTAGGAATACAGAAATTCCATCTCTGCATCTGAAAACTTGTTCTCGTAAGGGCAGTATGTGTGGCTTAAATCCTCTGTGTTTTCAAGACTGTTACTTTGCCATTGTTTGACAGCCCCAAGGAAAACGCTGGAAGCCGTAAATTGTGTGGCCACCCCAAATACCACAACTGCAACGTGCAGCCAGTCACTGCCCTGTTTTGCCCATTGATCCTGCAGCTTTGCATTTTCCTGTACTTCATCTCTTGCAGATAGGAATATATATGCATAGGACACGCTGTTTCTCAAGCTGCTTTGTGGTAAGGAGCAGCTGCATGCGTTGCCCTCTGCATGGTGCTTGAAGATCCAGCAGTAAATCTGTTCATTCTGCCTTGGAGCATGTGGCTGTTGCTGTTTTGCTTGGTCCTGCTGCCATGGCAGTAAATGCTGGTTTTACCACTGCCTGAAGTAGGGCAAAAACAGGGACCTTGTTGTTCTCGCTTAGCCTGTTGCTGGGGGGGCCTTCGCTGCTGTTCACTGCATGGCAGCACTGAGTTATGACCACGCACTGCACTGTTTGTATTTATTCAGTGTTTTCTGTGGTGCAGAGCAATCTGTGCGGGCAGGTCTGAAAGTTGTGGGTCCCGTCTGCCCAAATATAAATAGGTCACAGTGGAGTCATGCTGAAGCAGGGGTCTGCGTAGGGTTATATCGCTGGAGAGCTCCAGGTAAAGGGTGAGAGTTGAGTATTTGCTCCAGAGCAAAAGGTTGCTTACACCTTTGACTGCAACCTCATTCCCAGCCTTCACCAGTTCATCCCAGTGTGAAGCACTGCCTTTTGTTTGTCACAGTGGCTCTTCTACCTCTTTGCCCACCCCATCTGCCAGCGCTCCCCAGCCGGGGTGGCAGAGCCCTGCGTGACCCAGCTGGTGCTCGCGCCCCACACCTATGGACATACCCAGGCTGCGGAGATCGGGCTGGCGCATTGCGCCCAGGCTGCGTCTCAGCCATGAGCTGCAGCTCAGTGGTTCGTTATGTACGTAGTGTGATTCCGGTACGGTTTCCCCTTTTGTGGGTTTGCAGAACAAAAGGGAAGATGACTTGGCGATACAGGTAGCAATCCCAAGGATGCGCTGGCAGAGGTTTCATCACAACTTAGGGCGGTGATACAGAGTCCCAAAAAATTTTTTGCAACACTGTTGTTCCCCCAGTAGGAAAAACTTACTAAATGAAAATCTGTTCAATTGTGTTTTTTTTTTTTAACATGAAAAAGTGATGTTTCTTTGGTTTGACGCTGCTCATCCCTTCCTTCCTGCTCACTTTCACATTTTTCCCACAAATACAGATGCAGAAGTTTCTGTGAAGCAGAGGGTACCAAAAAAAGATGAAAAACAGATGTGAAAGCAAGCACTTTCTGTGAGCTTGGGCTAGCAGTAACTTTCTTCTCTGTCCTCCAGAAGGCTTGTTGTTTCTGTGTTGTTTCATCCCTTGGATGGCTGAGGGTGCAGCTATGACAGGGTTGTGTGTGATAAGAGTAGGAGGTATAGTGGCATAATTAACGCTGTCAGAAAGTTTTTTTTTTCTTTTAATGCGACTAGTGTTGCATTTCCAGCATATTGTATTCATTTTCCTTTTATTGTGGTCTGACAGTACACCCTGAGCTCAAACCAATTTTTTAATCCTGAAAATGCTCTCAAGTCAAATCTGGCTGTGGGAGTTAAGGCCTCTAGGAGTTTAGAGCTGCTTCACAGCTGGAAAAAGTTACTTTTTCCATTAAACCAGGCATTAACTGGCTTTAAGGGACTTAAGATCTTTTTATCTGAAGAAACCTCATCAGTAATAAGAAGAGCTTAAATTGTGATGGTCTGCTAATCAAAACTAAGATGTCTTGTTTTATGATGTTTCCATAGCATTCAGTGTAATGAAATACTATCTGCGTTAACAGAAATGGGATGTGTGTCCTTAATGATTCTCAGTGAAAAAAGTTCTAAATTAAATGCATATGTGAAAGCTTTAGAATCGTTTGGTGACTTTTATTTATTGATTGCATGTTTTAAGTTTGATTGCAACAGCAAATTGCTTGAAGGGATCATGTGTGCAGGATTTTTTTCTGCCTTTCCTATCTGCAGTTTTCTGGAAGCTATGCAGACATCGGCACAAAAAATAATGCTGTAGCCTTCAGGTTCATTTTTCCTCATGAGATTTGTTGGGCACAACTCCCTTAGGTGACAACTCAGACATCTATCCAAAAGTGGTTTCTGACTGCAAGCTGACTTTGGTCTTTGCAAAAGCCATAGTCAAGATGATTGGACTTTCTGCATGAAGCAAAAGTATATATGCTGCTCTGGTTACTGGAAATTAATTGTCCATTTCTTAAACAGTTTTTCTCCTTCTAAGCAACATTTGCTCAAACTCATGTTTGCTGTGATTTCCAATCTGTTTTTTTTTTTTTTTCTCTCTTCTTCTCCATGGGAGAGGTTTTGTGGAGCTTTTTTAAGCATAGAGGATTTAGGCAACTTGAAATGTAAAAGCCAATGAACCCAGAAATATTTTGGCTTTTAGATGTGCCCACACATGATGTACTGTAGTATGTACTGTGTATACATTTATCTTTTATACTTTATCTGTAGTGATATTCTGCTACATAGGTGTGCATCCAGACATAAGGCTCTTTCTTACTTGGGTACTTTGATATTTGGGTGGTGTCTTTTCCTCTTTGCTTGAGTCTGATTGCAGGTTCCAATGTTAATTCTTTTTATGGGTAACAGTTACAGTAACAGTTGGTCAAGGACTTTGAGGGACACAGCAAACTGAAGTTGGATCCTTTGCACAAGCTGTATTATGATGAGGGAATGGATTTGTCTTGTGGGAAACACGAAATAGTGACCCCAGAACAACTATTTGGGCATCTCCAGGTTGTCCCATTAGCTTGTTATCTCTGTAGAAGCTGTTTGATTGTTAGGAACATATGGGCATTTGATGAAAGCATTGACTAGGAATCAAATGTATTCATTTTTTGTTACCTTCTGAAGTGAACTTTGCAGAACCTTACATTAAAGCATTCAGCAGCATGGATTTTGAAGTAGGTTGGTGGTTTGTCTGTTTTAACAAGTGGCAAATTTCATTCTGTAATTGGAAGATGCTAGCATATAAGTATGCTTGGATGGGAGGAGGATTTGTGGCTTCATTTTGGTTTTTAAGTTTAGAAGTGTATGCCTATAATTAAGAATAGGATATTTTTATATTTGATTTTAATTACTTCTTTGTTCTCTGGTGAAGGAACTATTCAGATCAAGAGTCAAATATCCCTCGTGATTGTTCATAGTGTTACAGTGATATTTAGAGTCCTCAAGCAAATCAAGATCACCTTGTACCTGGCGATGTGTATACATGTGCTTAAGAGATGGTACCTTAATCTGATTTCTTTTTTATAGTATAAATAAAGAGTGATACAATGGGGCAAAGTCAAACTTTCTAACGTGATTATTGCCTCTGATCTCTAACCTAGAGATATGCATACCTGCAGTACAGGCTGCTGGTGGAACTGGGTCTCATCGACTGGTGAAAGGAAATTTACCGCCTCTTCTACCCCGTTGTGGTGTCTGTCTGCGGATGGGTAACGCCAGCAGCGCTGACCTGGGGGTGACGGCATTGCCTGCTGATGGCAGCCCCTGCTGTGGGTGTCCTTTCTGATGTGCTTGCTTCGCTGAGAACAACAGCGCAAGCCTTCCTGTTTGACAGCAGCTGTAGATCGTTAAACCCATTCAGCTTTAACTTCGTAGGTGTGTTCAACTTCCTCCTTCTGCAAGGTCAGATGAGTTGTTTTTCTTATTATTTTTCTTAGAAACCCTCTCTGTTTGTGATACTGCTTACCTCTGTCCTCTCCTCTCTGCTCCTGCAGACGGCGTGGACTTTGGCAGAGCCCTGGCGGGGCCGGGTCCCCGGCTGCTGTGCCCGCGTCCCGCTGCAGCTATGGCCCTGCGGCCCGCGGCACGTTGCTTCGCGCTGCCCTGCCAAAGGACATCCGCCTGTATCAGGACAGTGGCTAACCTCTTGTAAGCATTTGTTTGCTGGAGTGTTTAGTTTTTGTCATACTAGCCACCTGTGTATCAGTGCAGACTTAAGATTTTGGTTTTGTGGATGTTTTGACGTCTCTGTATGATTTCTGAACTCTGCTTGTTTTCCATTAAAGGAAGAACTCTTTTGAAACGCATTGAATCCATTTAATTATGCTGTGCTTCTGACTCTTTTTTTCTGTAAAGGTAGCTGAGGGCCTTAATTCTTTTTATTGTCCTGTTCAAAGGACCTTAAATGTCATGGGATGGGAACTGAGCACCTCCTAAAAACCTAGGGTTATTTTAATCTGTGAAAATTGGGATGGGTAGATGGATTTGAAAACACAGGCCACCATGTGTTCTCTTCTGCTGCTGTCCCTGCTGATATCTTGATTCATGTGATATAGGATAGGTTTTCAGTAAAAAGCCCAACGTGTTTATTTTTAGTCCCAACTTTATAATGTGGGGTTCTCGTTCTCTAGGGTTCTTACACTTGCAGGGTCTTTCTTGAGACAGATTACAAAGCTGGTGAAAATAGAAATTTTGTTTCTTGGTCCTGAGAGCTAAGATCGTTGCAGCTGCTAGACCTGCATGTTTTGAGCCAGCTCCTCTGGAGAGACAGAGGTATTGTAAGTGTGAATGGTGTTCGTGTCCCTGTCAAATGTACATTTGCAGTTGGCTGTGTTTAGTTTTGGAGTTCAGCAGGACTTTTGCTCACCGATGCTTTTTTTCAGGTTGCTTTTAGATGTACCTTTTGGTCATAAAGGCTTAGCTTTCTGGAGATTAGTGTTAGCTACTGGCACAGTGATGTTCTCTTTCCAGATGCAAGCTATTCCTTGCTTCCTTTCTCCTGCAGGAGGTGGGAACGGGAGGTTTGTATGTGCAATCAAGCCTGTCCTCAGGTCAATCCTAGAACATTGACTTCTGTGTCACAATCAGCATTTCAGCTACGGATGAAACTTATATTTTTTGATACTGTGCTTCTGAAAGAAAGATTGAAAGCATAGAGGTACTTGCATGCAAACTTGCAAGAATACTTGGATAATTTTAGGAACTGTCCCAGAAGAAGTCTGTAAGTAGGAGGAAGAGAATATGCACTTGCACTGGAAGAGATCTTCAGAGATCTGTGCTTGTATATTCACACATCACCGGTGGCGTTGACGTCTGTGAGCTCTAAGACTGAGCCCCAGGCAGCTTCCCCCAAGGAAAGAGTAGCAGAAGTCTTTTGGAGCCAACCTGCTTTGCTAGGTTTCTTTGTGGGTGTCTCTCTCCCTCTCTGTGTCTCCTTTGTGCTGCTACAGGTTGTCCTACATGAAGAAAAGCTCTTAGTGAGAATCAAGCCTGCTGTAGTGGTTCTTGTTCCCTTGATGTCAACAGTGCTTCAGGTCCTTACCTCAGTTCTGAATTTCAGCTGTTGGTTAGTAGACTTTAAATGCACATAATCCTATTGTTCACTTATATCTACTAGCTTAGCTCTGTGAAAGGTCTTGCTCTCTCTGGCTGTTGAAGTCTGAGTTGTTGAATGTACTTCCAAGCTTTTGGCAAATATGAAGAACAACAGAATAAAAATAGAATAGCTTTTTGCTACTTAGAGATCTGCCATCATTTATATCTTTCATATATAGCTGAAAGGTATGTTGCAAGCTCTTAGAGAGGAGATAGAATTTGCTATTGATTGCCTAGATGGCTCAATTCAGATTTATGCTACTGCTACTAGTACTGTTTAGAAAATTGCCCCTATTGGCTTTGTGTTAACCCTCCTCATGGAGCTTACACATATTTCTGTTCAGCAAATGTACTAGCTGGGCGTTTTTACTGCCTTTGCCAAACTACTGTTTTTAGAACCGTTTCCCACACATGTAGAGTAGCTGACCAAATGTGAATTGCTGTGTTAGGAATGAATAGAGTTCATAAAATTCAAAGTAATTAATGTCTTTCTGTTTTTACTCCTCTTCCTTTAACATTTGACCTGTATATGACAAGTCAGAATTTCCTTGAGAAACAAGAGACCACTGACATATTGAAATGGTAGTGATGGAAAAAGTAAGATAGCAAAGAAAATGAGCAGATTTCCAGTTATGTTTCTGCTTTATGGACTGCTTTATTTTTGACTATCTTATGTGTTTGACTGCAAGACACCAATTTTGCATGCATTGAAATGTAGTGGAAGTTTTTAGTAGCTCTTGTAATTCTTATTAGTTTAAAAACACGCTGCTCTCACATCATTAGCAAAAAGAGAGGATTTGGATATTAGTTCCAGGTGGCTAGTGGTCTCTGTCCCTGTGCACTCACATGCAAGAATAATGCTGGGCAAAATGCTCGCCCTTTCCCAAAGCATGCTCCCCTGTGCAGGTCTACTCTGTTTCATGTCTCCTGTGAAATATAAGGGAAATGATCTGACTGCTTGCTGGTCTGTAGGACTTCCCTCTTTTGCTGAATACGCATTCAGGCTCGTTCATCAGTTCCTCCAGGATTCCCTAATGCCCAGCAATCTGAATCAAGGAATTTCTGTCTAGGGAATTGTATTTCTTTCTGAACTCACCGTGGCAATGTTGGAGGTGGTGGCTGTGCAGCAGGCCTGCGTATTTGTGTTTTTTGAGTAGAAGAATACAACATGTTCATGTATGTTTTGGCCAATCATGAGGTCTTTGTATAACACTCAATTCTAATGTTGGTGACTCCATTTGTAATTCTGTATCTTGGTTTCCACCTGTGAAATCAAACTGTGGCTTGATTTATTTAAGAGTCAGTCTAATGTGAGACAACTTAAATTGCAATTCCCATCCAGAAGACAGAACCATTGCTGACTCTCGCCCCTCCAAAAACACACACAAAAGAAACGAACAAACAAAAACCGAAAGCTAACAAATGTGTGGATTTTTTTTTTTCCTGAAAAACTTGTAAATGCATTAGATAAGAAATTGAAGTAGATCTCCTAAATACATGAGTGTGGCCATGCTTATGCATAGTAGTTAGTGCCAATTGATCAAAAATAGCTTTATAATATTTAGTGGGCAAGAGGTTAGATGAACTGACTCATAAAAAATACTGTAGAGTTTATTATTTTGGCTGTTACTAAACATTAAGTTTTAGAGAATGTATGTATGGCTAACATTTGATTTGGGGAAGATTTGCTAAGTCAACCAGAAAGAAATAAATCAAATTCAAAATCACACTTACCTGTAACGAGGCTGCAAGGGAATGACAGAAAATAGGATGGATGTTATCATAAGGAGAATTGGTAACTGTTTTTGTAGATGCATAGTTTCGATGAAAGCTGGTATAATGGTGCAATAGGAAGACAATGCATCCTGTCATCTTCTGAAACTTGCGTGTTGAATAATAAGTGTGTCTGGTTGAAAAATGGCTCTTATGCTAGGTTGAATGGTGAAGCCTTTTTCAGCTTCCCAAAATGAAGATGGATTTTAAAATACTGAGCTTTTAGATGTCTGTGCAGTGGTACTGCAATTAGTCTGCTCTCCATCCGTATGAAGCTGGAGACACCTTGTTGCTTGCCTCAGTATTCCCGTGCTGTTTGTGGCATGCATCTTGGTGCCGAGCCAGGGTCCAGGCTCTGGTTCCAGGGTGCCGTGCGCCAGCAGCTCTGAGCCAAAGGCCAGAGCCAAAGCTTACATGCTCAGCTGGGCTGTTGAGGCTATGCTTTGTGGGGGCTCCTTGGGTCCCATTGGAGCATCTTTGGTATGCTCTGGAGATCTGGCTGCCAGCATCTTTGCTGTCTGCAAAATGAAGAAATAATAATGGCAGAGAGGAAAGCTTCGAGCATTAGTGTCTTAAAGTATGGAAGATATTTTTTCTTACCTGTTGCACACTTGCTGCATGTAGCATGGATTGCAAAAGCTGATAGGAACCTTCTGGGAACCTACCTAGCCTGTCCTCCTTATTTAGGCCTTCTGTTTTCCATCCTTTATTTCCTCTGACAGCTGTCCTGGCTGACCAGACTCGCTCTAGGACCTGCTGTTGAAGAAATGAAGTTTTAAACGAGCTTGCTGCGGGAAGGAAGGAAGGACGAGCACTCCTTCAGGAACACTCCAGAATTGCTGTTCAACTTCACACCTAGCTTTCCATGCAGCAATGCACATCAGCTGACTTCTAGGTCAGTTGTGGTTATTTGTTTTCTTTGCATTGGAATAGGATCTTCAGGTATAGATGAAAACATACGTGACTAAAGAGAAAATAAAAGGCACTCAGATTTCCCACACTCCTGTATCTGGTTTCCTTGCCAGTGGCTGTCGCGTGAGATGTTGATACCGCTACACCCAGTCCTGCACAGTTGTGCTGGTGCTGGATGTACTCCAGCTCGTTGAAGGAAATAGTATTCTTTTTATCCCTTCCCTGAGGGCAAAAGTCCTTCCGTGGTCCATTTAATTACTGCAGGTTATTGTGATTGAAATTTCCACTACAACAACGGGTGCCAGGAATTGCAGTGTGGTTTCTTCTAAAGCCTGACCTTATGCTTACAGATTTCACTGGCACATTTGGGTTGGTCAGGAAGCGATTTTCCCCCGGCTCCGCTCTTACCAGCATAATTCTGTCAACAGAAGCCCAGGTGTAGCTGCACTTATTCCAAGCACGAAAGTCCTTTTGGTGCTGTTGCTAATCCTCCTGCAGTGTCTTCTGCCAAAGTAAGCTGCATCTTGGCTAGGCAGTGCCGTTTACCGGTATGGCAAAAGTAAGCCATCGGATCCTTTCCAAGACCCTGAAGCAGGCACCCGTCATTTTCCCGGTGTGCGGTGAGAGCTCTGGCCTCCACTGGGGAGACTTTGTGAGCTGGTGCCATAACTTGAACAACCCTTCCCCTTTGCAGCTGGGCAAAATGTCATAAAGGGGCTGTAAAATCCCCAAAACTGACCTCAGGAAGATTGTGCAAACTGCGTCACAGCTTCCAGAAGTTTATTTTGCATTTGCCTTGCCCAGAGAAGGGAATAGGAGACTAGTCTGCTGAGGTGGTTATGAGCAAGAGAGTTTTTGTCCCATAGAGGTACGCTGGCTCTGCAGTGTTGGCAGGGTATATTAGCCTCTCTTGAGCTTGTATTGTCAGGGGCTTGCTGTTATCGGTTCCTGAGCTAGCTAGTCACGTCTAGACGGTGGTGTAACAATATACCATAAATCAAACTCGAGATCATTCCAGCCTTGCACAGGAAACCCGCCCGCGGTGCTATGTGCAATGCAAATATCTGTAGGCGTAGCCAGACCCAGGCTGCGCTCTGGTGGGCTGCGATGGGCCATGGCTTCAGCTCCTGCAGCATCTCAGCATGCTATCGCTTGGGAGGAAGTTGAATGTTTTTATTTTCGCATCACGTAAATACTTTCTCTTTGAATGTGGTGACTTTGCATTTTACAGGTGTGGCTTTATAAGGGGTAGTGGTGGAGGGGCTTTCAGCGCTTCCATCCCCTACTCACAGCATGTTACAGGGTGTCCCTAACTTCCAGAGAGATGGGTCTGCAGAAGGCAACCTGAGCCTGCACTGACACTGCCATTCCTTGGTCTTACTCTGTACGTACAACATGGGTCACAGGGCTCCTTTCCCTTCAGCGCCACGTCTCTTCCTAATCAAGCATCCAAGACCAAGCTGTTGAGTATCACCAAGAGTCTTGAAAATATTTGACAACAGAATTCAGTTTTCTAACATCTGTCTGTAACTTACTTCTTTAGCATCAAAGAAGAAATAGCACAAGGTTCTGTGAACTGTAATTGATCTTTAAAGCAGGTTTTGTGTTTTGTTTGTTTTTTCTCGTTTTCAAACTTCATTATTGCAGGCTCTAAAAATACATCGTGGGTTGGAAGAAAGAAACCTTTGCACAACTGGTTCTCTAGTTAATGAAACAATCTGTAATTCAGATTATATTCAAAATAATTTCATAATTAGCACAAAGCTACAGTGCTTTTCCTTTCTGTTTGGGTGGAAAATGCAGCTGCATAATCCTTCTCTACAGGAAAAATGACGTAAAACTGTGGGTTTTCTACTCTGATTCATCCTTCTTTCGCACATGCCTGAAAGGTTTTGAAATCTGATAAGAGTTCAGGCCCTGTATGGCAGCAATAAACAATTGCAAATAATACAGCCGTGTGTACGTGTGTGTTGACTTTTTGTTTACTCTTCCAATCTCCCTTTGATCTTATCGTGGCTTCTGGCAAGAAAAGCCGTCAGCATGAACGGAGTGCTGTACTTGTTGGTGCACCACTGCGTGCCTGCTCTGGCAGGCGAATCTGCAGTGTGCTTGTGGGCAATCTGTGCCGATACTGGCAGACTTCTGGAGACCAAAATGGCAGAGGCCAAGAAAGCTGGCCCAGCCAGCTCTCTTTCAGCACGGCTCTTCCTTACCACTTCCTGTTTTGTTGGTTTTATCTGGTTTTCTGCTGTTTTTTTTCTCTTTCTAGAAGCCTGAAACATTGAGAAGGGTGAATTTTTTCCAAAAGAGCGCAAGGGTTTTGATTAGGTGTAGGAGCCTGTAATTCCCTTTGATGGAAATCCCAGGTGGAATTTTCAAATTTCCTGTAATCTTGTTCTCAAGAAACTTCTGATCTCCAACCAAAATCTCCTCTCCACACACACACACCTCTCTTTTCTTATTTCTGTGCCATACCAGTGTACTGTCCCTTGTGCTGTTCTGCCATTTGGTCCCCTCTTTCCTTCCTCCTCTTAGGGTTCCCTGTGCCACACATACTTTCCTTGGGGAGGAACCTTACAGGGATGATAACATGTCACCTTTAGTCTGTTTTGTGGCAAGTGCTGATTAACACATCAAGCTCCAGCAACTTGGCCATGCTCCAGTATTTGTACGTATGGTTGCACAAGTGCAACTCTGTGTGTGTATTCCAAATTTTTTTCAGTCTTCCTGGAAATAAATTATAATTGACTTTCCAAGTAAAAATGTGTACATTTTTATATTTTTCCCCTCCTTTCTATGCCAAGTGTATCTTGGCTCTACCCACAGACCTGATTAAAAATGTTAAAACACACTTACCAGTGTGCAATGGCTACATTTATAGCATCTGACTTGAATGTTTGTTTCATAGTCTGGGCTGTAACAATCTGATTCTCAGACTGCCATTGACGTCAGTTTAACAGGAAAATTCAAATACAACCTGTATTAGATTTTCACTATTAAGTTAACAATAAAAACTTTCTACAGATGCCTTATGTAGACAAGGCTGTTAACAGAAGTATTACATTAATGAAAATCAGACCTCCAGAAACACAGACTAGCTTATTTTTTTAAAAATAAATAATTTTGTTTTCCATGTTCTAGTTCACAAAAGTATTTTCTTTTTAATAGTGCTAGTGGTTTAGATGTTAAGTATGGGGAGGAGGCAATTTGTAGCCATTTGCGGTCATGTTGCAAATCTAGCTTTTCCAGAGCAGGAGAGCCCTTCCAAAAGTCTTCATTTGACTGATTTCATTGCTCGCAACCTCAGATTTCCTGCTTGGTTTCAGTTGCATGACGTGTTTATCACTTTTTTCTTAATCTGACACTTAAATGACACAGATACAATCGGAAAAGCTCTGTCTGTGGGTACCACCTCAGTTCAAGACAACGTGTTGGGGTTTGCACTACTTGTAGTAGTAAGTAGTCCCTGCCTTGAGGGCTGTGCAGTGTACTGCGAGCAGATGGTGGGGGAGAGGAAATTACATTATTGTCCTTTTAGAGGTGGATACGTTCTGGTGTAGAGGGGGTAGGTGACTTGCCCATACTTAAATCAGAAAATCCAGACATGGACTTGACAAGGGAGTCGAAGAGTATTTTGCTTGTCATGTTAGCATTAATCAGCATTTCTGTGACACATGACATGATAAAACCTTATCTGGCAGTCTTTAATAAAACAGAGTATTTCGCTCATCATAGAAAATAGGTCTGGAAGGAAATTCTAAAAGGTTGTTCAGTTTATTCTCTTCCATTGTGGTGGGATTGATTTTACCCAAAATGTTCCTAACTGATGGTTGTCTCAGCTATACTGGGGGCGTTCCAGCAGTGGGCATCACATGGGGAAGCTGAGGAGCCTGGCCCAGGACTTCAGTGTTTTTCTTCCACCAAGGCTCTTCTCATGGCCAGATGGAATCTCCCTGCATGCAAACTTTCAGTGAGCATGCAGGGCTGTTTGCTCTATCTTTTTGATGTCTAAGAAGGCTCTTGCCATGTCTCTACTTGGTCTCATCTTTCCTTAATCGGTTTTTCCAGCATTCACGGTTTTCTAGTCTTATGCAATCAGTTCTTGGTCTGCAAAGTCTTGTGAAAGTTACTTGCAGGATAGTGCTACATAACTGTATTCATTTCATTGCTTTCTGGCATGAGATACTGGTGTGGCCTTGACTGCACTTCACAGCAGCAAAGGATGATAAGCAAGCAGAGTTTCTGTGCTCTGTAGTTCTGTCAATAGTGTGCAACATCTGACTTTTGTACTGCACTTAGGGTGTGTGTGTGTGTGGAAAACAGCTTTCTCATTATTTATGTGGTCTCTGACAGGATGGTGAATCCTATTCAAAGTTAAATCATCTTAAAAGGCCTGAGGGGTTTGGCTTAGGCTTGAGGAATTGAAGTGACTCCAGAAATACCCAAGTCATAGTTCATTAGCTTCACAGTTCCGTTGCTGCCCAAACAAGATTAGTTATACTATCTTACTAAGTTACAAATTTTTGAAGGAGAATGCCTAGTTAAAGTCAGATGACTTTGTTTTGGTAATTAATAGTGCATGCACAACTGGCCAGTACTTAAAATTTGTGTATGATCTGGACAGGTGGTACTTATCTGGGCACCTGCTCTTTGAAAAAATGAACCTTCTGATGACCAGGGTTTTAGTTACCTCAGTTTTTGTATGGAATATTGCATGTGGATGGAAGCACAGCAATGGCCAGGTCTGAACACATCGTGCAAAATGGGAATGGAGGGTATTTCTGTCTTTTCTCTTAAACCTTTTAAAGAAGAATGAGATGAGGGGAGCAGGGGAAGAAGTAGAGGTGAACAAAAAAAGGGTGAAAGAAAACAAACAGGGAGGATGCATGGAAGAAGAGAAGCAGCTTAGCTAGTGACTGTGTATGTGTAATCATTTTAGTTCTCCCTTTGTAGATAAATAGTTACATCTCCCCTCTTACAAATGCATTTACCTGGTGTGGATGCAATAATGTCAGTGCTGTTTACGCTGTTCTTGTGCAAGGGAAGTGTATTTGTGGTAAGCATCTTTTACACCAGGGGAACTGCATCTGTGTGAGGTTTATTATGATATAGCTGTTTGAAGAGAAGAATTTTACCTCTAGGAGAAATGTACAGGGCCCATATGTATTTTTCTCTCTAAGGATACATGGTTTTGATCCTACAGATCAAGCTACTACCAAAACAGATGGGGGGATGGTGTGTGAACATCATGTGCTGCGTTGCAGTGGCTGGTGTGGCATGTTGAAATTTCAGCTGTTTCTTTCTCTAAGTCTCTGAGGAAGGACTAACTGATGTCTCTTCTTCTTGTGGGGAGAAGCACACATTCACCAGACACCTGTTTCTGGTGAACCTGATGAATCCCCAGAGCTCATTTCCCTACAGCCTTGAGTGGAGTTAATGAAGCCTCCCCACACGTGCTCCTCTCTATGGTGAGGACAGCGAAGGAGGTGTCCCAGTGGAGCCAGTCATTGTCTTTAGCTGGGGTAACAAAGGTCCGTGCTTCAGCACTAGTCATGCAGGTATATATCTGTGCTGGGCCCTGGGGCCTAAAACTGGCCAGCAATCCCGAGGTAGATGCAGACCCACTCGGCTGCCCAAGACGTCCACGTTACAAAATAGTGTCGCGCTGGCACCAGCTTTACTTCCATGGCAAGCTTTGAACCTTCTCCATCCCATAACCAAAATGTGGGCCCAGCCTAGCCTGGCTGCACAGCCGAGACTCTATGCACCAGTGTATATCTCTTCTAGTTTCGTTTTATCTTTGCCAGCTGAAATAACAAGGCTTTTAAGACTCAGCCATGTTGTGCTACTGTGGCTGAGGGATTTGTATTAATTTAGCAGTTAGGCAGGTATACTATACAAATGGGTGTAAAAGGCGGCATTAAGGGCTTTGTTAAGAACTTTTGGTGTGTGCTAAGGGCAAATGAAGGGTGCTTTCTATCTGCCCCCCCGTGAGCCTGGGATTTCACGAGGTATGTTTTGGATGAATGTAGACTTGAATAAACACAGTTATTTTGCTTGTCTGCTGCTAAGATGACAATGTTCCATTGACATGTTTGACAGCCTCAAGTAACTGACAATTACTTCACATGTGCAGTGTTTATCTCTGTGGTATGCTGTGTGACAGCTTGGAAGTGACACCGACGTACAGTGTGAATCTCTGTGTATCCCCGATGAGCTGTCGGGGGAGCCTGCAACATTTTAAAAACACTCCCTGCTTCTCGAATCCAAACAGAGGCTCTCTATTCTAAGCCACGTTAGGTAACTTTGCGTTTCGTTGCCCTTTTTAATCCCCTGGGAGGACAGCATGCAAAAGTGCATCAGGAAGAGGAGATGAGGGTTTTATGTTTTAGTAGAAACTGAAATGAATGCTCAGTTTAGTGGATATCTTGCAAAAGCTTGTACTTTTTTTTTTTTTTTTTAATTTGAAAGGAATAGCAGCATCTGTTAATGCGACTTGTGGCTAAATACAATGTAGGTCTTTCTACGTAATGCTGCCAGTGTAGCCAAGTAGTCAGCGTCTTGTTAATTTTTATTGTTTGCGGATTCCCATATAACTGTGAGGATCACTCCTAACCTAAAACACCATAGGACTTGAAATTGTTTTAAACCTTTGTTAAGAACGTATGATCATGTATACTGAATCTTCTGTTGATTTCTTTCACCCTTCATAGCTAAGTAGTCAAACTCTCATTTGTGCTTTACGTGACTAGGGACAAGCTTTTATCTCAGGCAGGTAATGCATATGTTGCATAGGCACTTCAGGTATAAACTGGCTACAAAATTACTGAAGAGGTACTGAATGCTTTTGATGAAAGTGAATAATTTGCAGTAAAAGACACAAATATCAAAGGCAGATAGTTTGATGGTGGGTGGGAAAAATTCCTATCTGTTCATTATAGTATACTTTAAAAGACAACAACAACAAAAAGTTTCTCCTGTTTATCACTTACAGTAAAGTGTAGTCTCATCTGTTTTCAAGTCAGATTAGCTTTCTGATTTTCATTGGTAAGCACGGTGTTTTGCATTACAAAGTGAGAGGCAAGCTGTAATACATTTAGGATCTCTCTTTTTTGCAAAATTAATTCTTTGAATTTTTGGCAAATTGACCGTTCATTTGTCAGTGTCACCCTAATCTACAAAACAGATAGTGAGCAGCTCCTTCATCTACTTTTCCTTCTCCTTGTTTAGAGAAATTGAAGAAAAAAGTATGGTGTGCTGAGACCTTTTATTAATTTATCCATAATGTTGTTGTCTGTATTATAAACATTATTTGCTGTGTCTGTAAGGTGGCATGAAGTTTTTACTGTCAAATGAACTTGTTAAAGCTGTAGCCATTGCCATGGTGAGATTTTCTTCTATACTGACATCGAGGTAGACTGCAAAATGCAGTCTTCATAGCAAGTCAGATGGCTAAATTGAGTGTGGCTGTGGATTTAATTTTCTGTGTTTGGCATATCAGGACTCTTTAAGGTCTAAATTATTTCAACCTTAACAAACAAACAAACAAAAAAACCCTAAGAGTTGTTGCAACTATTTAGATTGAAAATTCACTTCTCTCCTATTAGCAACTGAGATTTATTTTTCTGTTTAACTAGCTGGATCTTTTGTTCGTGAGAATTGGCATCCTGCTGCGGTGTGGTATGCGTCCAGTAGTGAATGTGAACCTACATTGTAATGTCACGGCAGAGACGGCAGTGTGATTTATGACAGCACTGGGCAACTGTTGAACTTTGCGAAGCTTAGGCGGCCCGCAGAGGTTCAGGGACGGGTGACCTTGGGTTTCCCTCTCCTCCTGCAGAAGTGAAACTTGGGGCTCAGCCACGAGGTACCGGATTGCATAACGGTCTGGTGCTGCTCTGGGCCACCCCAGTGGTCCTGTGCCACACTGCTCCTCCCAGGCACGAACTGGGGACCGTGTAATTTGACCATGAAGATTCCCTGGCTGCCAGTCACTGGTGACACATGAGCCACCTCCAAGCAGTCCATAAAGGCTGCTGCTGACAGCGTGCCCCTGAGCAGCAGCGGTCGGCGGGGCTGCAGTGATGTGTGCAGGGGGAAGCGCTTCTGCAGAAACGAGTTCTCTGCTCTTAACCACAGCCGCAGAGCCCCGGACGGTGCGAGGACCCATGTTGTCTGCTCAGGATGCAGGAGCAAGGCCAGGCACATCGTCAAAAGCTACTAGGTGTGAACCGATGCTGTGTGGAAACATTTGAGTAACAAAATCCATCGCATTCACAGTGTTTGGGGTAACCAGAGGCTGTATTACTCTGGGTAGTAGCAGTTGAAGGGTAAAGCAACGCCTACGTAGAGTCACAGAGATCGTTCTGCTTTATCCCCTTACAGTTTTTCAGGACTGTAAAATACTTGCAGTAATTCCTAGGTGGTCTCTTTATGTGTGTGGTGATGTCAGCTGCTTGAAGAATTAACTTTGCTGAAGTTTGCAGCTGCTGACTCATCTGTTTAAAGAAGTTGATTCTTAATTTTCAGTGGGTAATAATTTTTCTCCCTTGTACAACAGTTGAGGAGAAATAGCTGGTTATGAGGTTTAGCATAGGCTACCACAGTACAGGGTTTCCTTGCAGTCGTTTAACATACTGCATATTTTAGTGGCTGCAATACAGAAAGCCTCAGTTTCATGGTTCTTCCTGGAACTAGTCCAGCTTGTGCTGTGAAAGTACAATTCAGCAGAAGCCCTTTTCAAATATTTATTTATTTTCAGTATCCAAGAATTCTGCATGTGGTATCCTGCATCCTCGTGAGAAGAGTCATAACAGTGGTGCCTTGGCACTAACAAATGCCTTGATATCACTGTTTTTTTTTTTTTT
>VXAL01008318.1:20392-30563 GCA_013399475.1 Chauna torquata | reverse complement strand
TTTTTTTTTTTAGTAGGCTCTTTTCCAGCTCTTGGTATAGTCTCAACTCTGTTTAAATTCTTTCGTAGAAACTAGATGATCTTTTGCTGTTTTTAGCCTTCACAGACTGCTGACTAGTTGTTGATGTAGAGACTGCCTGCTGGGTGACAGTACGGGCTTCATATTGGCTGTTGGAAAAAGACAAGCTCTGCTTTGTTCCCTGATTTTTCAAACTTTACCACCAATATGGTGGGCAGATGGCAGAAACACAAGGGCTGTGTAAATGAAACCACGGTGCTCGCTGTGAGAAGGCTTGGAGGGATGGAGAGCTGATGGCCTGAGAGGAGGGCTGGCTTGCTGAAGGGCAGAGAACGTGTGGCATCCCAGAGTATACAGCAAAGGGGGATGTGTGTATCAATTTTTTTTCTAAAATTTTCTGAAAGTGGGTGATTGTGATAGAAACTCTGACCAAAACTGCCACAGATCTGTTGAATGTAATGAAAAGCAGGGCTACCACCAGTTATGCTGGGAGAGGGGGAGGAAAAGATTAAATTTATATTATTTTCCTCTCTAATCGCATATTCTGTTCTTGTAAGGATGTTCTCGATGAGGCCACTGTAATAGGTGAGTAAAACAATGCTGCCTGTGCTTTTGTCCTGCAGAAATTGCGTTATTTACAATACATGAAGGATTCAGTACAGCACGTTGTGACCTTGCACGTTAGGTAATTATGTAAATGCCTCTATGGCGCCTGTCTAAAGGCAATTCTGTGCCGGTGGAGTTCTGTGGATCGGCAAATTCATGCTAGTCTTCATCAGGTGACAATTCAAAAGGAGAAACACACCATTGGCAGTAGGGCAGGGCAGCCAGGACATTTGGAGGAAACTCTTCAGCTGTATTCTAATCTCAGTTACAGTTGTCCCTCTGCCAAGCTGTACCATCTGGGGGCTGGGGTAGGCTTTCATGTCATTTTTCTCACTGGAAAAGTCTAAGATGACTAGTTCGTGTATATTATACATAAACATTGGAGTGGTGGTGGTTAGGAGGAGTATACTTGTTATTGCTTTTTTTTTTTTTTTTTTTTTCCAGAGATATCAGGCCAGCCGCTTGCCTCTGGAGGCTGGGAGCATATGTGTCTCAGGAATTAGCTCAAGTAAAGCTACAAATACACTCCCTGAGTGCTTGCTATAGCACTCTCAAAAATCAGCATCACTCAACTGGCAACAGTGTTAGAGCAATACCAGTCTTATACGTTTGCATGCTAGAAGAAAAGCTGGTAAGGTTTCATGTGGCACAGCTGTCTGGTGACCCTTCTTGACTGGCCATTGCCCTTCTAAACTGGGAAGTGAGAGTGGAGAGGTTTTTATACCAGGACCCTAAATTCTTGGTGGTCAAGTTGCAGTATGCTGCCCTAGGGCAAATACCTTATCATCCAGAAGCAGGATAATTTGGTTGAAAATTTACAGATAAATGCAGTACAGATGATTGTTTTGACTGTGTATTTTTTTTCTGGCTCTTCTTTTCTGTTTAGGCAGCTAGACACAAAAGCTGAAACTGGAACGAGGTCACAGGGTTAACAAAGCCTGAGTCAATTACTTTCTTTGTTGTATGACCATCTTTGTTCTTTATTTTTCTCCTTACCTAAGTTAGATCAAGATGAAATCAAAATATAAAAGGTGTTGTCATAATTTATTATCTACTTGAAGACAAACATGGAATAATACTATCCCTCTCTTTCCCCAGGCTGATGAAGGAAAAAAAAAAAAAAAAGGTTGGGTCAAGTTAGCAGAATTGTTTTACCTCTCCCATTGTGTGTGCTCCTCTGCATGGAACTTCATGCTGTATTACAGTAATTTACACTGCAACAGAAAGTGTTCAGAAGCCTTGTTTTGAGTAAATGTTTAACTTTTGATAAATGCTGTATTGTTCTAGCCAGAAAGCAGTACAAACATGTCACCATTTGGTGCCTTTCCAGCATGCACGCCTTGTTCCTCTGTGATGATTTTGCTAAACTTGAATGAAATCAAGGTACATTAAGTACTCATCTGAAAGATAGAAATGGAATTCAGCCAGCGCTCTTCAGAGTCAGGTTCATCCTTGGTGTAAGATTTTCTTTGCCTGTGGAGGAATGAACTTGTCCTGTTGCAGATCTCCTCTGGCTAGTTGTGCTTGAAAAAGGTCCCATTTGCCTGGATGTAGTCCATCGGTCTGTCTCTTGTCCATAAACCTGTGATGAGTAAAGATAGCATCATGCTGTTTTCTCTGCTGGCCAGATAAGACTAGTAAGTGGAGTGTCTAGGTGATGCTACACATTGAAGTATTGCTTTGTTAATCAAAGGCTGAGATGGGCTGTGTTGAATTGCGGGCTTCCCCGAAGGTGCGGGGAAGGAGGTCTGATGGAGCAGATCAGCAGAACTGAGTTGCATTTGGAATGTAGACAGGGAAAGAAAGAATGCCTCGGAGACCATAAAATAGAGCTGCTATTTCAGAAAAGGGAAGAGCGGCTGCCTCTAAAAATATTTTAAATATCATCCGAGTCAAAAACAAAAGACAGGCTATATGAATATTTACCAAAAGGAGAAAATTAACCACCAGGCATCTTGCCTTTCGGAACATTTCACTGTAGGTGGAAAACATTGTTATCCTCTATGTCTGTCAAAATTTCCCATGACAAACTTAATTAAAAGAAGCCAGCAACTGTGAGCCCAGAAGTACATTCTAGACCTGGCAGCAGATGGGTGAGAATAGCTCTGATACAGAGTTTTCTGCCCGTCTTTCCCTCTCCTTTCCCTTTCTGCTATCAGGCTCTTTCTTCCTATTTTCTGGAAGGAGATTTGGTAACAAAGCATGTTCATGGGCACAAGTCATAGTAATCCCTTAGAGCAAATAGCTTGATAATGAGGCACAAAAATGAATACTCATAAAAATGTACAGATCTATGCTTTAAGCCAAAGCTATTGAGTTTGTTTAAACAAAGTCCTTGAATATGGAAAAAACTGCATTTCTGACTGACTATTGTGCACTAACAGTGGCCATGGCAGAACTGAGCTCTCTCCAAAAGAGGATTGGACTTGCTGACATTAAAGATGAAAACCCACAGCGTATTCAGACTGTGCAGAACAAATAATGTAGAAAAATTAATTTCAGAAATCCCAGCAAAAATTTACCTTAGTGACTTGTTTTTGTATTACGGAATGTTTGTTCTTTAAGCCAATCAAATAGCACTTCAGGGGTGATTTTTGTAAAGGTAGTAAGTGTGTTTTTTGTAAAATGCAAATTTCAGCAACATCAAAACATTTTTTAAACAAGACTATGGAATTGTCTAAAAGGGATTTATCTTTTGCTCCACAAGTTGAATCAGGCAAAATCTTTTATACCTTGTATTTTCCTGGGAAGTTGATGAATAACCCATGTTAGTAATCCAAACCTTACACTTCTGCAGCACTCTAAATACAGCTAGAACAGGGTGCTCTTTTAAGACATTCTTATTTTAGGCTTTTTGTTTTTTACTCCTGAGAACAGGGCTATGTAAGCATCTGTAACACATATGATTACAGTGTAACGAAAAATTTCTCATGCTCCTTGCTGTTCTTGAGTCAGCTCATAGAGGTTGGATGGGGAGGGTCGATTTATCTAGCTGTTGCATCACCAGCACTTGGCTACTGCAGGTGTAACTTACCCGTCAGTACACAGCCTGAATGCATTTTGCATCTGAATTTGCCTAGTGATTTGTTGACAGCTTGAGGTATTGCAGGCTTTCTTCCTAATGTAATAAATCAATGTTGTTCATGATCCTAATCGACGGTCCCCTCTTTCTTAGTGTGTTAGGTGCTTTTTATACTTCATTTGTGCTTCTGTATGAAAATATATCTTTAAAAACAGTTTTAGGTTTGATCAAATGAGCATCCTGTATTGCTTAAAGAAAAAGTCTCCCCCTAGCCTTATCCACGCTTTTTTTCTCTGATATTAGTATATCACAGAATCACAGAACGGCTGAAGTTGGAAGGGACCTCTGGAGGCCATCTGGCCCAACCCCCTGCTCAAGCAGGGCCACAGAGAGCAGGTTGCCCTTGTCCAGGCGCCTTTTGAAGATCTCCAAGGAGGGACACTCCACAACCTCTCTGGGCAGCCTGTGCCAGTGCTCTGTCACCCTCACAGTGAAATGCTTCCTGATGTTTAGATGGAACCTCCTGTGTTCCAGTTTGTGCCCACTGCCTCTTGTCCTGTCCCTGGGCACCACTGCAAAGAGCCTGGCTCTGTCCTCTTTGCACCCTTCTTTATTAATGCATTATCCATTTCAGAACTACTCTTTTTTCCTTAGAAGCAAGAGATCATCATCATTAGATGATTATACTTCTCAAAATAAAATTGTCTTTTTAACATGTTGTATAATAAACAAACTACATCTTAAAAATACTGCATGGGACCGTCTGGAAACTTGGACAGTATGTGAACAGATCAGTATCTTCATGAAAACCTCAAACAGCCATTCAAAAATAGTGGAGTTATATCTCTGAAGATGAATGTTTATTTAGGAAAAAAAAAAGTATTATATGCTGAAGCATAAGGTGATTACCTTGCATGTGTATTTTGCAATTCAAATCAGCATGGGTTTGGTCATAGGCATTGGTTTCCTGGCCAGGGTTGGATCACAAGCTGTGACAGCTTTCAGTGTTCGGGAATTCCCAACAAGACAAGCTCCTCAGTCCCATGCTCATGTAATGGAAACCATTCTTGGTTTTGTTGTGGGAATGAGCATATAGACGTGCAAAGGAGAATGTGTATGTGTGAAAGAGATTTATGACTCAAGTCTGGGGCAAGATGCCCCCAAGAACTTTGGCTGCATTACCAAAGCTGCTGGTCTTCCTCTCACTGCAAATGCCGGCTGTGACTCTTTGATCTCATATTTATTAACACAAATGTGCTAACTACATCTAGTCAACAGCCAAGGCACTCAACTCTTCCCACCCTACAGTAACCCCCACCTTACCAAACAAAATGAATTGCCCGTGCCCATTCATTCTCCCTGAGGAGAGAGCTGGAGAACAAACAATGATAGTTATGCTGCATTGTGGGGAATGTACAGGTGAGGAAGCTGATATGGGTGCCTGTTTCTTAAAATTGCCTTTATTCCATTTTAGAACTGTTGATGTTCTTAATCTCTTTTACCATGCCTCACCGTTTCCGAAAGTTGTATACTGTTCTCCTGTATGACCCTGTAAGCATGTTTTTGGGCAAGCAGGACTGGGCCTTTAATAATTTTTCGAGCTGGAAGAACAGCAGTGAAACAGAGCTACAGCTTCGCATACGTGGTTTCTGCAATTAAGCGCTGCAGCTGTTCTACTTTTTTTTGTCTTTGTGACGCAAATCAAAGTGCAGCAATGGTATTGCCTGAGGGGAGAGAGAAAGCTACTTGCTTGCTTCCCCATGCTGATAACTAAGCAGTGATGACAAGAAACTGGGGCAAAGGAAAGTTCAAAAGCAGAATCTGAATATTATAAATGACTGAAAATATGCAGGTGCCTCTTCCTCGGTGCAAAGGGAAATAAAACTGTGTGAATGTCAGAAGAAATAATCAGTTACCAAAAGAAAAATATGTAGGACTGTAAATTCTCTGTCGCTCAGAAGAATTCTGACGTGCAGTAGCTGGAGTCTATGTATTGTCAAATAGGTTACAGTCAGCTCCATTTTAAACATGATTAATTTTTACATAGGGACTTACACCTTAAGAAGCCTGATTTTTGTCACTTTCTCATTTGAATCCAAGTGTTTCAATATCAGCCTGAATTATGTGATCCTATTTAGTATCCTTGTGCTCTTTTTTTTTCTTCATAGCTCTCAAAATGCCCTCCAAAGAAGGAAATCATAAGGAAACAGAGGAAACACTACATAAGAAAGCAGAGCTACAGAAGTAGTGGAGTAGCTTGTCTGAAGTCCCACAGCAATTAGAGGGTAGAGTTCAGATGTCCTGAATCACAACCTATTTATTGCTTTCTCTGCTAACTTTTAAGCTGATTTGTGTGGTCATTCCCAGTTTGTTCCGCTGTTTGTTTGTTTTGTCTAAACTAAACTTCATAGGTGTTTTATTAAAGATACATTTTTGCAGGTTTGATGTTGGACTATGAGGAGGCTAGAGCTTCATTCAGGCATCACGGATGCCTAAACAGTGAATGTGAACTTCTGCTGGGTGAGCTAGTGAAGTCCTTTCTGGTGGTTGTTGCTTTTTATGTGCCCCAGCTCTGGCAGCAGGCAGCTTCTTGGGAGAGGAGGACTAGGGCATCCAAGGGTTTGCTCAGGATCTGCCCTGCTCTCATGTCTCATGTGAATACCATCCATCCCTACTTCATTTGCTAGCCTCAGCTGCCTCTCATTTCTATTCCCTCACCCTGAGCAAGTGGGAGCAGAAGTCTGGTTTCTGCCCCTGACCATCGTACTCCTTCTGAATGCCATCACAGCTCACCACCACACCTGTGTTTCCTTCTCATTTCTTTTGTTTCTTATCTCATGTGGTCTCAGTCCTGTTCATTCTCCCTTATGGTATCTCACACTAGCTGTCTCTCTTTTGACTTGTAGTGATTCTCCTGTCTTTGTTGTTGTTTTTTTTTGTTGTTGTTGTTGCTTTGTTTTGTTTTTTGTCTCTTTCTCTCTTAGCTTTCCCCACTGTTTTCTCCCAGATAGAGAAAACAATTGTCCCTTTATGTGCTTTCTATAACTGACTGTTAGGTGCTTAAGATGGAGAAGGAAGCAAACTCTTATAATGCATAGTCCAAGATTTACTATGCTCCCCAAAGCTTTAATCTTTTCAGGCATCTAATGTAGTTTAGTCCCCTGACCTGGGGCAAGCCAAGTGCGGGTGCAGTCTTAGCAGCAGTACTGAATGTTTTCATGGGTGTCTGTAGTAGTCATTTTGAAGTACAACTTTACTTTCATTATCTTACAATGTGGACAGTTTGGGGGAGCTTGTGACAGGGATGGCAAACGACATGTCTCTGATACCATGGCCCACTTCAAACTCTCAAGTTCATGATCTAAACCAAGACTTAAGAGCAAGTAGCTTCTTTCCCCCCCGCCCCCATGGGTACAACAATGTGTTTCTCTGTCGTCATTCACAGTGAGCATTCAGCCACTCGTATACGTAATCTCGGGTCAAAAATGAAGAATCAACTGTTTTAGATGCAGCTTAAAATGAGCTGTATCATGGAAAATGTTAGGCTAGCTAATGCTTCTAGCCCTGCCTGTACTACAGTTGCCTGTGAGTCAAGTACAGAATTAAGTCAAGACTTCTTCCGGTGGTACTTGCATCAACAAAACCCACATGCTATAATAGAAAACAAATACACTTTTATTGCAAGGCTGGGATTTAAGATTTTTTTAGCTCCAGCTTTATTTTTTCAACCAAGGCAAAACTAGATTGTAGGATTGAACAATTACCATCAATCTAACTAGTTTACAGCGTGTGACTTAAAATAAGGAAATAGTTTAGAAATATGTTTATATGTTTGCTACTAACGACTTTATTGGTAATAAAGAGGCTTGTTGACTCCTTTGCTGGGAACTGGATTTATGTCTTGGTTTTCATGACTGGAGTCAGTAGTGGAGTAAGAGTCCTTTATAATGGTACTTTTTGGGCAAGATCCACAAAGCACTCGGGAGCCTTTCACGCATCTGAATTTTATTGAGTAGCCCACAAATGACCTAGCTACAGTTGTATTTATTCTTCAGTCTTAAAGCGTTACAAGATTTTGCCTGTGGTATCCCTTTTCTGTAAATGTGCTTTCCTCGGACTGATGCAAAAAAGGCTTTCTGAATTCTGCAGGTTCCCATTTTGGTAGTTGGTGGCTCAACTGAATGTAATATTAGCATATTTTCATAAGTCTTGCCTTTTAATGTAATTTTTATACTTAGATGTAGTTCAGAGTGAGAACATTTCTTTCTACTTGATTCAGTTGTACCCATAATGGCAAGTGATGTTAGGATTTGTGTTGAAACATTTTTAAGACTTCCTCCCTTTGCGAGGGGAAGTTGAGCTTCAAAATCAACTGTATACTAAGTATTTATTAATGCTGTTTTCTAATCTTTGTTTCCCATCAGTTCTGCTGTCTTGGAATCAGTAACGTAATGAAGACTCATTAACCTTATTATGGCAAGTCAATAGCAAGCCTAATAATTCCTGCTGTAAATTGCTTTCATAGGAACTTCAAAAGCAGTATTTTTAAACTTATTAGTCATTCCTTTAAGCTGATTGATATGCCAGGGTGTTTAATCAAAAATACCTAGATGGGATACATGCATCACTAGCCTGATTTCAATAAAGTTTAAAACTTTTCCTGCTGTTTATAGTTATTGTAATTGAGTGCTAAAGACTTTCTACTGAGTCTGATGCTGACTCTCCTTCTTTATTACTTCCTGCTTCTAATCACCCTTGAACTGGATTCATCTCAGCCACAGACATACTATTTAACACGAAAAGACCTTGCCACTATTTGTAGGATTTTTCCAGGGCTTTGGTACTGATTTGTCAGTGGGCAAACTTACTGTTTGCAGTTCTGTTTTTTGCAGTTGTCATTGTTAAATGCAACTGAATGTGGAATTCTGAAAGGACACGTGCTTTCCATTTTTTTTTTTTTGGTGAGGATTGGGTTGTTGCTGTGTCATTCACAATCCCACTTTTCTTTGGTAGCGCTGTCCGTGTGCAGATTTCAACTTCATCTCTGTGGTACTTTAGGCTACAGCTACACAGAGAATAGACTGCTATCAGGATCATAACACTTTGTCTTGTGGCAGATGTCCTTATTTATGTAATTATTTATTTTTAACTCTTTCCAGAGCATCTGTAGTGCTGCTGAAGTGCAGAGCCATGGTTTCTAGCTGTGCAGCACCTTGAGCAGCAGCACCTGGCTGGGCTGTGGCATGTTTGTCCTCTGCTGAGCTGGTCTATTGAAAATTAGCAGGACTTGGTGAAACTATTCAGTCCAGCTCAGTAAAATTTATGGTCTTTCAAGATCTTGAGAAATGTTTGTTAAGGGATAAAATCAGATATACTCAGGAAACTTAAGCAGTTTCATTAATTACTTAGCTGAAGGCATTTGTAGTCCTCCCACTTTGCATTCAACTTGATGTGCCTAAGTAAAGCCATCTCCATTTTGTTCATATCCAAAGAATCAATACTTTTTTCCTATACCCAGTCTTGCAACAGTATTTAGGGTAGATGTCCTCATTCTGCAAACCTACATAAGTGCATTTTGAGTTTATAAGCGATTTAGCCACGTTTTGAAGGTGAGACCTGGTCTTCTAAATAACTTACTTTGAAATGCTGCTCCAAAGCCTTTTCCTCTGTGTGAGGAAAGCCTTGAACAAATCAAAATTTGTTCACTATTTGTGAAAATGTTTGATCTACATCCAGGCTATAACATTGCAGTCTGGTTCCCTGGGTCACTTACTGGAGAAGGTGATGTGATGTCTTAGATTTGTAGAGGAAATGTTCTCATACTGGCAGCTCAGACTTGCTCTAAACAGATATGAAAAGACATTTCAATTCTATTTTCTGAGAAGCTATGATTTTAAATGCATAGTGAAATCTGTGTTAATTTTGGGGGGTTTTAAATAAATTCCAGTGGCGTACTGAAGTGAAAAGTTTTACCTGTTTGTCCCCTTCCCTGTTGCTTTCTCCTCCTCTCACAGATTCCCTGTTCTGTATGAATGATGCCTGTAAACAGCAACTACAGTAAAGCTTTTCTGTAACTTCCAGAGAAGAGAATAAGTCCTCTGCTGGCTTGTAACATCTCTGAAATTTGTATTTGTTAGACTGTCAAATGTAGGGATGATTATCATCGACGTTGCCTTTTGGCAGTAGAATTGTGGTCAGGTACAGCTTTATCATATGTCAGTTAGGCAACTGCGTCAAACATTGCTAAATAACATAAGCTGCTTGTAGGATTCCCTCCTCTAGTAGAGATGACAACAACTGAAAAGAACATGCTACAGAAAATGTCACTGTGGCCTCCCAGTTACCTAGCAAGTATTTTCTTATACTCTTATTTCAGCTTTGCCATTAGCCTATGAGGAGACCATTCTTAAGGCGTGCCAGTTATCCATGTTGTATCCATGTAATCTTGCATTTAGAAAACAGCACTGATAACCAGATTTGATTTTTATGGGATGCCATGAGAATCACTTTCAGGTTTATGCCAAA
>VXAL01008318.1:0-20368 GCA_013399475.1 Chauna torquata | reverse complement strand
AAAAAAAAAAAAAAGCAGAGTGGGAGAAGGAAGAAGGGTACCTCTCAGATTCACCTCCTCATAGAGAAATCTGGAAAGAATAGAATAGAAGTGAATGTCTGAGTCCGTTCTTAGTGGTAGCATTTCTGTTCAGTTCAGCTGCTGTAGGCTGGGGTCCTGAGAGGAGGAGAGTTGGCAGTGAAGTACTGGTAATAACCAAATCCATACTTCAGTCTGCAAAGACATTTTATTTGGGTGTTGGATATTTTTTCCCCCCTGGTTTATGTGCGTTAACTGAGCACAATATATATATCCTACATGCTCTGAATAATGTTACTGATGTTATGTTGATCTGTTTTCATCACCAAGGGTAGCGTGGCTGTGCCTGCAGATTGTAATGGGGATTGGGACAATCTTTGCACCTTGCAGCAAAAGCATTGCTTTTAGTCCTGGCTATGATCTCTTCTGTTTGGAAATTCAAACAGTTGCATTAACCAGTACAAGTGATTATTTGTGTGCTTGCATCTTTGGCATTTGCATATTATTTTTCCAAATTCAGACCTCTGAATACTCAGCATCTCGTGAGGTTCAGTCTAATAGAAACATGGAGGATGTGAATGCTAAGATGTTCTGTTTTCTAAATCTGTTTGTGTACTTTTTCAAAATAACTTTGCTTTGCCTTTCTCTGTTTTTATAAGAACTGCAGTTAAACTTGTTTTTTTTCCATTACTTTCAATGTTTGGTATTTAACTGTTTGATTTTTTTGTTTGTTTGCTTGCTTTTTCCTCTTGGATAAACTCATGGGCAAGAACTTAGGGTTCCATTCCATTCTTTTTACCTAACTTACGATGTTAAATACTGTCACAGGAGTAATCAGCATTGTTTTTTTTTTTCCTAACTTGTTCTTTCACTACTAAAAACTTAGGATTCTTGACCCTTCTGCCTCTCTAAAATGATGACTTGGTGGATTGATTATGGAATAGTTTGTGAATTCTTACCTGCCTACGTAAGATTGATTTTTGGGGCGACTGGAAAGGTTAAAAACAGGCAGGAATCATAACTACTCTGTTTGTAATTATTAATGTGTTACATGTAGCATAAACACTGAGCATGAGAGAGAAGATGTTTCAATTGAAATTTTTCTTTTCCTACTAACGGCAGCCCTTTATTGGTCTAAGGGGATTTTTTTAATATTTTGATTCTATTCTATATTTGTGTTTTTTATTGTTACAAATGGGTGTTAAAAATATCTAAGTGTATCCAGAATGTAGTTTTTGGGAACCATTCTCCATTTGTTTTGCTCAGGTTTGGTGACTTTAGAAGACCTAGGCCAATGGATCTAGAGATACAGGTGCACATCTTTTACGTGCACGAGGGGCCTTAGTTAGCCCCCATATTTAATTTGTGTGGTCTTCAGGGAAGGATACATAGGAGAGCAGATGCAGAGGGCATTCTGATTGGGCTCCACATCTCTGTAGAGAGAAAGACTATCTGTATTTCAGTGAGCATAATGTCTTCAGCTTTCACCTTCTGCTCTTCTTTTCCTTCTCTGTTATTTGATCTCTCTTTTCCCCTGTCAGTCATTGTCAGTAACAAGGGAGATTTTTTGGTTTAGGGGCAGTGCCAAAGGCATATTTTAATTAATTTTGTGGCTGGACATGCACCATTTTCCTGTGTCAACCATAGCACTTATATTTTATGACGCTGAAAGGAAATTGGTCTTCTAGAGGTGTAAATTAAGATAAACAAGAAATATAAGAACTGTCGTTGAGTTACCATCTTAAGAGGCATTCTAGGATGTAACTGCAAGATTTTCATGTCTCTTAAGTGCAACAGCCAAAACATTCACCTTTGACTTGGGTGTCTTTCTTGTGCTCAAAATAAGAAAGGCGGTGGAAAAGGAGAATGATGCAGAATATGTGATCCAGTGTATTTCTTTTTCCCCAAATGTGTTGATTTTAAATTCATTCATAGTGCAGTATGTGGCTTATTTGCAGTTCCGTGTAATTATCAAATGAGCTCTGCACAACAGTAATCAGACAGTCAATTCCTCTGCTTGCATTTACATGTATTTTCATATGCTGTGTTACAAGAAGGTTCTGAGAGGACTCTCAAAGCATAAAAACAAAATGAGAGGTGAGAACTCTGGCTTTCATTTTCATTGCTTCCAATGAAGTTTGTTTAATGTTTGCTCCCAAATGTACGTTTGTGGGCGGGGAGGGGGAGGCAGGCACGCAGAACATCTTCTGGTGATTCCTACCTAATGAGAAAACTCGGTGTGTAACAAAGCGCTCAGCATGGAAAAAGCTCTGGAGTGCACTGACAGTTTTATTGACTGTCCCTTTCGTAGTGACATGCTGGCTCCCCCTTGAATTGATAGCTAACAAGAGTGAGTGAATACACATGGCTTTTGTAACACAGTGATAAATTGGTGGACAGTTGGACCATGATGGCTTCAGGAGTTACGTGTTCACCATCAGTGCCCCGAGGCCATTTATGTTCTGTGTCAGTGGGGTGCATCTGAATACCATATGTCACGAAGACTAATGTCCTCGCTCTTCCTTGTAATGGGCACGGCAGGCACTGCGCGCTTGGAAATTTCCGTGCCTGCCTCCGAGATAAACAGTAACAGGGCCAGCTAATTGTGTGTGTTGTTAAACACCAGAGCTGCTTACTTGAAAGGTGGACCCTGGCAATTAATGAGAGCCATTAAAGGGGTGAACAACAAAGAAATAAAACAAAATCAGTTTTTCTTTTTGTGTGAAGGGGCTTAGTGCTAACAAATTAGGCAGGCTCTTGTCCAGACTGTTCGCTGCTTCACCGTTAGGAGGGAGGTATAGGTTAGGGACGGGGGTAGAAATGCAATAATTTTAAGAGCTTTAGGCACTTGATTGCAGAGGTCAGCCCACGAAAACAGTCAAGAGAATAAAATTTCCCCCTTAACTGGGACTGAAAAACTGAAGTGTGAAAAACGTATAATCAGCTAATACAGCGTGCAAAATCCCTTCTTGGCAAGAGGTCAGGCTGCAATGTGTATGCTTTAAAGACCGGGGATCCTGGTGCAATATGTGTAAAAGCAAGCAAAATATTACAAAGCAAGGCTTTAGGGTGAGCACTGTGTAGCACATTGTGGGTGGAGCCATTACAGGGATATGCTTCGGATTTAGTGAATTTTGGAATAAATTAATCTCTGAGCTGACAATAAAGTTAAGTGCTGTTACCTGCGTTTCTGTAGGCTTTCCCCTGCTTCCAGTTGTGTTTAGTGTAGTAGACTTAATGGAGCTTAAGGTAAACAGAGCTGTTCCATGCATTACTTCAGGGCTGAATGCCTGTGGCTGTTGGTTGAATGACCAGTGTTGTAAATCACACGAAAATGGCAGCAGCACAAAGAATAAAACATACTGATTACAGCCACACTTCTATCTTTTTGTGAGATTCACGGAAAAGCTGTCCATATGGTAACTGCTATGACCATGGCTCTGTTCCTCGATGTGTTTAGAGGTGCCAAAATGACTGCAGCATAGATCGTCCATTGACATTCATCCTTCCATTCAAATGTATTGCTTAAAAAAGGAGGTGGTGGAAGGCTGGATTTATGGAGCAGAGAATGACTGGTATTTGTTCTTTAAACAGAGAAGCTAAAAACTGGGAGGGCAGGATGTTGTCCGTGTAAATGGAAAGAACAGAAACCAGCTGGAAAAAGAGGTGGTCGTTTCCAAACCAGGTCAAATGTACAAAAGATCATATTACATAGTCTAATGTATTTGCTTGTCTGTGCTAAACCGTTCAGGATTTTTAGGGCATTTTTGGCACACGGGACAAAGTTTCCCATGTTTAGTACCTGTGTTCACTGAAGGCTTGAGCAAATAATCACAAAGAGTGAGTGGAAAAGGCCGAAGATGCACATGTATTAGAGAAGCTAGAATTAAAACCCTAATGAATCTGGAATATTTGAACACTGTTATAAATATACATTTGTTGTAAAACTGCATTTCTGGAACAATGGTCTCCCTGGGATGTAAACTCACTGTTTAGAGAACTTGACTTTCAGAGCATCCCAGCAGTATAATATGGCATGGTAGAATCTGAGTCAACTTCCACTGTCTCTCAGAGAGCCCTGTTTCAAATCCCCAGGTCAGTTTTAGGGAGCTAAAGACAAGCTGTACTGCTGGGCTGGAGAGCAGAAGTGGATAGTGAAAGGTAAGAAGGTGGCAGCAAAAGGCTAACCAACTCCTGGACAAGCTTTTCTATTTTAATGGTAGGTGATAATGCGTGATCTTGCAGTTGAGCTAATAATCTTGCAGGGGTAAGTGGTATGTTCTGGAGTGAAGAATTTACGGTCTGTGGGCAGGGGATGGCCCACAGCTTTATTCAATATAGTGTGGTCACACTTCAGTCCTGTACCTTGCTGCTGTTCGAGTTTGCTCTTGGGTGCGTATGTGAATGTGTGGCTCGCCAAGCACATTTGAAGGGCCCAGGCAGCCCTCAGCCCGTGACCTTCCCTGGGGAGATGTGAGGAGCAGAGGGGTGCAATGTGCCAAAGCTGATGGCACATTTGGAGACTAAACCCCTCATCCTCCCTGTCTGCTGAGGGCAAATTTCTGCAGCGTGTAAGGAATTTGTGTGTTTACACAAGAGCCCTGAAGTGGGAGGCTGATGCTGAAGGTGGAATAAAGCATGCTACAAGTCTCTTCCAGGCAGTGTGTCAGCTTCCATCAAATTCTACCCAGTTTAAGCCAGAAGGTTTGGGAGTAAAGATCCCTGAATTCTAGTCTTCCAGTTAATCTCATCTTTTCATACCCGGTGATACTTCAGGTTGAAAATATTATTGTCTGAAATAATACATTGCCTGATTTTAATTAATTATTTTTTTAGAGTGTGTTGGTTTTGTTTCCTTGATTCAGTCTAATCCTGCTTCCTGTGATAAATGGCTTTTTGTGTAATGGGTGCACTGATTACTCCATGGCACACATCTGCTAAAGGATGCTTTTGAAAGTCAGGCTAATTTGTTGAGTAAGTGGCAGATTTCTGATTACAATCTCCTTTCAATACAGAAAATTACTTAAGCAAGACTTTAATCCTCCCTGTCTCTTTCAAACCTTGGTTGTTGCTTTTTTTTTTTTTTTTTTTAAATCCTGTTCTTCATCCCCCTGCTCTAAATTTTCCTGCTCTCTAGGTACACTTTGGTTCCTATCTCTTCATAAATAGTTATCAAACATGATAACTAGCAACTTTGGTATAGTACAGTTTGCACGTAACATTGACACAATTATGAACTAGAAAGCTACATTACATGCAATTATAGGATTGTGTAGTCTGGCTTCAGAACAAACTGGATTCTGAAAGCCACATAGAAATGGCAATTTTGGAAATAGCTGTAAAAGGAATACCTGGCTGAATTTTTGAATTATTGCTAGAAAGATTCATGTGCAAAGGAGTGTCCTGTCTCTCTCTGTGTTATGCCTGCATCTCTCTGTTGGATGTGTGCATAAGGGCAGAGGCTCAGTATGGCGTTATCGTATACTCTAATAAATGCCACCTTTTAAGCACTGCCCCCCCTCCCCCCTTTTTTTTTTTTTTGGTAAGCAACCCAAAGAATGTTTTGGTAGTTCTTAGGCTGAATCTGTGCTACAAACTTTCAAATTTTAGGGATGGAATTATTTTCTCCTTTATTAGTGGTTACAAGCCTATGTATATGTATAGCTGTTGCACTAAAACTGCTTTTATTTAACACAGCCTGTTTCACTGCACAAACGGGTTGTAAACTGCATGAACAAAAAACCCTTCTGGTGCCTGGAAGCTTTGCTGGTATAGTTGGAGTGTCAGATCCCACCTGATCTTTCTTAGTGTGTTGCAAGCCTGATTTTAAAAGAAGGTGGATATAGGGAATTGCACCTCATGGATACAGGAACTGAAATTGGAGAGAGGATGTAATTTATTCACATTTCAGTGTGAGCAAATGGTGTTGCTCAAAATGGAAGCTGGGTCTCCTAATTCTATGAAATGCTGTAATCACTATACCAGATAACCTCCATACATAAATTTATCTATATTTTACAAATATGTAAAATGCTTCCTTTGAAGATTTGTTTGACCAAATGAAACTATTGCTGTTTATGGGAACAGAGACTAACAGGGTTGAAAAAAAATGGACTAAAGACTGGGCAAAGCTTTGCATCTTTATTTTTGCACATCCAGAGTAGTCATTGGAATGATCCTTTTGGCCTGATCTGGCGTGCGCTCTGCCAGTGATGTGGCGCTGATTTCAGACACAACGGCACAGAGAGGCCTCAGGGTAGCTGTTCACTCTTACTGGTGCACTAGAGTTAGTGCAGAGATGAGGAGTCTGGCAGAGGAAAGTAATTGTATTTATGAAATATGGATAAAGTTGGGTTAAATGTATCTGTTTCATGCTTATTGGAAGAGCTATAGATGGAGAAGAGAAAAAACTTGAGATTTTCAGTAAACTCTGCTTATTCTTTTTGGCATCTAGCATCTTTTTTTCTTTAAAGAAGAGCTCATTACGAGATATAGTTGGTCAGGTACTTGTATTTTCTCATTCTCAACCAGAGAAAGTTGAAAGCTCTGTAGCATTCTTTGTGCTTTCTTATGGGTTTATTTTGAAGTTTTTCCATTGTACTTCTATTTTTCTTTCCTTTTTCCCATAATAAAGTTTGAATTTGGAAGTGTGTGCAAATATGAAGTAGCAGACAATGATTGTCTCATCTGGCTTTCTAAAATAGTGAAAGGCACTGAGTCACTTCTTGCCACTAATAAGTTGCATCATTTTGCCAGGATCAAAATGTTCCAGTCTCAAAGCAAATAGCTTTAACAGTGAAAAACCAGTTGTTACCATATGCATGTGTGCTCATGGAGATATATGTGTGTGTGTGTATATATAAGTACACACACACACACACACACACTAATATGTCTTCCTATCCAAAGATGATCAATCTGGTTATGTGGGGGTGGTGAATTAAAAATCACCATCTCTTTCCACTTCACCCCAGCCTTCAATTTCTGCAGGGGAGGAGATATAAAATAAAGAAATTCAGACCCTAGTATTTTTAAAGGTGATCATAAGTGTGAGTGAGAAAAAATATTGAGCAATTCTATAGGAAAAAATAAAAAAAATAGGGGGAATACTGGACTCATCAGATTAACTTTTTATTGTGCTTTTATTTCCAACATGTTGATGTATCATCTTTTAGATCCAGTTTTGAAGTGATTTCTGTCCTACTTCTGAGTTCTGTTGCAACGCTGTAAGGTAAATTCTGCAAAAAGCCACGTGTGTTCCTCCTCCTGGTTTTATGCAGATGTTTGCTGTGCTGAGCATTTGATATGTTGATTTTGCAGACTTTATCAAATGGGAATGAAAAGCACCATTTTTATGCTGATTATTTTATGTCTATTTATCTTCTTATGCTTTGCCAGCAAACCTGGTCCGTTTTGCCATCAGTATTTCATCAGGCTGAGTAAATTTTAATGTTTTAATGGCCCCACTGGTAGAAATTTCCCCCCAGATGAGAAATGCAGACTGCAGGGAGAAGCCAGCAGTGTGTAAAGTGGACAGACAGTACAGCTGTGCAGGAACCCACAGCCAGAGAGGTTCAGGTGCTGGGAGAGCCAAGGAGGGACTGGGCAGCCAGGGCTAAGGCAGGGGTAAGCCTTAGCCATGGGCCAGAGATGGCTCCGATTTATTCCCCTTAACAATTCCATGAGATAAAAAATAGTGAGCAATCGGTTTAAAAACCCCTCGATATAGAGAGACTTACTGTGTGGTAAAGCTCCATGGACACTGAGTGGGTGACAGCTGGTAAGGATCAATGTTTTTATTTCAACATCATTGCTCTCTTACCTAGCTCATATGCTGTTTGCCTGATACTCATACAATCTGCCTGCATAAAACTTGTAAGGAACAAAAAAACCCTGTTTTTTTCCAGCCTAACATGGACTATCTGCACCTATAATCTGTGCGTGGAAAAGCAATTTAATGGTACTTTTCTCCTCTGTGATGTCTTGAACAGCTGAACTGCCTGGATCAGAAACAAATTGCCATACTTTTTGGGTCAAGGTAAGAAGTCCAAAGAGAGTGGCCTCTGAGCTATGGGGCTTGCACAGTTACTTTGGGTCAGTGGAGGTCATATATGTGTGATTGCTCCTAGCTCTTGTGGATGGCAGGTTGATGCTCTTCTAGAGGATATTTGATCTGCCCCAGCATGACTGGTCTTGTGCTTTGATGCTATGTGTAAGGGTCTTATAAAAGCCTTCAATGGTAACAAAGGATTTTGAGGAGAAAAAGTAAATCTGTCATAGGTAGGGTTGTTGAAACCCCAAAGACGTGACAGATAGATTCAGATATGGAACGTATGTTTTATGTGGTTGTTTGATCAGACGCATTTTCCAGCTGCCTCAGCTGGCAAAATTGGAGAGCAAATCTCAAAACAAACGCAAGAAGTTTTGATAGAAAAGAAACACAGCTCCACTTTTCCAACCAAATATATTATAAATTATTGTGATATTCACCTCAGTGAGTGATGTCATTCTGAAGCTTGAAAAACACAGAAATAAACTTTTGTGTAGGGTGTATATACTTCTTAATATATACCTATTATAGCTGTACCTATATATACCTGTTAATATTAAACAATGTGTATGTATTTATTTTATTTGCTTTTTTGTTTGTTTGTTTTTCTGTGTACATTGCTCTAACTTTTCCTAATCTGTTGTCATGGGATACTTTCTTTTAAAATGAAAGCAGATATTTCCCCATTATTACCTTACAGTAGGCATTGGGATTTCTGGGGAAAATTGGAAATATCAAGAGACTTGTGGTAGAACTGTGACAGTGGTTCCATGCAGAAATAGAGCCCAATCCATCCTGCTTTCCATTATGTAGTAAAATGGGAATTTGCATTATTTATGCTTGACTATTTAAATGGTCCAGAAATAGATACACATCCTATGTAATTTGGGTGCATTGTGATATCTTGATAGAGAATATTGGTGATTGCCTTCTTTGTATGGAAAATGCATTAACTTCATGATAAAGTACCACAAAGTGATTTTTTTAGGTGATTTTTCTTTTTTTTTTTTTTACAGTTGCATGAGACTCATTTTCTTGCTGTTTGTATAATGTGCAGATTTTGCTATGTCCTCTAACAGCTTTTGAACTTATTGGCTATTTGTGGCCAAATTTATCAGACGACAGAAGTGAAAGGAATTCAGTTCCTACAAGTTCTGTGGAAAAAAAGGTTTCTGCGAGAAGGAGAGAGAAAGGGACACAGTTCAATTCCCTCCCTCTCACAATTTAAGGGAGAAACCTATGATGACCTCAGTTTGAATATTACATGAGAACATCCACATGGGGCAGGGATGTTTGAGTTGTTTGGTCATGGGATAAAGCTTGGGCTGTACTGCACATGCGCCAACAGATACAAGAGGTTGCAGACAGGTTTCCGTAGGAAAGCACACTCTCTTAGCGTTGGGCGAAACTACTTGCCCATGCTGAAATGGTATGGTGAGAGGTAGAAAACCGGGTCATGATTCTGAGGCAGAACAACGTTCAGAAACAGTGAAGTTGTGCAGAATCCCATCTGGCTGTTGCTGAGTTAGCAGGAAGTACTCATAGTGTTATCATTATAGTGGATATACACACTTGACCCAAAATTATCTGTTTTCAGAGAGTAGCCTTTCAGTGTGTTTGTGGCAGAGTGCAGGAAGTTATTTATTGTACAGCTGTTTTAAATTGAAACTTTGAGGATAATGGAGCAACTCTCCATCTCCTCCCATCCCCCTTAAGTTGTCATGCAAGAGCACATTTTCCGTGACTCCATTCTTGTTTGAACATCAGGATATTGCATAAGCCTCTCTTGGGGAAAATAGAATATGCAGAAGCAGAAAATGACCTATGCCCACCCACAAGGGCTGTGAAATGCAGCTTCAAATATAGTGTCAATAATGAAGAACATTTTGGGGGGGGGGGAAAGTGTGGTCATTTGAATGTTTTAATTAGTGGGGGTGGCAGTATTCAGATCCAGGTTCGCACGCTAATTTCTGCAATGACTTTCTGCACAACCATGGATGTATCTCCTAACCTCTTTGTTTCTCTCTCCTGCTTTGAAATAGAGTTTTCCTTTCTCCTCATGGCAAAGTGTAATGGGCAGGGGGAGGACAAGATAGGAAAATGCAATGTAGGTTTTTGTTGTTGTTTTGGTTTTGTTTGTCTTTACCTATAGAAACTTAGGTGAAGAAGTCATTAAGGAAAAGTGGCTTTTTCTTTAGCCTAACAGGCTAAGCTGTTAGACAACTTGTGCAAATTACACAGTTTACTTTGGAGAAGTAGCTTTGGTGGCAATGTCGTATGACAAGCTTCATCCTAGACAAGAAAAGATTAACAAGTGATAAATTTACGTAACTGCTGCTGAGCACAAGCATTCCTAGGTCACCCAAATTCATGTCAAAATAATCTGGAGTTCTGGGTGTTGCACAAATTCAAGTAATGCAGTCCTTTGCTCTGTGATCTCTGGTTCAGCATTGCAGTTGAAGTCAGTGGCCCTCTTCATTTAAACGTCAAGACAAATACCTTCAGGTTTTTCTGAATCAGAAATTATGCTTGTAAAGTATTTCACAAACTGCTCATGCATAATTTCCCCTTCTCTGCCTGAAAAGTCGACATCTCTGGGTTGAATGAAGCAATTCTTTTATACCCTGTACTAGTGCCAGGGGTGCACGGAGTGGGAAGAGCAGGCTCTGGTCTCTGATCAGAGTATGGCCAGACCACTGGAGAAGGTGTACAAACAGACATATACTTTTCACGTAGGTGTGCACATATGTTGTCTCCCTAAGGGAGAAAATGGCATCTCTGCTACATGCTCACAAAAGCAGAATTGGCCACTAGCGCATCTTCCATGCTTTCAGATCAGTAGCTTATTAGGATGGAGCTGCAGCTGCATCCTGTTCGAAGCATAAAGGTAGTGGTGAAGGGGAGCTGAAGATTGGTTTGGTCTTCTCTGGCAGGAAACCAAATCCCTTGGGCAATGAGAGGTCTTGGTTTTCTCTTCTATCCCTTGTCTTTGTCTCTCTTCTTCTGGAGAGGTCTGTTGGCCCATGGAGCAAAAGAAGAGCACACTGCATCCTTTATAAACCTCAAAATAGAAAAGTGTGGGGGGAAGTGACAAACACAGAGATGATTACACTCAAAAGGCTCATTTCTTTTCAAGTGCGAATGGAGGGGATCAGTTACCCAATAAGCCCTGGCACCTGCACAGTGCTTAAAAAGCATATTTACACCATCGTGAGAATCAGCACAGATAGTGAAGTATCAGCAGACACTTCATTGATTTTGTGTCTAGTTTCAGGAGGGAAAACAGGCCTTTTAAAAGGTGGTATGTTTGAGGCATTATCTTATCGTCTTGTTGAAGAGTGTCAACTGACAAATTGAGGGAAGAGTGTCTCTTCCTCTTTTGAAAGGTATCTCTCTCCTTAAGAGACAGAGATCTATAGCCTGACTACATGGTGCAGAAAGAGGAGCAGCCAGAGAGAATCTAGTAATATAAATCATTTACCTGAGATAAAATTTTGATAAGCATTATGGAGAAATCGCCTCATTGTTTTATTATTCCAGTTAATATAAGCTGGCACTCTGTGTTTATTGCCACTGTAATTAAAGTTTATGGAAGTTCCTCAAAGGGAGGCGCTTGAATCTGGTACTTAATGACTGCTCCCTCTGCTGGTATAACAGCTTCTGACTGGAACAACTCAGATTAACTTCACTTTTTTTGCATGAATATTTGTATACAGCCTGCATGTATCAGGCCTCAAACTGACTGTTGCAAAACAACAGTGCTAACAGCCAAAAAAACTCTAGGCTAATGTCACATGCTAAAACTCAGGAGAGGAATTTGAAGATCATGCCATTATAACTGTTCTGAGGGTATTTCATTTAAGTAAATATGCATATTAAAAACAAAAAATCTTCAGAGTGTGAGTGTGTTAAGCTCTTAAATACAGGGCTTGGGCTCATGATTTTTTTTTTTTCCTAAGTGAAAGGGAAGATCTTGACACGTTACTGAGATTCCAGCTGGTGAGTATTTTTGAGAGAGAGCCTCAGGTACCAGAAGACTTGCTGTAGAATTGCAAGCATGGAAAGTTGAACAAAATAAGGAATTTGCAGCCTGATCTCAGACTGCCTTTTGGGATTGCCAAGGATTTGCAGATCTGAGTTTCATTGTTGTTGTGGTGGTGGTGGTGGTGGTGGTGGTGGTGGTGGTTCAGAGGAATGCATCAGATCTTCATGACAGCTGACTGCACCCATACAAAATGGAAGGTGCCTGGTTTCACATGGCAGCAGATTAGGAAATCAAGGTTTTTGAAACAAATTGCATCCTGTTTCATTCAAATTTTGGTTCATAAATGAAGCCTAAAAAATCTGATGTAAATTGAAGATCTTCCAATACGAGGCAACCACAAAAGAAGTGTAAACACTAGCTTCTCTGTCTTTCAGCACTGGTTGAATTTTTGAAGGTGTAGAGCCTATGGCAGACCCAGCAGAGGTCACACGATTGCATGTGTGTGATGTGCTTCTGGAAAGCACGACGTGTTCACCTGGCAGAGTTCCCTTCCCAATCTGCTCTAAGTTTGCTTTGGGATACTGTAGTTCTGGTTGTGCTTGCAGAACACGCATTTTATTCTGGATTTTAATAGTGCCAGTAGAGGAGAATTATAACAGCTTCTTTTCCTACTCCTTATATTGCTGCTGAAGTCTCAAAGCCTTGTGTTAAGGCAGCGATCAAAATTTTGCTAGTCAAACAGTATGGGTTACAGGCCTGACTTCAAAGCTGTCAGAGAGCATGAGACCAGCCACAAAGTCTTAAATTTTTATGTATTATCAGAGTTGGTTCTTCTCTTCTCCCTCCTGCTTCCCCCCTCCCAACTCTATCAAGAAACAAAATACCCTTAAAATTATTCTGTTTAAATTCTGATCTTTTTAAGACAAAGTAATGTGAAAGCAACACAGTTTTTGACTATTTTGATGGTAAGCTTTTATGGGGCACACCATGTCTCTGCCAAGCACATGGTGTACATCTTGTACACTAATGAGAATCATTAACTTGCAAGCATTATAAAAAAAAAAAGGTTATCTTCAGCAGAGATAGGTGAGGAGTCAGAAGTATGGAAACACTGCAAAAGAACGTTTTAAGTAGGTCATTGATAATCCTTTTTATGGGCATGATTGAGTAAAAACACTGAATACTTTGGCCTTGAACCAGAAGAGCTCTTAACTGTGAGAGTAAAGCCCAAAAGTATAGAAATGAAGACTGCAGTGATTTCAGTGAGGTTTTGTTTTCTTGCTTAAATTTGAGCACCTGCTTGCGTGGTTTTGTGGAATGTGGCCCCCTCTTGGGTAGAGCCTGGGGAGGGGAAGGATGAGAAACTGTGCAAACCCTTTTAGCTCTGTTTGCCTTTCTGACATTCGGCTGTCCTTTGTTTGGTGTATCCTAAATGGACTTCTTGCTTTGTCCCCATGTCCACACTTGAATAAATCTGTCCTGAAAGTGGTGAAACATTTTGGTTTTTGCAGACAGGGATTCATTCCTGGTCATGCTTCAGTGGAGTTATACAAAGGGTAAAGTCGTGCCAGATGTTTCCTAGCATGTCCTTCTCGTAGGTCAGGGGATCTTCCTGTGTGCTTAGTTTGTACCAAAGTTATTCATTCCCAGATGCTTTCTTAATAGCAACCCTGTCGTTTGTGACCTCATATCTACCTACATTTGTGTCCTCAGCTTAAAACATGAGAGGTTGAAAATTTAAATTTTGCCACACATTTTTCCTTGAGAAAAAAAAAAAAAGCCATAATGTACTAGTTGGCTCATTGAAAAGAAATAACTTAGATTTGCATGGTTGACTTGTCTGTTGGTTTGTCATAATAGCATATGATTTGTATCGCTGTGCATATAAATAAATATGTTTTTTTTTATTCTAGGAATAAATGGACTCAAATTTGTCCAGAGGATGTGAAATTTAATGGGAGACAAAGAAACAAATACAGTAGGCTACAGTGAAAAACCTCATTTCTGTTTTCATAATTTTATCATTTGTTCGGTAATGGAAATATGATGTGGGTTAGTTTCCCAGAAAAATCTCCAATTCCCTCATCGACTTTCTGTGAGGTAATTCAGATTTGTCAAAATCTGACCTATTTTTATGCTGCTGTTTAAGTGTAGTCCTAAGTTTTTTCTTTGTGAAAGAAGTTATCTGGCTTTAAACCTGATTAATTGAAAAAAAAAAGAAAAAAAGTTCTACTTGTTAACTTCATTGCCTGAATAGAGCAAACATCATGAACAGCATGCTGTCTGGTTTATTTTTGTATGGATATAGGCCAGATATGAGAAACAGTTTTAACTTAGTTGTCTCTTTTTTAACGAAGTCCTTTAACCTACAAAAGAATTGGAGGACTTAAAATTCTTTATCTTGGGTAGTTGTTGGTGTTTAGTGACAGTGTCCTAACTCTAAAGCTATAGTTTTCTAAGAGAAGAGGCATGCAGTGAAAAGGGGGAGAGAAGACTAAATCACTTAGGGAACAACTGGTAATTTATGTAAGATTTCTCCTCAGTAACCATTTGATATTTTCCATAACCATGAGTTGGCACTCTGAGGTCTGACTGTACCAAACATTTTTCAACACACTGACTACAACACACGGCGAAGTGCAGCCTCTAGCCTGCATTCTGCTGGCATCAGAGGCAAACAATAGTTTGCACTGAAAAATGTGGGCAACCAAAGGTGAGAAAAATATATGAAGAGCAGATGTTGTTGCTGTTGGAAGCTCATGAAATTGAGTGTTTAACTCTTTTGGTCGGGCTTGTGTTCCTCCATCTGATTGTAGGGAGTTGATGTTGGTTATATGACTGGATTTAGAATTATATTCAGCTGCTGTAAAATCAGTCTGGTTTTTATAATAGATACATATTAGGAGGTTGGACTAGACTTTCTCCTGAGGTCCCTTCCAACCTGAATCATTCTGTGATCCTATAAGCTATTAACTGCTTGTGTTTGAAACTACCTTTGCAATCATTAAGAAGGTCTTTTGGTGGTTGTTGAAGAAGGTAAATAGGAGTATTTACTGACCTTTCCATTATGGTGAAACATGTAAAAGTTGAGTGCCTTCTCTGTTAGTACCCCTGTACTGCAAGGGATACTGCTGTGTGGCTAGTTAGTTATGTTTCAGTAGACCACTGATGGATTTCTTCTCTCAAGAGCTTAAAGCTACTCACTAGTTAATGTCAGCTTCAGTTGTCTGCCAAAGGAACATGCTCCTCTTGCTTAGAAGAATAATACAGGGGGAATGTATTGCAGGCCTGTGTCAGAAAACTGCTTATGAAAACCACTGTGGCTTCTCATTTTGTTGCAAATCAGAAATCCTCTAGAAAAGGTGTTTTGAGGGTGTATCTTCTAGAGTGTATTGCAAGTTTGGTGAATACGAGGAAGGAAATGTAGACTGAAAGCAGAAAAGGTTTCAGTCTCTTTTGAAGACAATTGCAATGGCACTCAGTTTTGTTTTTTCCATGATTAAAATACGTACTCTCAGGGCTGTCATACAAGCATGTGATATGAGGGAGTCTGTAAGCTACATCCGCTAGATCCAGAGGCTCAGAAACGCAGAACTGGTAATTGATTTTGCATGTGCTTTTATTTTTTTTGGATGATAGGGCTGAAATAGCTCCCTTAGCTCTTTGTATGTAGGTTAAATGTGTTTGAGTGGGTCCCTGAGCTCTTTTGTACTTGCCAGTGATCTTGCAGAACATATTGGAAATGGGAAAGGCAGTTGTGTGAATTAAGGCTTAAGTGAATAACAGGGTTAGGAGAGAGATTCTTGTTATTGTGACACTTACTTCTTACAAATGGACTCCACTGATGTCAAGTAATAAATTTTGGGGTATTTTCCTCCACTCAGTTCTGAAGGTGTTTGATGAGTAGACAACATAATGGAACATAACAGGAAAAGCACCTAGTGGGTTACAGTGGGATTTGAGGACACTGAAGCTGTCCCTCCTCATGATTTCCAGTAAGTGATGGGTTTTCTTCTTGTCATCCTGTCCTTCTTCCTTGCACTTTATCTAATCTGCACTGAAATAAAATCAGAGATGTGAAATCTGCATTGCCTTCTGTAAACTTTGAAAGCCATTCTGTAAACTGTCCAGGTGTTGCTTTGGTCTGACAAATCTCACCTGTTCCAGTGTCTCTGGCTCATGTGCCCATTTCAGTATGCAACCACAGAAGAGGAAACAAAATATATGTTCATTGAAGAGAAGCCAAAAAAACCTGTATTTCAAAGTATCTGGTGAGATTACTAGAAACAGTTGAACAAAAATTTTAAATGGGCTTGATAGCATTCTTGTAAACCACAGATTTGAAGTATAGTTGCTTCATGTTGGACAGCTGGAGAACTGGCAAACTGAATGCCCAAGAGAACAAATTGGCTAAAACTGTGCGATCTGATCAACATTTGATAATATATTCTTTGCATCATACGGATTCTTTTCTTCAAGATTTTTTATATCTGTTTATATAAATATAAATTCTTACAGTACATGAAATACAGCATCATGATAGTGGACTAATTTTTTCTCTGCCTATAGGTATAAATAGATTAATGACGTCTTACTGTCTGGACTCCGTGCATCATTCAAACAGTACATCTCCTTTCCAGGTCACAAAGCTTCCCCCACACATGCTTTTTAGTTGAGCACTGTGGCAGTGCTCAAGAACACAGAATTCTTTGCAGCTGAAAGTAGTGCCTCACTGCAGGATGGCAGCGGGGTACAAAATAATGAAAATACAAATTTGGTTCAGAATCGTAAGACATCCTAATTTCAGTAAAAATATGCTTCCTTTAAGGAGTGACTCATAGATGATGTTGAATTTGAGGGGGCTATTTAATTTTCTTTTTCCTGTGGTTGTTCTTAGGAAGTTTTACTGAAGGATGTGGTAGATATTACACAAGAGCAATGAGTATATGGTAGAGTTGTCTTCGAAATTAATTTTCATGAGGAAATTGTGATATTAACTTCCATACAATCAGAAGACAAATATGCTCATATGATTCCAGTGCAGTTGACGGGATTTTGGTAGCTGAGAACTGGTATCTACCAGTTGAATCATAGTGGGTTTCCCCACTGATCAAAGGAACAGGTCTGTGGCTTCCTGGCAGTTCCTGTGAATTGGCTGCTCTGTATCCAGCAGAAATGGTTGGTTTTCTAGTAAAGTCTGCTGACGTTTCTCTGAGAGGTTAAATCACTCTGAGACCTCTTTTTCTGAATACTTTGTAATAAGGTTGTTTCAGTATGAATGCTTTCTCCTGTATTTCACATTGAGATCTGATTCTTCTCAGAGCAAGGGTTTGGACTGGATGACCTCTGGAGGGTCCTTTCCAATCAAAGTTATTCTGTGATGCTTTTATATAGACAAACTACTGATGCCCAAATAAGGTGGGAGCACTGCCTGTACCTTAAGCGTTTATGTACAAAGCATAGTGATGCACAAGTCTGTGCTCCGAGACTAGGAGCTGAAAACCTTATTCAATCATGTGGTTGACATCTTTAATGAAGGTAAACAAGAGTTTGTTTTAACCAGTGGGATAGAGCCAGGTGGGGGCTGGGCTGTTGTGCTGCATCTGCTGAAAGGAGATTGAGGCAGTGGTGGGATTTCAAAGGCATCAGTTTTACATGACAAGTGTTGCTCTGAGTATGTGTGGTGCCACTTTAACACATGATGTAGATGCTTCTTTTGAGCACTGAATGTTTTTCTTTGCCACAGTATACTTGAAAGGTCATTTAAATTTCAAGTCTAAAAGTATTTACTGAGCTGTTTAAAAAAAAAAAAAGTTACCAAAGTTACCAGACCCCTTCACTTTCCTGAAGAAGCCGTTTTTATTTACTAGCTATCAGCATTTTTAGTAGCTGAACTTTTTTCCCATGCTAGCTTCAGGGGTAAGTAATTTGAGTGTGGTTTCTAAATAGATATACTTGAAAAAAACGTAGCCAGAAATAACAGATCAAAAAACAGTTGCTGTTTTGATACGTGTTTATTAGGCAGCATCATTTTCCCTCCCCTCCCCTTCCTTTGTCAGCTAAAAACTTTTTCAGGTGTCTTTTTAGAGGTGTGCCATTCTGGGCAACCGGTGGAAAAAAAAGAAGAGTTCTGCATGTCTTGTTTCCTTTTTTAGCACAAAATCAATGTGAATATACATTAGCCTAAATAAGCTAGCAGCTGTTCTAAAGCAAGGTCTTGACACACAAATATTGTAATGACGTACAAAGACTAATATATGTACACACAGGGAAATGTCCATGTATTTTTTTTTCCCCAGGGTCTGAAGGAAAAAAATCCTGCTCGTTACCATGGTCACTGTTTATAATGATAGCATTTGCCAAAAGTTACCACGCTGCACTTCCTTTAGCTTGATGCCTTAAAGCCCTTTCTACCTATTTACTTCTGTTAAGATTTTGCCTGAAAAGAGATCAGATTTGAAGGATTTGGTATGTATTTTTTTTTTTTTTCCAATAAGCATCAAAGTCAATAACAGGTCTTCTGTATTTTAGTGATGTAGGGTCGTAACATGAGTGCACACTCTTATTCTTAAGAGGAAATCATTGTGGTAATTTACTGGCAAATACTTACTGTAAGGTAATCGGCAAAGTACTCTTATGATTTCTGCTAACCCAAAGGAAACCACAAGCCAGTCTGTCTTGGGTAGTTCCTGTGATTTTTCTCATACCAACAGCTGATGTCTTTTTTTTTTCCCTTCCTGTGATGCTACAGCTACCTCACTTGGACAGCTACATGCCTGAAAATTGAGCATTCATATTGGTTTATGTGAGAAGCCACTTTCTGTAGATACTTTTTGGTGTCTTGGCACATTATCTGATCCTTGGCTTTCCATCTTCCTCAGTAAATCTACAGGTCAAATTTGTTCCTTCTTTTTTTTTTTCTGTATTTACATAAACTTGAATGCTGGTGGCATTTCCAGCAATTCAGAAGCTGCAGCTTCCATTTTTTTAATATAATCTCTGCAGTTTTAAAAATTATTTTTTTTTAGCAGCACTTAAGCTTTTTGATACAAAGCTTCTGCAGCTTTGTACTACAGTGGTATGATATTGTCTTGTTTAAACCAGACATGCTAATATATGGCCAAGTTTGTGTGTGCAGTTGATTCTAGCTGTGGTCAAAGATGAGCTGTGCATTTTGATGGAGTTTTTCTGTGTCAGCCAGAGTTGGAACACCTGGGAGATTCAACCACTCCTTTGAAACTTAAAATAATAATAATAAAAAAAAAAGCACTTGACTTTTAGAAGTGGTTGCTGGTGCCTCTTGAGCACCAACATAAGGGTAGCAGTGTTCAATTTTGGGACTTACTTTAATTCTCAATCTTTCCTCACAACTCTTTACATTTAGAAAAACCGTTGTCAAGAATACACAAGTGGCTTGGCTTTCACTAAGTGGCAGTCCTGGTTCTGGAGTTTTATTGTTTCTCTTATGAAGTATACTGGAAGGATGGATTACTTAACTGTTTTTATTCACCCATGCTGAGTTTGAGTGCAGGCAAAACTCTCATCCTCTGCCTCCTTTGGAAGTGCTTTGGCTGTCCACTTTCTTTTCTCTCCCAGAAGAGGCATTTTTCTGCCTACAAACTGGATTTCACAGTCACAGAATCCATTTTCCAGATGTTTGAGTGTACTCTTTCCTAATGTGTTAAGTGCATTAACAAAAAAAGGTGATGCAGTTTGAAGAGCATGTGATAAGGAGATTCACCTGAAACCATCTATAAATTATGTCTGCACTGTAGTACAAGCAAGCCTGTCTTGTAAAAAGGAATTTATTTATTACTTAATTAAGTTTTAATTTTCCAACCAGTGGATAAGTTACATGACTTCATTTTATTTTGGAGAGTGAAAATAATTTTAAAACTGCAGGGATTATTAGATAAGATGCTACAATGAAGGGAAGTGGAAATCACTTTGTAGCTGATACTGTGTTTATCCAGAAATGTGAAGCTTTGTTTATAGCAAGATAAAGACAAATACCTGTCCTTCGCAAATGGAGATTATAACTTGCTGTCTCATTCCCTCACTAGTTTGTGGAAGGTTTTTTTTCTTTTTTTCCTTTTTTTTTTCTTTCTTTTTTTTCTTTTTATTTTTTCCCCGATCACAGTACAACTCACTTGGACAAAATACCTAGAAACTGAGTTTCTGAAACCATGATTTTCAAAGCGCCTAACTCTGGCTGTGGTTTCCTGGTTACTTTAAATTAATTGTTAAGTTCAAGTGGCTGTTGATGGAGGAGTACTGCTTCCTCTCCACTTTTCTCCATTTTCACAGAATCACAG
>VXAL01008317.1:63341-73781 GCA_013399475.1 Chauna torquata | reverse complement strand
ATATCAGTAGGAAATAAATAGCAGGAACAGTTCTTTCTGCCTTTTCTAGAAGTTCACTGTATCAGTAAATTGCTTCTGGCCTCCATCGTAATTGGAAGGCTTGCTTTAGGGACTTTTCCATTCAACCTAGTGGATAAGAGGTACAGTAATCAGATATATCATCATTCTCAGAAAGTTTACAAAGGCCTAGTCTACTGAATGTGCAAAGTCCTCTTTTTAAATACAATGGTTCATAGACTGGGAATAGAGAAGAGCAGCTCAAAGAGAGTTTCTGGGTTTGTGAGGTGATAGATTTCCACTATAGTTTGTGGTGCAGCACTGCAGCCTCATTATTGCAGGCAGTATAGCCACACAGAACAAAAATACATTAAATTCATTCCTGAGGAATCAAACATATGTAGTTTGTCACAGTGAAAAAATAATTTAAGAAAAATAAAATAAAAAGTGTAGGATATTTCTTAATGTCTGGATCTGAAAAATATCAATGAGTTTCATTGCTGATTGCAATATACTTTAACAGCGTCTATTAGTCAAGGTAGTTGGGGACAACAAAGGCATAAAAGTTAAACAACTGACTTTGCTGAAGCTGCTTGTACAAGTACATAGTTGAGCAAAATAAAAGCTTTAAATGATTGTATTTCCAGGTCTAGCAATACCTAGACAATGTTCTGCAAAAGCATTTAATTTCCAGCCCTTTGTTTCAAATGCAAATCTCCCTTTCATAAGAAAGCATTTCTGTCTTACCTCTAGGGCCTAAACACATATCAGCCAGTGGTGCTTTACAACTAACAATTGCTATTACAAAATTACATTACTTTCTTGACCTATTTATCCAGAGGATTCTCTGGAAGGTACATACTTGTGATGAGGTGAAGAAAGAAACAGATAATTTAAACTGAGAAGCTGCATCACAGGAAACTTTTAAAATGCTTTCAGATGAATCAAATCTAGAGTCTAGTTTAGTTCACCAGTAATCTCAAGGGGTTAGTGATTACATCAAATAGATATTCACAAAGTCAGAAGAGTCTTTCACTGATGTTCCTATGGCTACCACATATGGACTACCTCCAATAACACTGGGAGACTAAGGGACTCCTTAGATGAATGCAGGAGATGAAGTCTGGACACATTTAGGTATGTCCCCACAATCCTAGTTATGAAATAGGTCTGCCCCAAGTAGGAGTATCTCCAAGAGCAATGATAAATGAATCTGAGCTCCTGTGGATGCTTGTGGCCCAGGAGACATGAGAGAGAAAAGCATGAAGATGTCAGAGGTAGGCAGGAAGGACCAAGAGGAGGTAGTGAGTTCTGATTTCTAAAATGTCCCTCCTTTTCCAGCTCTCTTGTGTATGTGAGATATCACAGTAGAGAAGAAGCCATCTGTTCTAGGTAAAATGCTACCACTTATGACTCAAGAACGCATAAGAAATCAACCTCACTTCTGACACTGATCCACAATTTCAGCCCTAAGTAAATCTTTGAAGGTCTAGAAAAGAGCATGACCACACCCTGACACTATATTTTTAAGAGATACTGCTTTCCTACTGAATCTTACAGAAATCTCAGAAAATAACAACAAATTTAGCAGTGAGCCAGATCCCACAACATTCAAATGCCTTAAAGTTGTTTTGCCAATCACCAGGTCTGCTACCTAACCCCTCACTCCATTTTGTTAGCTGAGTATTAAACTGCTGGGTTTCAAAACAAGTGCTAGCACTGGATAGGATACTGGGGAATGGTGCTGGCTGAGCCAGCAGGCTTAGGAGGGTTCTCAGGAGTCTGTTTGTTTAACAAGAATACAAAAGTGTTTTAGCTTGGCAACAGAAGAGAATATTGATGCCAAGATTGCCTTCTGTGTTTTTTTCTTTTTGTTTGTTTGTTTCATAATACACTGCAGTAGTCTGTGTTTTGACAATCTCTTTGTATTTCTTCTTATTTGTTTTGATGTATTTAATCAAAGATCTTAAGGAAACTCAAATGGTAAGGAGGAGAGTGAATCTTATTCTTTTTTTTTAAACATTACCATAATCCATTTCCAGAATATACTCACTTTCAAAATCTAATATTTTAAAGGTAATTACTAGATTAAGCCCCCTAGTGATGTTTCCCTAGAACAAAGAACATTTATTTAGACAATATAGTGTATCATCATTTCAGTTAGTAAGTTCATAAATCATTTAAATTGCCCTAAAAAAATTAAGATAATAGAGGCTGTAACTTAATGGTTTCAAGCAATCACTGAGGTAGTATAAAAACTGTTTAACACTAATAATAGATTAATTCTCCAGTCAGCAGGATGGTCTGCCAAGATCTTGGGCATAAAATCAGGTCATTATAATTAATTCTTTGAAGATTTTTGGTTAGTTGGGACTTTGTTCTTCCATTTGCCCTTCCTTTTCATTTTTGTTTGAATATCCCTGATAGTACTATCACTGGTATTCAAGGTGCAGAGGATTTCAAATGCTGATGACTTTCATAAAAAAGAAAAAAAAAACAATTACGAATATTTATTTTGCTTACTGAAATTAAAGGTTTTTCTTTCATTACTTGAATCAATTTCTCTATACTTTCATTTTAACCCATTTACTATTATTTTTCATTATTGCTGCTAGGTCAGCAGTCCTCTCCAAACAGAATGGCCAAAGTTTTCAGTAATTTTTTTTTTTTTAATTAGAATTTATCCACATTTTAAGTCTGCATGGGTGGCATGTAATATCTTACACAGAGAAAAGAACAGAACATCACAGAAACCTTTTCTGTATTGGTACTAGTATAGATTGGAAAGTAAGATTCTTTGTATAGAAGAGTAGCTGCATGTTTTCCATACAGAAGAAGAATAACTGGTACCAAATGTGCTCACGTAGGAATTTTTGTCATTTTCTTCTGATATCACTGACTTAAGGTCATGGTCGATATCTCAGAATTCAAATCTTAGTTGTTTTCATTTTCTGATTGATTCTATGGGTTTTACTAGTCATTATGCTGGTTGTGAAATTTTATTGTGTAACTCCAGACTCATTCCAACAAACACCTTTTCAAAGAAAAGCAATACTTCAATATGATGTCTTGTTGCTCAATTCTCGCTAGTAATCCCAATATGATTGTTATGGAAAATAGTGTTCTCAAGGTCATTAATGGCTCCATATCTCAATTTATCTTCTGACACACTCACTTGCTACTTTAATTATGCAGTTTGAGAAGAGAAGGTATTTTTACTGAGCAGACAATTTAATGTATACAGAGAGAGTACTGCAAACCACACACACAAAACTCACTAGCAATTCAGAAGTTGTATATGCATGTCTCACATGCATTGAAGTGATACCATCTGACTTTAAGCAATGAATAATAATTTCTCAAGGGAAAAAACACATATACATGTTTTGACTTATATGAGCAACATAATTCAAAATCAAAAGCATAAGCAATATTCTACCAAATATTCTGAAAGATAGCAGAATCTGAAATATAATTAATGCATTTAAAATAAATATTTGTATTTGAACTAATTCTGAACTATATTCTTACTATTCTTACAGTTCTTGAAGTTTAGCAAATAAGGGTTTTTAACCTATACCCTGACAGCTAGTAGTTGAATTGGATATTTTACTAGGAACTCAAATGCAGTATCAGCTTTGCCTACTGATATATATGCTATATTTAAGTTTTAAATAGAGGCCATGCAATTTTATCCTGTTACATCTGCATTTTATTTAAACCGTGTCTTTAGATGTTTATGTAAAACACTAGCTATAGATTACAATAATAAAACTAAATCCTAAACATTACACAGCATAACCAATCTGATAAATTGCATTAACAAACAGAATAAAGTCTTTTGTTTATGTCACATGTTTAATCATGCAAAATATACAAAAAAATAATAACTTCAAGTCATTAAAATTGAAGGACCTGTAGTGAGGTCTCTTGTTATAAAGAACTGTTCATTGCCATTTTTATTTTATGAAATATCCAATGACGTCTTCAATAGCATACTATGAAACTCATATTATAGCACGTAGAAAACATGAAGTCTGTGGTGCTTTTTCGTTTACTAATTTCTTGAACCCCAATATTTATGATGATTTACATTGTCAAAGAGAAAATTGGTGTGAGAATGAACATATGCGTATAAATGCACACACATATATACATGTTCACACACACACGTGTGTATGTACACACAGATAAGTGAAAATGCATGAGTTTATTACTTTACATTTTATCCAGGCAAGTAGTGAGAAGAACACTGTTTATTAGAAAGAAAAATATGTATTTCTTACAGTCAGGTGTCTGAATAAGAGTGTTTGAACATACGTTAAAGAAGTTTACCATGGACACTTCCGGATGAATCAGAAGTTCAGAAATTCTCCATAACTCTGGCCTTTCCTCACTAGATCCTTGGAGGAAAATGCCTCCATCAGAAGCATTCTGTCAGATCTTGCTTCATTTTCCCATGTTTTGTCAAGTCTAGATTATGCAACATACATTAAACTTTAGCTATGGCTACAAAAAAGACATCTGAAAATCTGTAACTGAAACAGATTAACATGGACCTTGCATTTAGTACATGGACTATTATGACTATGCTCCATTTTTTATTTTTTTTATTTTTATTTTTTTGCTACTTTTCTATATGATTCTGGATGTAGTTAATAAAATTAGCCTTGAGAGGATATAGTTTTTATTTTTGTGTGCAGAAAAATATATATGCATGTACATGGCTATAGATGCTCTTGATTTAACTCCCAGTTTTCCACAGATTCCTTCTGTGATGCTGTTTATGTGAAATCGATATGCCATAGATTTTTCACCTGTTCTTCACTTGTAGCTCCAAATATGCACTCATATTTGGAGAGTGAACTCTCCAGTAAGGCCAGTCAATATATCTATGTTTGAAAAACACTTCGGTTGTGCATAACTCTTAATTTTAAAGGAATCTGAAAGAAGTTTGTGCTGAGCTCAGTCCCTAAGCTATGTGCCTAAGTTGTGACTAACAGCATGTGAGTAACACACAGAAGCTGGAACCTAATCAGTTCTTTCATATGCCTCCTAAAAGCTTCAGTAACCTCTCTTTCATTGCTAATTTCCTCAAGAACTGCTTTCCCTCTTAGACAAACATTTTTTATTATCACCAATTGAACAGTTACTGATATTTTTATTCATTTATGAAATTATATTTTACTATATTATATTATTCTACTATATTACATTATTCTGAAATTTGCTTTTCCTTTCAGTAAAACTATTTCTCATATGGTAGACTCTGGAGATCCATCTGTTTATGTAGAATTTTACCTGAAGAAGCAATGGTTATGTCTACTTTTACTGCCGTAGCCTTGGCCTGGATGAGTACAAGCAAATATGCATTTGTTTCCTGGTTCTGACATTCAGGTTCTGAGTGACCTTGCTACCAAAACCATCAAGTTTTGTAGCAATGAAATTTATTATGTCCCCTGATATTCACCCTTTCTGTTATGAGAGAACAAATCTCCCCCAGCCTGCCCCTCCCACCTCCAAAAAAGGATACAATCCACAAACTTAATCAAAGCAAAACCAGACAAACAAATAAAACCATACACAAACAAAACAAAACAAAACTGTTCAAAAATATTTTGTGTGATGCTGTTTTCCAAGACAATGAGATCAACAGATCAATAACTTAAAAAAGAATCGTAACTGTAATGATTTATTGGGCTTTAAAGACAATTAACATTAACACTTAAGCTTAAAACATTTCTGAACTAGGAAAATAAAAAGAAACAAAAATAATTATGTTTCTACTTTTAGTACATGCCTCTATGTATTCTGTATTTACTGGGAGACAAAATTTTATATATAACAATTACATATATTACACTCTATTTCTCTTCTCAGTTAAAACATAAGATGAGATTTCAAAACCAAGTGTGGTTTTGCAAGACTTTATATCATTGTTGACAGCACTAAAACAGTCTTCATTGGGGATTTATGCTAATATTAAGTGATATTTTGCAAGCTTCCATACAGAAGAAAATAAAAAATAAAAAAACTAAGATCACCATACAGAAAAAAACTGAGGTCAGATGACTTCAGTTTCTAATTCTGTTTGACTCTCTGGAAAGTCCAATTTATGGTTAATATGCATGAGTCAATATTCACATTGCTTTGTGAAGTACTGGTCCTGCAATGGTGGCTAGAATAAAAAGCAGGAAAAGGTCAGTTTCAGTTAAGTAAACTAGGTAGCTATATCTATAAATTCAGCCAAAGACCAGAACTTTTTGGAGAGAGGGTGTGGGAATAGAGAGAGGTGGTGGTGGGGAATATAGAGAGGTCCATTTACGCATCATCAAATGGATTTGTGGTCAATCACTGTGTCTGAAAACAGTATGTACTAGACATGAGACGGTTTTATCCTTGTGAGATCTGTATTTCTGATCTGTGGTGAAAAAAAGGCTTGTGCTTTTTTTCACTATTTTGATGTGACATCATCATGAAATGTGCTAACAAAACAATTTCAGAAGGTGCTAGTCTGGCAAGTAACATCCCTTAAAGCCAGAAAACAAAGGAAAATGATGTTAACAACCCTTGGTGTGGAAAGGCCAGTGCTTGTTAGCACTATTGCTGAGTGCTGAGCAAGAGGAAAGTAGCTTGCTTTGAGAAGAAAGCTTCATACCCATAGGGTAATTAGAGGGAATCAGCTGTTTTCTGAGTGCCATAGTGAGTACAGGTTGTCTTCTGTGGCTTTGTATCTTTTTATTGATGGCTCATTGATGGTTCTGACTGGAGCTTGTCTTTTAGTCAAGGGATTTATAAGAGGGTCACTCCTTTGCACTCACATTCAGCTCTGTGAGGTCATTTTCAGGGGCAGCTTTGTGGCCACACTATTTTGCCCACTTATGTTCATAAAAAGTGAAAACAGACTTAAAGTTATTTATATTGAACATCTCTAGAAATCACTGAAATTTAACTGAAGTTGGATGGTGTGTTCAAAAATTATTTGCAGAAGATACAGCCATGTGTGTAAATGCCTGTAACTCCCACTTATATCTACTATCACAATGCAGTCAGTTTCCAGTTTTTAGGATACCAGGCCAAATCAAAGCTAGAATCAGACTAAATGAAAAAGGCTGCACTCTTAACTGATAAGGATCACTAATGCTTCTGACTTGAAAGCTTACTCAGGTGAGATTTTGATCAGGTAGGACAGGAGCTTAGGCCGCAACTGACACCTACAAGGTAAGGCAGGGTGGCTCTTCATGGCCAGATTTGTAACAGGAAACTCAGGACCATGTCTCATCTCCAGAGTCCTGTTATTCTCTGAAGGGAACCTAAACAACTGGAAGCCAAGCAAGGCAGGGCATATTGAAAAGTATATTTGATCCACAGGTTATATGTGAACTTGCTTTGGAGTAGGGAAGGATTAACTCCATGACAGGTGATTAGCGTTTAATCTTTCATGAGCTGGGACATGTATAATGTCTTAGCAACATAGTCTGAACTTAATTTGTTTGAATACACAGTTCTCACTTTTTCACTTTTTTTTTCACTTTTTTTTTTAAGATGCATTTGTTTCTAATCAGAGAAACAAAACGGATTTTTCTAACAGCACTGGAAATGCTTCATAGAAGTGGAACACAGAATACGTAGGACATGGATGACTGAGACAATATAGGAGAACAAATTTATGCTTGGTACTTTTGTTTTGTTTTGGGCATTGGACATTATGTCTAAAATCCATATTGTATTTCACTAATTTCGTATGGAAGGTTGTTACTTGTACATCTGATGTTGCTACTTGGACATATTATAGAATCATAAAATGGTTTGGTTTGGAAGGGACCCTTAAGAATTATCTAGTTCCAAACCTCCTGCCATGGGCAGGGACACCTCCCACTAGACCAGGTTGCCCAAAGCCCCATCCAACCTGGCCTTGAACACTTCCAGGGAGGCGACATCCACAACTTCTCTGCGCAACCTGTTCCAGTGCCTCACCACCCTCTGAGTAAGGAATGTCTTCCTAATATCTAATCTAAATCCACCCTCTTTTAGTTTAAAGCCATTACCCCTTGTCCTATCACTACAATCCCTGAGAAAAAGTCCTTCTCCAGCTTTCTTGTAGGCCCCCTTCAGGTACTGGAAGGCTGCTGTAAGGTCTCCACAGAGCCTTCTTTTCCCCAGGCTGAACAACCTCAACTCTCTCAGCCTTTTTTCATAAGAGAGGTGCTCCAGCCCTCTTATCATCCTTGTGACCCTCCTCTAGACTTGCTCCAGCAGGTCCATGTCATTCGTCTGTTGAGGGCCCCAGAGTTGAACAAAGTATTCTAGGTTGTGTCTAACAAAAGCAGAGCAGAGGGGGTGAGTCACCTTCTTCAGTCTGCTGGCCATGCTTCTTTTGATGCAGCCCAGGATACAGTTGGCTTTGTGGGCTGCAAGTACACATTGCTGGCTCCTGTCAGGTTTCTCATCAGCCCCAAGTCCTTCTCCTCAGAGGTGCTCTCAATCCGTTCTCCACTCAGCCTCTATTTGTGCTTGGGATTGACCTGACCCAGGTGCACAACCTTGCACTTGGCCTTGTTGAACTTCATGAGGTTGGCACAAGCCCACCTCTCAAGCCTGTCAAGGTCCCTCTGCATGGCATCCCTTCCCTCCAGCATGTTGACCTCACCATGCAACTTGGTGTCATTGGCAAACATTGAGGGTGCACTCGATCCCACTGTCCATGGTGCTGGCAAAGATATTAAATTGTGCCAGTCCCAATACCAACCCCTGAGGAATGCCACTCGTCACTGGTCTCCACTTGGACATCAAGCTGTTGACTGTAACTCTTTGAGTGCAACCATCCAGCCAATTCTTTATCCACCAAGTGGTCCATCCATCAAATCGGTGTCTCTCCAATTTAGAGAGAAAGGTGTCGTGTGGGACAGTGTCAAATGCTTTACACAAGTCCAGGTAGATGACATCAGTTGCTCTTCCCCTGTCCACAAATGCTGTAACCCTGTCGTAGAAGGCTGCCAGGTTTGTTAGGCACAATTTGCCCTTAGTGAAGCCATGCTGGCTGTCACCAATAACCTCCTTATTTTCCATGTGCCTTAGTATAGTTTCCAGGAGGATCTGCTCCATGATCTTGCTGGGCACAGGGGTGAGACTGACTGGCCTGTAGTTCCCAGGGTCTTCCTTTTATCCCTTTTTAAAAATGAGGGCTGTGTTTCCCCTCTTCCAGTCAGTGGGAATTTCACGGGACTGCCATGACTTTTCAAATATGATGGATAGTGGCTTAGCAACTTCATCCACAAGTTCCCTTGGAACCCGTGGATGCATCCCATCCGGTCCCATGGACTTGTACAACTTCAGGTTCCTTAGATGGTCTTGAACCTTCTCCTACAGCGGGCAGTTCTTCATTCTCCCAGTCCCTGCCTTTGCGACTTGGGCAGTGTGGTTAGAGCACTTGCTGGTGAAGGCTGAGGAAAAATATTGTTGAGTACCTCAGCCTTCTCCATGTCCTGGGTAACCGGGTCTCCTGTTTTCTTCAGCAGAGGGCCCACATTTTCACTATGCTTCCTTTTATCACTGACGTACCTGTAGAAGCCCTTCTTGTTGCCCTTGATGTCCCTGGCCACATTTAATTCTATCTGGGCTTTACCTTACCTAACCTGATCCCTGGTTGCTGAGATGATTTCTCTGTATTCCTCCCAGACTGCCTGTCCTTGTTTCCACCTTCTGTAGGCTTCCTTTTTCTGCTTTAGTTTGGCCAGGACCAACTTGTTCATCCATGCAGGCCTCCTGGCATTTTTTTCTGACTTTCTCTTTGTTGCGATGCATTGCTCCCAAGCTTGGGGGAGGTGATCCTTGAATAATAACTGGCTTTCTTGGGCTCCTCTTCCTTCCAGGGCTTTATCCCATGGTACTCTACCAAGCAGATCCTTGAAGAGGCTAAAACCTGCTCTCTTGAATTCCAGGGTTGTGAGCTTGCTGCGCACTGTCCTCACTGCCCTCAGGATTCTAAACTCCACCATTTCATGGTCCCTGCATTCAAGGCTGCCCTTGAGCATCACATTCCCCACCTTGCTGGTGAGAACAAGGTCAAGCATAGCAACTTTCCTCATTGGCTCTTGTATCACTCGGAGAAGGAAGTTATTATCAACCCATTCCAGGAATCTCCTGGATTGTCTGTGCCCTTCTGTGCTGTCCCTCCATATTACGTTCATTGAATTATTTGTTCTTACCAGGATCAGTGCTAGAATGAATGCAAGAAACTGTGCGACTTTCACCATCCGGGCCATCAAACAACACAAATACTTTTACTTCTATACTAATGCTATTAATCAATATACCTCTTGTCAGTTTAGAGTTGCATGTGATATGCCACTGAGCATCTCACTTAACTGCTGGTTCTTAGCAAAATGTTCAGTGGAAAGTGGTTCACAGCACAAACCCCAGAGTTAAGCACAACTGTTAGTT
>VXAL01008317.1:38209-58356 GCA_013399475.1 Chauna torquata | reverse complement strand
GGAGCAGTCCTATCCTGAAGGATGGACCCTGTGGTACAGACCCATATTGGAGCAGTTCTTGAAGAGCTGCAGCCTGTGGGAAGCCCACTCAGGATCCGTTCAGAAGGATGGCATCCCGTGGGAGGGACCGCACGTTGGAGCAGGGGAAGAGAGTGACCATGAAGGAGCAGTGGAGACGAAGCGATATGGACAGACCGCAGCTTCCATTCCCAGCTCCCCTGCACCGCTCGGAGGGAGGAGGTAGGAGAGGGTGGATGAGGGGATGGTGTTTTTAGTTTGCTTTTGGTTTCTCACTGCTCTAGCCTGCTAGTGATAGTAATAAATTATATTAATCTCCCTATGTTGAGTCTGTGACGGTAATTGGAGAGTAACCTCCTTGTCCTTATCTCAACACTTAAGCCCTTGTCCATCTTAATTTCTCCCCCTCTTCCTTTGAGGAGGAGGAGTGAGAGACAGGTTGTGGTGGAGTTCCGCTGCTCAGCTAGGTAAAAACACCACAAAGGTGTCCCTGCCCATGGCAGGGGGGTTGGAACTAGATGATTGTTAAGGTCCTTTCCAAACCAAACCATTCTATGATTCTATGAAATAATGACGTGAGGCTACAAAAATGAGAGTAAAAATTTCAGTCTATCAGGAGGAAATCACGATGGTTTTGTGAGGTAAAGGAGATTCATAAATGGGTATGAACTACCTATAGGTGACCCAGTACTATGGATTTGAAGATTAGGGAGCATGAAAGGAGCTTGCAGAAAACAAACAAACAAACAAACAAAAAAACAGCACTTATGTAGAATAATGAAAATGTGCAGATAATGAGCTCAGATAAAAAATATATCGTTTAAAGGAAAATAATGTTTACTGTATATCTTTGCATCATATCAAATGTATTGATACATCATTATTTTACACAGTTTGTGCCATTCTTCCCTGATTAAGTTTTGTCACCTGTTGTGGCAGTGAATGACATTGTATTGTTTAGCTAAAAACAACATATTTTATAAGTTTCTAACATATTACTTTCTGTGTTGTGGTTAGAGACACCTCATTTTAGGGAATTACAAGATAACATTTCCCTCCACCTTTCTTAGGCTTCTGAACAATTGGTGTTTGCTTCTGACAATGATAGTGACAGCGAATTAGTTGGTTTACTTGCAAAGAGATGTCTTGAACCAATGTCAGATGTGGAAGAAAGCAGAAAGATTCCTATTCATGCTGGTTACTAACAGAATACTCCCCATTTGAACAGCTAGAATTATAAATTAATGTCTATTACAAATTAATTAAGATGTGAACTCATAGTTTGTGGTGGTCTACTTGAGTAATTACAAAACAAGAAAAAAACAAAACAACAACAACAACAAAATTAGATAAAAAGAAAAGAAAGCAGGCTTGGTGTTGTAAAGCATCAATGCACGCTATTTGAGAAATTGCATTAACAAAGTCAATGTTATGTGGCTGTGTGAATTTTATGTTCATTGTCTGTTTACTTTTCCTGTTGGCTTCTTGTGAAGAAGTTAATAGTATTGCAAGGCCATAGGTGAGCAGGGCTCTGTCACTAGGACACAGAGCAATCTGTTGAAAAGTTTACTTCAGGATAAAGGAAAAATTACTGAGTCACTGCCAACACTTCACTCAACTTATGTGCTTTATTATGGTTTGTTCTCATTTTATTAAAAGAAAAAAGAAGCAGATTAACAAGTTGTGCGGATGTTTGGGTTGTTAGGTTGCTTTCTTTCTTGTATGGGCTAGTTTACTTGTCAAATTGTTCTGATGACCTTCTTATCAAAAAGCATTTCTGAGAGGAGAGATTTTTTTGTCTGAAATTGTACAGTTATTTGCTTATCAAATCTATGCTCCCTTTATTTCTCTGCTGTATATATCAGAGGCAGTGGTCTCCTAATACACCCTTCATCAGGGTGATAGGAAGCATTCTGCATTAACAGTGCATGAGCACAAAGACATGAGAAAGTAATACTCATCTTGCTCCATTCTCCATAAGAAATTGCCACATGGAGAAGAGGGATTAAAAAAAAAAAAAAAAGAGAGAGAGAGAAAGAAAAAGAATATTGACAAGTGTAACAATTTTTTTTTGTTGTTGTTGGAAAATATGTGTTCTGAGGGGAATTGTTTAAGCTCTAAGGTTTCAGCAAATGGTGTCTAGAGCTGGATTCAGCTGAGTTAGTAATAAATGCGACTGTGCACAGTAGTGTCTCTCTTCCCTGTAACCTGACTTGAGGTCTCACAGTAAAATTTCCCTACATGGTAATATGGTACAATTTTACTCTGTGGAAACCATTGAATGGGTGTCATTCTGTCATTAAAATGTAGATCTCAGTTCCTCTACTGAGTGAAAATGAACTGGACTATTCCTTGCATGGATATTCATTTGTAAATTAGATTAGAGCTAAATCTATAGCATGGCTAAATAACTGGATACATTCATGGAAAATTTGTGGATTGCCTCACACAGGGCCGTAAGTAGATATAAGTAGTACAAGGTAGTCCGCTGCACTTGCTACATCCCTTATGTCCAAGGCGGGTAATAGAAAAATGCTCTGCCAACCATAGCAATGTCTCATTAACAGCCAAATCAGTGGAGAAACCTTAGCTGACAGGGAGTGAGTAACACTTTGACTCTGTTTTTTGTACACCCTAACCCTTTCTTATTCTGCGCTACCCATGAATATAACAATGGGAACCCTGAACTGGTGTAGAACAGGGAAATAGCCTGTGCCAAGCGATGAGTGGGTAAAGATGACCTCAGTCCTGGAGCAAGGCAGGAACCCAGGCACCAATACAAGTCAGAATCTGGACCTTCATCTCTCTTGGAAAAACAAGCCTACATCTTTACCTTGCTTCAGGGCAGAAGTTCATAAGTCTGAGTGAACAAGTCTGCACATCAAATCTTAAAAGATTTATTTTGAGCTTTCTTAAAATGAATTTTGCAGATCAGATCCTTCTGGGAAGAGCAGAAATGAGGCCTGACAGACTTTCCCTAAAAAATAAAATAAAATAAAATAAAAATATTAAAAAGTGAGGAAAAAACAGAGAATATGCTACTTATTCATCAGTGCGGAATTTTTTGTTGTTGTTGTTTGCAACTTTGTTGTTTTATTGCTGTGAGGTTGGTGCTGTCCTGGGGAGTAACTGGATCAAATAGAAATGCTGGTCAATTCAATCAAGCTTTAGAAATTTAACTTGGGTTTTTTTTTTTTTTTTTTTGGGGAAAAAGCTATTTCCTTTGGCATTNACAATGCTACTTCACTGTGCATTGACAGCTTTTCATGATTTTCCCCGCAAGAATAATACTGATGGTATGCCAGTCAGATATTTTACCATGGACTTGTTCTGAAATCCATTTGCTGTTTGAATTTGAGTATATATATGTGTGTACCTACATAATGCAATTTTTCATCTTTCTGCCATATTAGGATGCTTTATGTGAGCTTTGAGAGCATCCTGCCCTGGTATTAACTGTTACAGTGTCATTATGTAAATGTTACAGCTCTAAACTTTTCTGAAATTAGCTCATATTTATAGAACAGACTTTGTAGTATGCATGTAAGCATATGCTCAAATCACATATTTGTGTGCGGAGATGTGTATAAAGAGATGCAATTTTGCAGGATACTTTACATGAACTTAGACTAATAGCTTCAAGGAAATCTTTATGATAACACGAAAATCTCTCAGGCACTGTAAACATAAACAGCAGAAACGTGAACTTCCCTTGGGAAGTTACTGATCTGGAAGTATTACAGAGAATAGTGTTGACACACATCTGTTTGTTTTAAAACAGACTTCTAGAAAGACATTATATGATGTCTAGTCATACCGGTAGCATAAGACGAGGTTCAGATGTCTCCCTTATCTAAAGAGTGAACTCTCAAACTACAGATTTTCTTGTACTGGGCTATTGTCAAAATCCAAAACTATTTTGCAAGGTTATTGGCCAGGCTAAGGAACTCTTCAACTTTAATTCATAAGTACCTTCAGCTACTGTAAAGCATTTCCTCCAAAAACTGAAGACTCTGCCAATGTTGCAGCTTTGTTCAGCTGCTTTAGGTACTGTCGAGACTGACATTTACTTTGGAAATCTGAAAAACATAATCGAGTCCGTGACTGATATCTCTCTCTTTATGGAACAGACTGATGTTGGAAATGATGTAATTCAGAATGTCAAATACCCAATGCTGATAATTCCAACAGTTAAAGGTCTTTCCTCCAGCATCTTTCTGCAATTTAAAAATAAAATTATATTGACAAATAGCTTACACAAGTAGATTAACATTTCTTTTTAGTTCATTAGGTTAATTTCAAGTAAGATATTGAGACTGATAATATACAGGCAGAAATAATTACAGAAAACCCCAAAGAAATCAAGATTATTAAAAATTTATTACTGCCAAATTATTTAAGATGTTATTTGCTAAACACTGCATTATAAAATGTTTTTTGTTCTACCTCAAAAGAAAGGGAATAGACACAGACATCCCCAAATTCAGAAGTGATACTGCTGTAACCCGTTATCCTCCCCAAAATCTCTAGATATAGATCCCTTTCTGTAACCATCTGCATACAGCTTCCTAGAGGTTTTATAAAACATACTTTCACCTAACAGTTGAATTTAAATATAGCATTTCCATTGCAGACTTGTGGGATAAGTGTCATTTCACTGTAACAGTTAACATATGGTGCTTGGCACTGAGAGAAAGAAAATTGAAGTCAAAGCCAAGTTGTCAGGAAGCTACCAGCATGTCTATAGCATAAACTGTGCAGTATTTCTCCAATGCTTTGGGGATCCTTTCTCAGCTACTAGTATTCTGGTATTTATATCTATATTTGACAGTTTTGGAGTGGTCACAGGGTATCCTTGGAGAAAAAAAAACAAAACAGAAAAAATCCTTCAAAAATTCTGGTGTGTTGGCTTATGTAATTAAAAAGCTGTTCAGACTATTACTCTAAAGTGAGTGCCTCTTTCAAACTGCAAAGCTTGGATGGAAATAGATCACATTGAGCAGAGAGACCCCTTTGAGTGAGGTTCATAGTTTTTCTTGCCCGTCCGGTCTTTCCCAGTCACAGATGCTGCAGCTCTCACAAACCTCTTAGCAACAACAGGTGAAAGCCCAGGTTAGACCCTAGACAGCCTTTGTTTTTTCATCTATCTTCTCTGCTAAAACAATCTTGATTTCTGTCTGCTTATTTGTAACTTCAATTTCCTTACAAAAACTAGCTTTTAGCAGAGAAAACTAATGCAACCGTCTTTTTCAGAACTAAGGCTGCTCTTGTAAGGAACTTGTCAAGCATTACTATACTAAATCATTATGTTTCTCAACATCTGTTTTGCTGGCTGGAAATAAAACAAAAACAAAAACAAGCAACAACATTCAGATGCAGCCACTCGTTCCTGATGTGGAAAGCTGCACTAATAAGTGAGACTTAAACTTCTCCTACAATGTAACTTTTAGAGCCTGATCTGAGGAAACTTCCTAACCACTAGTTGTCCTATCCACAGCTACATAGTCATTACTCATCTTTTTAATTTCATTATATTTGCCTCTCCTGAAAGTTAGATTAGTGCTTGTAGAACATATGATATGAAGCCTACAGAAATGCTGTTTTTTTTATATCTCAGAAACAGTTATAGCTCTGGCAATGGCTATGTGATATTTGCTGGTCTCATGCCATGTCAGAAAGCGGTAGTTCTGATTCAGCAGTAACCATGAACAAAGATGATCTAGTGCAGTTTTTAGGAACTTTTATTAATGATCTAGATTGTACAGATAAATAACACTTCGTCCTCTGAAATGCAGAAGCTCGGAATACTTTAACGTTCATGAGATTTAATACCGAAGGCACTTATTCTCAAAATTTTTGGCATTTAAATTTCACTTAGGTACACATTTCAATCAGTAGATTGTTGAAGACTAAATACTTTGGCATGATCTAAACATAAAATTCTCCTAAATGTTCTTCCTTATCTCTTCTTTGTAGTTTCTGGCATTATCTTCTTCATTATGAAATCTTCAAAATATATGAAGTTAATATGGTACAACTACTTGCAAAAGTGACCAGGTAAATAAAGGACATTTTGTGACTCTGTAGAGATTTAGATTGAAGGAAGTAGTCACACTTATGATCAAAAAGTAATTAAAATCCTTATTTCAGCTACCCTCCAGAGAGAACAATCATCACCCCGTTTGTTTTAGTTCAGATTTTCATTTTGTAAAACTCCTACAGCTTGATTTATTTAAGCACTAAAAATCACACCAACCAAATATTAATATCTAGCTAGAAATGGGGAAAATAACATTCAAGCCCTTCACTTTTCTTTCTAAAGTTCCATGTCAACAAATATGAAAGATATCTTGAGTCTTAAATGATGAAAATTTCCTTCATTTTAAGAAAGCATTTTGCAATTAATTCTTTGTAATGTTGAAATATTAACACAGTTTGTCTGGCTGTTATTGCCTTAGTCAGTATTAACACTACTCAGTGCTATAATCTTGCCTGCTGTTACTGGAAATGAGCTAATTATAGTGATATTGGGGAAGAAAAAAAAAATATTGAGGAAACAGTGATTTGGTATGAGCTGCACACTCATTTTTCTATTATTTTGTAATCAGTATAGCACCGGTATGACATGTTGGAGTTAGTGTTTTCTGACTGCCTGTCAAATGAGCCTCTCATCAAGTCTTTGGTTGGAGCCAGTTCTTGAGGTAGAGGCATTCTCTGGAAAACAGTTACTGATGGAAATTCTCTGTTCTTGGAAAAGATATGGCTTTAATGCTGCTGAACATCTCATTTTCATATTGGTATAGTTATGCATAAATTCAATAACTCATTGTATGTACTGTATTTGGCAAAAAGCTTCAGACACTAAAATTGGGAAAAATTCTGCAGCCCACATCTTTCAAAATGAAAAACTGTATTTCAATTTTTTTTTTTTTTTTTTTTGGTACAAAAAGAAAAGATCTAAAAAAGGATTTTTCATCCCAGAACCATGACAACTTTTTGTGTGTTGAACAAACCCCAATACTAAATTTCAAAACTAGTATTTCATTATGCCCTTCTCCTCTCACATTCTCTTTCCCTCCCAGTCTGGTCAGAAACAAAGAAAGAAGGTGGACATGTGAAAAAAAGGGAAACAGTTAACAGTAGAACAAAGGTATTTTGTCACTTTATTGTTAAAAATAAAACAAACAAACAAACAAAAAAAAACAAAACAGAAAATGAAGCACTGTTATATGTATTTAAAACCAAAAGCAAAGCTCTTGCAGATTTCAAACAAAATCTTGCTGTTCAGGGTTTTCCATCTCCTCAAGAATTCAAAATATGAAAGTTTTATTGCAGCCTTTTTCATTTTACCCATTTACCTTTCAATAAAGTCACAAATCAACAATACTTGTGCCCAGAAGTCACTGTCTGGGAAATGATTCTTAACTGCTGCAGTTCCATAAGGTCATAGAAAGTTTTCTTCAGCATGGGTAAACAATGTCAAATGATTCTCCTCATTTTTGAACATGTTCTAGGACCAGCAGTCTTACATGTCCTAGTCTTTGGTTATCCTGTGCAATAGCTGCTATAATATACACATTTACTTTATTATAACACTAAATTTTAGATTCAATTGTAGCCAAAAGAATCTTGAAAGAAACCATGGTCTTTCATAACGTGAGGTTCCATGTTATTGCTTTGGCTAACACATGCAATCAAAGGCTTGGCAGACATATATATATTTCTGATTATGTTGTCTCCTGCTGGAATCTGAGTAATATCCTGAACAACCTGGAGAAGTGATATGTTAATCTCTGTGTTAGGGAGGTCTTTGGCCTTTTTTGCTCTTTAACAGAAATCACGTGTGCAGCGATACTGCAAAGGCTCCAAATACTGGCTAAGGAATACTTCTGGCCAGAACATCTTTGCTTATATTCCCATCAATTAACAAAGTGTGCAAAATAGTACTTGTCTATGTGGCTTCCCCTATGGGAATGCTACTGCTACTGAGAATGGAGCATTTTGTTATGTGTTACTTTTCCATAATATGCTGCTGTGAATTCCACAATTTATTTGTCCTGAGTCCTTTTATTTCAGTGTTCGTAGCATCTCTCCTCCTGAGGACTGAGGCTCCTATCTGCTGATCTGACTTGCTGTCCAGGGAGCTTTACTACTTGCCAGGGTCTCAGATGTGGATGTTGTGGAGATACTGCTGATGCTTGTCTGGCCCTCAGACTACTGACCTTGCTGCTCATCCACAAAGTCATCAATGTTACTGCCAGAGGAGACTTTAGGTGTACCAACAATGAGGGAAGAGCTCTTCAGTTGAGCCCCCAGGTGATGGAGGCTCAGACAGTCAATCCCCCCAGTGAAGGGGGAAGGCTCAGGAATGATTTGAGGGATTCTGCAGGTCAACACCTGAATTGACAAGTATTTTTTGTTGACTGTGGGCCATTCCACTTGACAAAACAGGATGAAGCCACTGTTGCCAGGAAACTGGTCAAAGCAGTGAGGACAGCTTGAAACTGCGAACAGTGGAGGAGGCTTATAATGACCCTAAGTCAAATGAGGAAGTGGAGGATTGGTAAAGTGGTTGGTAAAAGAAGGGTGCAATGTGATGGATACAAGAGGGACAGCAGCAATAACAACAACAACAACAAAAAGCAAAGAGGCACTCACCTTAAGTATGGGTACACAAAAATATAGCCTGGGAAAAAAGCAGGATGAACTGGAGCTCTAAGACCAGACACAGAGGTACAGCATTATTGGAGTAATGGAGACAGTGTGGGAGAGCTCATACAACTGCAGTGTTGCAATGGACAGAGAAAAGCTCTGGTGCATTAACCTCAGCTAGGGGCCATATGCCCATCTGCTGTCTCACTCACCCTCCTCAACAGGATAGGGGGAGAAAACAGGATGATAAATGCTTGTGGGTCATAATAAAGACAAGGAGATCACTTACTGATTACCATCAAAGGCCAAACAGAGTTGACTTGGGGAAAATTAATTTAACTTTTTGCTCCTATGTGAAGAAATAGCTCAAATGTATGGAGGCTCTGCTATGGGATGGATAACAGTGGTGAGAACTGGTGGTTCAGGGTCTGAGGCAAGGCCAGAGAGGGTGACATTGCAATGGAAGTGTTACAGACCTCCTGGTAAGGGTGAGGAAGTGGATAAAGCCCTCCTTAAGCAACTCCAGGTGACAGACACTGGTTGTTGTGGGGGACTTTAACCTCCTGGCATCTGCTGGAAGGCCAAAACTGTGGGACACAAGCAGTCAAGGTTTTTGGAGGGTGTCAGGGATAACTTCTTGATATCGGTACTGGATGGATCAACAGGGGTGATTGCAGACAGATCTGCTGTTAACTAGTAGTAAAGTGCTGTATTGGAGTGTAAGAATTCATGATTGTAGTGACAAGAAACAGTTAAATTCAAGATCTGGTGCGGAATGAAGAATAGCAGAGTACAGACCTTGTGCTTCAGGAGAACAGACTTTGAGTTATTCAGGGAACTGGAAAGTGGCATCCCCTGGGAGGCAGCTCTGAAGGCAAAGGAGCTCTAGAAAGTTGGCAAGGCTGCAAGGGTAGCGTCTTCCAAGCATATGAACTGTCCATTCCATTGTGACACTCAGGAAAATAAGTAGATGTACCAAGGGACAAGCTTGGCTAAGCAGGGAACTCATGACAGCTTCAAAGCAAACAGGTAACATACAGGAGGTAGAAACAGGGACAAGCTACCAAGGAGAAACTTAGAAATTTTCTTGAACATACAGGGAAGACATTAGAAAAATAAAGCTTAACTGGAGTTGAGACTTGCAAGGGAAATCAAGGGAAAAAAAAAAAGCTCATACAGCTACATAAAGAGTAAAATGCTGAACAAGGAAACCTTGGGCCATTTGCTGAATGGGACAGTTGATTTATAGACAGGGGACACAGATAACGCAGAGGTATCTAATGCTTTCTTTGCCACTGTTGTTATTGGCAAGGTTTCCTGTGCCACTGAACTTAGTGAAAGGGTTCAAGGGGGAGAAAAGATACCAGTAGAGAATGAGGGTTGAGTCAGAGATGAGAGAACCTGATCCATATAATCCCATAGGACCCAATACGCACCAGGGATGCTGAGAGGACTGGATGATGTCCTCGTACAATCCCTCTCTGCTTTTTGAAAGATCATGGAGATTGGGGAAGATTACTAATGACTAGAGTAGCAAATGTTGCATCCATCTTCAAAAAAAGCCAAAAAATTATCTGGGAAATCATTTGGTTTTGCTGTGGGAAAATCATAAATTGAGTCCTCTAGGAGCATATTTCTGGGGACAGGAGGGAGAAGAATAGTGGTTGGGAACAGTCAGCATGGATTGAACAAAGAAAAATCATGTCTAACTTACATAATTGCCTTATATGAGGACGAGATTGGATTAATGAATGAGGGGAGGGCATTGTCTGTCATTTACCTCAGCTTTAGTAAGGCTTTTGACACAGTTGCTTACAATATGCTTGAATATTACTGTCTAGATAGGAGCATGAACAAATGGGTAACGAAAACAGGTTGAATGATTGATCTCTGAGTCCTTATTCCATGTGGAGACCATTAAGAAGTAGAATATAGCAGAAGTCTATCCTGGAACCTGCCCTGTTTAACATCTTTATCAATGACATAGAGGATGGACAGAATGCATTCTCGTCAGATTTGCAGATGGCACCAAACCAAGAGGAGGTTGAACCACTTGACAGCTTAAGGTCAGGACTGCCATTCAGAGGGACCTGCACAGGCTTGGGGAGCAGGCTTACAGGAACCCAATGAAGTTCATAAAGGACAAATGCACAACAGTGTGAGAGAAAATGCATAAATTGAAACAAAGGTAGTTCAGGTTGGATGTAAGGAGAAACTTTTTCTCCATGATGATAGTTAATCGTTGAAGAGGTTACCCAGAGAGACATCAGTCTTCATTCTTGTGTGACTCCTGGGTTGACATTGCTTAGAACAGGAGGTTGGACTGCAACCCTTAAGCCTGTGAGTTTATGATCCTAATAATATTGGTGAGCTATTGAGAATGTACTGACTACTGTTGGAAGCGTTCAGCAAGTAATTTTGGTTAAACATGAATTTTTCAGTAAGAATGAAAACTAACAACAAGAGGACAAAATGGTGATTTGGGATTGCATTAGGTAGTGGTGTCTTCTTTTTTCCTCTTTGAATCAGTTACTTAATAGATATGTCTCCCATAAAGCATTGCAGAGACATTTTTGACAATCAGTTTGGTACAGTGCTATGACTACAGTCAGTATAGGAGATGTAGTGTATTCACTGTTAAGTGAGGTAAAGAAGAATGATGAGAGCATGTGGCTGCCTCCTACAGCCACTCCAGCCCAGGACCATTGCTGTCTGTCTGCTGGGGACAGCCCAGTGCCCAGGGACCCAGACTCTCTGACCAGGCTGGGGGACACAGCTGCCACTTTTCCCCTTGCAGGTTCAGCCGGTAGCAAAGCTGAGCACATATCCCAGAGACACACAGACACACACAGACAGACAGGACACTGACATGAGTGGTCACACAGGCTGCCCCAGCCAAGGGCTGCCTTCAACAGCACGTACACACAGGACTCACATAAAACAGATGCACACAGTCAAGACTCCTTCCTCCTCTCTGGCTTTTAGAGATAGAAGTTCACTAGTGAAGGCACACACACAGCACTCTTTAGGTTCACAAGCGCTCACACACATTCATCAATCCTTTGAATACCTGGCATAGCCCCTCTGTCCGCCCAGCACCCCTGCCTGGATCCTGGGTCCTCTTACCCACCTCACAGGTCATCTACTTGCTGACTAGTCCAGCCTGAAGTTCTCTGCAAATGCACTCACTCACACACTCGTCCCTCAGGCACACCAAATTCATAAGTCCCCCTTGGTGTACCAGCATGGACCCACAGCCTACCTGATACCCTGGCCTGGACCCAAGGCCCCTGCAACTTGCCAGCTAGACCAGTTTAAAGATTGCCAGCAAATACACATGCACACCCCACGCACACTAGGCTGGGGAAGATATAGACACTTGGTCCCCCCCAGCAGCCAGCACCAGGCACACGGGCTGTGACCCATGGCCCCACTCCTGCTACTGGTGCGGAGCCTCACACCCACCTCACTCATGCCAGTCCCCACCAGTAGCTGGTTTGGGAACACACACCTCTCCTGCCCAGTGGCTGGGAGTAGAAGACCATGCTTACTCTGGTAGCTGATGCTTGGACTCCACTTGCTCCAGTAGCTGGCATNTCACAGGCCTGTGCAGCCTACATCCCAGGTGTGAATCAAGTAACTGGCACCCAGTTCACTCCCGACCCCCTCAGAAGCTGGCACTCCAGGCTCAAAGTCCGTGGAGCCCTCCCTAGGTCTAGAAAGGACGCTCCCACTATTGATGCTAAGACCCTCATCTACTCCAGTAGCTGACACCACAGTCCACAGGGCCTACAGCCTGNTATAGCAGAAGTCTATCCTGGAACCTGCCCTGTTTAACATCTTTATCAATGACATAGAGGATGGACAGAATGCATTCTCGTCAGATTTGCAGATGGCACCAAACCAAGAGGAGGTTGAACCACTTGACAGCTTAAGGTCAGGACTGCCATTCAGAGGGACCTGCACAGGCTTGGGGAGCAGGCTTACAGGAACCCAATGAAGTTCATAAAGGACAAATGCACAACAGTGTGAGAGAAAATGCATAAATTGAAACAAAGGTAGTTCAGGTTGGATGTAAGGAGAAACTTTTTCTCCATGATGATAGTTAATCGTTGAAGAGGTTACCCAGAGAGACATCAGTCTTCATTCTTGTGTGACTCCTGGGTTGACATTGCTTAGAACAGGAGGTTGGACTGCAACCCTTAAGCCTGTGAGTTTATGATCCTAATAATATTGGTGAGCTATTGAGAATGTACTGACTACTGTTGGAAGCGTTCAGCAAGTAATTTTGGTTAAACATGAATTTTTCAGTAAGAATGAAAACTAACAACAAGAGGACAAAATGGTGATTTGGGATTGCATTAGGTAGTGGTGTCTTCTTTTTTCCTCTTTGAATCAGTTACTTAATAGATATGTCTCCCATAAAGCATTGCAGAGACATTTTTGACAATCAGTTTGGTACAGTGCTATGACTACAGTCAGTATAGGAGATGTAGTGTATTCACTGTTAAGTGAGGTAAAGAAGAATGATGAGAGCATGTGGCTGCCTCCTACAGCCACTCCAGCCCAGGACCATTGCTGTCTGTCTGCTGGGGACCAGCCCAGTGCCCAGGGACCCAGACTCTCTGACCAGGCTGGGGGACACAGCTGCCACTTTTCCCCTTGCAGGTTCAGCCGGTAGCAAAGCTGAGCACATATCCCAGAGACACACAGACACACACAGACAGACAGGACACTGACATGAGTGGTCACACAGGCTGCCCCAGCCAAGGGCTGCCTTCAACAGCACGTACACACAGGACTCACATAAAACAGATGCACACAGTCAAGACTCCTTCCTCCTCTCTGGCTTTTAGAGATAGAAGTTCACTAGTGAAGGCACACACACAGCACTCTTTAGGTTCACAAGCGCTCACACACATTCATCAATCCTTTGAATACCTGGCATAGCCCCTCTGTCCGCCCAGCACCCCTGCCTGGATCCTGGGTCCTCTTACCCACCTCACAGGTCATCTACTTGCTGACTAGTCCAGCCTGAAGTTCTCTGCAAATGCACTCACTCACACACTCGTCCCTCAGGCACACCAAATTCATAAGTCCCCCTTGGTGTACCAGCATGGACCCACAGCCTACCTGATACCCTGGCCTGGACCCAAGGCCCCTGCAACTTGCCAGCTAGACCAGTTTAAAGATTGCCAGCAAATACACATGCACACCCCACGCACACTAGGCTGGGGAAGATATAGACACTTGGTCCCCCCCAGCAGCCAGCACCAGGCACACGGGCTGTGACCCATGGCCCCACTCCTGCTACTGGTGCGGAGCCTCACACCCACCTCACTCATGCCAGTCCCCACCAGTAGCTGGTTTGGGAACACACACCTCTCCTGCCCAGTGGCTGGGAGTAGAAGACCATGCTTACTCTGGTAGCTGATGCTTGGACTCCACTTGCTGCAGTAGCTGGCATCACAGGCCTGGGGAGCCCACACCCCAGGTGTGAATCCAGTAACTGGCACCCAGTTCACTCCCGCCCCCCTCAGAAGCTGGCACTCCAGGCTCAAAGTCCGTGGAGCCCTCCCTAGGTCTAGAAAGGACGCTCCCACTATTGATGCTAAGACCCTCATCTACTCCAGTAGCTGACACCACAGTCCACAGGGCCTACAGCCTGGTCTGACTCCAGTAGCTGGTACTAAATTCCACTCATGCCAGTCCCCTAGTAGCTGGCAGTCCAGGGCCAAAGTCCGTAGGACCCTTTCAGATCCAGAGACCTATGGCCCCTCCAACCACTAGCTGGCACCACAGTCCACAGGCACCTACAGCCCCAGCCTGACTCCAGCAGCTGGCATCAATTCCGCTCGTACACACACAGGTCCCATCAGAAACTAGTGCTAAGACCCTATACTTTTTCCAGTAGCTGGCACTGCAGGCCAGGGTGCCCTTCCCCAATCTGACCCCAGTAGCTGACACTGAGGTTCACTCACCACATCCAGGTCTTGCCAGTAGCTGGGGCTTAATCCTTGCAGTTCACATACACATGGAAGAGAGAATGAAAATACATCAGGAGATAGGAAAAGGGTTTAATGAGAGAAAGGTATAAGACAATAGGACAGACTGTGGTGATCAGGTGCAGGGCTTGCCAGAGTATTGACCTGCCCATTACACACGACTGGCCCTTTTATACACTTTTCTACCTGTCGCCCCCTCTTTGTTCCTCCTGCTCCAGCTTCCTCTTGCACTTCCCTCCCATGGGTTAAAAGCTCTACAGTTACAGCACCCTCCCAGTCTTGGCACCCTTGGTTCACGATCTTATCAGCTGCAAGATTCTTCTTTTCTGGAAGTGATACCTGTAGTTTGTTAGCCCACCAATTAGTGTGACTGGGAGGTTTGTTTCTTGTGATTATCTCCCACCTTAGTAGTCCTCCATCAGATAACTCAGCTGGAATAAACCTTCCTACATTCTCACATGCTGTCATAAATTAGTGTGACTGACCAGACTTGGTTCATCATTCATCATGAATAGAAATAATACATAATACTTTTTGAGGTGAGTGGACCGAAACCTTCATGAAGTTCAACAATAATGTTTTCAGGTAAAAGCACTTTGAGTTTGGGCTAAGCATGGTGGGAAAACTATCCACCCCTCAAATAAATAAATAAATAAATAAATAACAACTTTTTGAAGACAGCTTTTCAAGTAAAAACAAAAAATGTGAAAAAGAGGAACTCTTTCTGTACTTGTAACTGATCAAAAGCATTTTCCAATTGAAAATTGTTTAAATGCAGGGAAAAAAAAAAAAAAAAAAACCTTGACCATCTTTATTGTTCATTTCTTGCAGAGAAAGGATAGTCAGTTGTATTTTCCTTCCCAATGGCTCAAATATATCTGCTTTATGAGCTGAAAAAAAATGGACAGTGATATGTGCATGTATTCTGGCAGATTTAGCCCTATGGGTTTAATAGAGTAGACTGTGGGCTTTCCTTCTTAAGTTCTAGAAAAGTCCTGATCTATATATCTTATTAAGGGACTTGGAACCGACTGCTACCTGAGAAAATGTGGATGACTAATCTCACATGCTTTTGAGTGAAATAGAATAAGGATTTAGGGCTTAGGGTGCTTTTTGCAACTTGGGAAACTTATGCCCAAATCCATTTTTCCTTACAGATTCACTGTGTGACCATGCCAAATCCTTTAGTCTGCTTTTGCAATAGATAAAAGCACTTTCCTGCCTCACAGAAATCAGTCAGGATGAATTCATGTAAATGTGTGCAGATACTATGGCAAGGGTAGGGGGCACAGAGGTTAACTGAATACTGCCTTTGCTGAATCTGCACTTGCTTGGCCTTTCCCATTTAGACCACAATGTGCCTTTCTAAACTGAGCTCTCTGGGTAATAATACATAATCACAAACAAAATAATTTTCTTGTTATTAATTATCTGTATAATGATAATGTCCATAATATTTCCTAAAATCTTGAGCATACAATCATTAAGCTAATGATGAACTCTCCATCTTATTTAATCTTTATATAGGTGTAAGGGAATTGTTTCCTCTATGCATTTATGTGCATCTTCTCAACTGAATCCTCTAGAAATGAAAAACTAAGTAGATGGTAGTAACAGTAATTATAAATTGAGTTTATTACTAATGTGTTTCACTTCTGTTAGTAGAGAGGGAAAAACAATGACTTTTTCAATCATAACAACACATTGCATGATTTCACTCTTGTTATTGTATCATTGTACTGGTTTTCAGTGCATTATAGGTATGTTGCAATGTATATCGTATGTTTAATTTGAACTTCAAGACATTGTTTACTGTTTGTAGAAGGAAAAACATAATGGCATGGGTGGAAGATTTCAGGACAAATCTTGCAATCCTTTCACCCATGAAGAAGTAGGATCTGGCTTCCATTTCATGGTTTTGTGAAGCAGTGATGGTGAGAGTGAGCAGATGACTGCTAGTTCAAACACAGCTTCACATAGATCCCTTGATTAACTTATTGCAGCTGAAGATGATAAAGCATATGGTCACAGAGGAAATGTAAATATCAGAAAATTTTGGTTACAAAGCTTTTCCTGGACTAACTGGAGGAAGTAGAAAGGTTTATCCCAGAAGCTGGAAGCTGAAGGAAACTAAGGATTACTGCAGATTATCCAATCAGAATTAGCTTCCAATGTAAACTGGTAATATAATACCTTTACAGATTTGTAGGCATTTATAGGACTTTGTCATTGTCTTACATAGCTGCTAGCACTGTGAGTAAGAATTAGATCCAGAGTGCTTAATTCATGATTGGATGTATTTAAGACAGAGACTGCTGTTCAGCCACAGTTCCTGGGGTAATATCATTCAGTTAGGCAGGCAGGAGGAATCATTCTCTCTAATGGACAAATTACGAAGCAGAATACCCTGCATGGCAGTAGGTCAGATCAGATAAACGCAGCAGTCCCTTCTGGACTTAAAACACATGAATATATGAATCTCTGAAACAAGGCTGCAACTTCGCCACAGCTCATCACCATGAAGAAACAGTCCACACAATGAGATCATCTGCTGCACCTTCCATGTCATGTTACACTGTACTTTGTACTCATATTCCCTGTAGTACATACACCGCATCTGCATTCATCACGAGAACTTAAGCACCATATAGGGATTATCTGATGCCTATTTATTTTACTCTGAGTCAGTAGAGACAATTTGAGAACTGGGAGCTGTGCTCATGTGTTTTTATTTTGGTGCATTAAAATATGGGAATTAACTAATATGTATATATGTAGTCACTTTAGTCAAGATAAATTTTAACATTTCACATCCAGTGCTTTGACTCTGTTCACATTTTGAATTTTTATTTGTTACTCCCTGCCAAGGTGATGACAACCATAACAAAATCATTCTTGGATTTAGATACCTTTCCTTGCAAATGCTGGAGTTATGAGCTGAACTTTGTAGCATGTTCCAGAGGTTAAAAAGAGTTTGTGTATATCACAGAAGAACAGGCACAAAACCAATATTGATTTCACTCATTTTTTTACGGGACAGAGATGTAACAAGCACAGCTTTGGAGTATTACCAAAGTTTGTCTCACTGACGTACCTGTAAAAAGAGGATCAATATTTTGCAGCACAAAAACTTAACTTTGGAGGTGGATAGTGAAAGGGAAAAAAGTCCTTCTTCTGTCTTTTTCCTTGCATTTACAAGCACCAAGGTACTTAGAGTATAGATTTGAATAAAGGTGGTTTTTTGGAAAGAAAAAAAAAAAAGCGTTGCAAGGACAGATTTACTATGCCTCTGACTTAGAATGTGCATGAGATGTAAGATAGCAAAGTATTATCTTAAGAAGGTGGGAAGGACTGACAAGTGAGTTTTGTAATTGCCATCATAATTCAACTATTTCTTCAGCAAAACTAGAAGATGTGCGGAAATGGAGCTGAATAGGAATATTCTCCAATGTTAAAAATAGATTTCAAATACCAGACTGAAAAGTTAATGTATATATATAAAAGTGTGAATGAACAATCCAAAGAGGAATTATTATCAGTTCAGCTGAAGATGTTTATTAAATTTTTAAAATGTTAAGTTTTGACTTTTTCACCTCATTACTCACCCCATTTTCCAGATGGTTTAGGAATTTGCTGAACTGCAGAAATCCATGTGGGATGAGATGATAATCTCCCTTTGTGCAAACACATATTTTTTTTTCTGCCTTTGTTTCCTGTCTTTTTACAAGTTATTTATCCACCAGAGTACCTTCTCTCTTGTCCCATTGCACCATGGTTTCTTTATGAGAGGTTGGATAGGAAACTTGTCTAAAGGCTTTTGGAAAACTGAATGCTGTAAGATTAAAGTGAAGCTGCTTCTGTTTGGACAGGGGAAAGAACACTCTCACTCTGATAATCCCCTACAGAAGAACTGTAATGGGACCATGCACAGCTAGTGTCATTACTGCTGCAAAGCCATCAAAGCCTGACTGTTTTTCTTTTCATACAGTAGTGGTACCCTGGGACTGATCCTGCCATAGGCATAACAAATACTTATGCCTCACCAGAGAGATTATACCTTATATCCACATAATACTCCCTGTTGCTGTTGATCAGATTCTGTTCCTATTTTCCCAGTACCTTTCATAATGGCTTACATCATAAGCAGTAATTAATCTCTTTCATTAGCCAAACTAGCACAACTGGAACTCCTGGTTTTGGATCCTGAATTAAACTGAGAATTTGATGCTAGTTAAGCACATGTCTTCATAACCTCCTGTGATCACAGCCTTCTCATGTAATTTGTAGCTATATAAGATTAGAGTTGTAAATGAAGAGTAAAAATCGAGTTTCTAGTTTTACTTAGTAGGCAGGCCACATTGCCTGTAGGCTTACTAGCATATATATAGTAAAATAGGTCTCTCAGTACGATTCCAGACTCCTTTATGGTGCAGAGAAATCCACTTGACCCGTGAAATACCATAAGACAACATTGATACCAACATTGAATAGAGAAATTAAAGAGGAAAAAAAAAAAAAAAACTTACCTAGAAGGCATATCCTCCTTCTCTGGGATATTTCCTGCAGATAGTCCTGTATAATGTGATGAAACTGCACTGAACCACTACAGTAAGGCATATTTTAAAACATGTATGTTTTCACCTGGCCTATGATTCTGGTTAAGAGTTAGTATATGGGGTTTACACAACATTGTGAAAAAAACATTATGATGGTTTATACAGACAGTTTATAAAGACTGAATTATTCTTATATTTTTATATTGTAGTTTTTGAAAGCCTCCTTTAAAAATGGGTCAACTAAACCTCAGTTTTTAGTGACAAATTTATCTTTTGGAAATCATGCTTTTTCTCCAAAGGAAAGTACTTGCTTATATTGGTATGAAAATGTCAGTCAGTTTCTATTTTGCATGTGGTCAGCAGATTATTATTCATATGGTATACAATGATGTCACTGCATATGAATATATTCAGTCTCCTGGATTTATAAACGAAAGCTGCAGATTTGCTCAAGCTGAGTTCATGTGCTTTGCTGTCTCCAAGGAGATACTTGTAACACCAAGTTAGTCACGTGTAGGATTTTGTAGCGTCAGGAGGCAAGACAAAGAAAAGATAAAGAAAACATGACCAGGCAATTTCTTCATCACCCATCTGTGAACTGTCCACTCTAACACAGATGAAGGTAAGATACAGAAAACAATGGAACAGTAATCTGTTAAACCACTGTCATTTCTGTATACTTGCACTGAAATATGTGGCAAAAGACAAAGAGGTTACGAGGAAGAAAGTATAAATAACGTGGTAGAAGAATTATAAATTCATCATAGAGGTAGTCTCAAAATCAATCTAAGTTTTGAGCCCATTTATCCAAAGGAAACATTAGGGACAATATATTTGAGGGATTTCTAACACCTGTAAATTTCTCTCTCTCTCTTTTTACCCTCCTAATATTAATGTGACGCATTTACTGCCATTT
>VXAL01008317.1:0-21041 GCA_013399475.1 Chauna torquata | reverse complement strand
ATATCAGAATACACTAACTGTGGTTTTAGAGAAGACAGAGCCAGACAGAGGCACAGGAAAATGTTGTGGAGCAAATGATCAAAAGTTGCAGCAAGAGAAATTTCAACTGGGCATAGAAGAAAAAAATCACAGTGAGAGTGGTTAAGCAACAGAATATTTTGTCCACAAAGTGAAAATACAAGTATCTCCCTTCTTGGGGATATTCAAAATTTGACTGGACAAAGTATTCAAGATTCAACTGAAAATGTCCCAAGCGGCCTGAGCTAATGGGACCTGCTTTCAGCATGTGGTTGGACTAAATGACCCCAGAGTTTCCTCTCAATCTGAATTAGTCTGAATCTATGAAACCAAGAAATAACACAGGCATTCGAGCCTCTTCTTTCAAAAAAAAAAAAACAAACAAACAAACAAAAAAAACAAACAAAAAAAAAAACAAAACAAAAACAAAACAAAAACAAAAAAAAACCCACAGTATTATACAGATTCTTTCTTTCATGCTCAAGCTTGATTCAGATCTGGAAAAGGAAAAGCACATGCAATAAAATATTTCTAAATCTACTACAATCACTTTTCTATCAGACTATCCAAAAATATTTTAGAAAAGGGTTTTAGAAATGAGTTTCTCCTTCCATAATAGGTTTTCATTCACTGACACTTTATTTTATTGATTTGAAGCCTTCCAATAATTTGAATGATTTTTGCAATGAACCAATATGAAATCTCACTCCAAACAGCAATTTTGTTTTACTCAAGAAAGAGAAATCTACTTGGCAGTTAGATCAGCTTTCAAAGTCTAAAGTAAAGACAGGCCAGTTAAGGTTTAGGTTCTCAGAGAGTACTCAGCTGTGATTTATTGTCCAGAGTTAAATCTCAACCCAGACTTAGGTAACGTCTTGCCACTTCAAAAATTTTTAGCTCTACTTAGGTGTTGGTGCTTTGTTCTTACAGAAGGGATCTTTCTGCTGAGCCAAGGACATAAATCAGACTTCAAATTCAGAGCATTCTTTGGGCTGCCTGTGCTCCTAAAAAGATTTATTAGCTTTTAGCACCACCAGATAGCTAGCCAAACTGCTTTGGCAGAGTTACTTGAGGAAATGCAGCTCTGATGGACAGCTTGCATGGAAGGAAAATAATGAAAAGTTTGATAAGTCCAGGTAGGCTAATTGAACTTAACAGATGAAGCAAGACCTTAACAAGTGATCAGAAGTGTGTTAGCTCATACCTAAAGGGAATGCAATTTAAAAAACTGCTGCATTTCTGGGAAATGAGAGTCCCTGTGGAATCCGTCCCTTTGTGGCTAGTGGGAGATAAGGGTGATTTCCTGAAAGATATATCATGTTAGCAGAGCTGAAGATGGGAATTTGAATCCAGTAGGTGGTTTCCCTTGAACCCATTTGTATATATATATATTTCTTATTTACTGTCATATTTCCTTTAGTTTAACCTTTTAAAATGCCATTTGTTCTACACCAAAAAGTGCTGGTGATAAGGCTCTTAAGGGAAATTCTATGCTCAGAGAAAAAATATTCTTCTGAGAGAGGTAAGGAGAAATAGTTCATATAGGGATGTATGAAGAAAAGGGGAAGAAAAACATAGGGGCTGCTAACCGTGGAATAAACATGGAAACAGGGAAAACAGTTTGATTGATCCATTTCTTATCTGACAAAGTTAGTTTTTTGACTGAAGTACAGAAGGTACAACTCTGAGACCTGCATAAAAACTTCACATATTTTGAGAAGGAGCATTTATCCATATTTATAGGAATATATATGTGGTATATATGTATCAAAAATGATCCTTTAGCCTGTGCCAAATGGGTTAGCCAGCATGTTACTCTAGTTTTCACAGCAAGCAAACAGCTCACAGATTTTTACCAGTCATAACCATTGCCATTTCTAAATTTTGAAATTCATCTTTTCATTAAGACAAATATCCTGCACCTTAGTAAGAAGCTGGACATTCATTTGCAAAACTTTTGTCCTGAAGCAAGACATCAAAAATAAAACTGGATTCATATCCAGGGTTTTGTAGCTGTGTTGTATTACTTGAGTCATATATTTTTCTGTTATAGTTTTTGCATGGCGTTGCTATCAGCATTTGCATCATTGTAGAACCAATTCTTGCTACAGCAGAACAAACACAATCTTGAGAGTGCTTGGTAACTGAAAGTGTAACAGGCAAAAGGGAGTCTGAAAAAGACATATTTATCACCCCCATTTCTTAGATGGTTGCAATGAAGCACAAAGGTATTTATCAAAGGTCATATAAAAGCTCCCTTGGGGGCTAAAACCCTCAACACCTATAGGCCATATGCTGAATATAACACCTTAGCAACAGGACTCCTTTTCTTCAATGCAAGAAAGAAAATGAAAACCTTTAAACCAGTAATACAGACTGCTGGACTGGGGATCAAATGAACATTTCTAAGCATGATGTATATTTTTGTTATGAAGAGTGCACTATGGCTTGCATGCAATCCTCTGTTTTAAACATGCTCATTTGAAGAGTATATAAACTGCCTATTATATTTCTTAAATGCTCAATAGTTTTGCAAGCCATAAAAACAGTTTTATTTGAAGGACAGTTTTGCATCATTGCTTCCTAGGAATACTTCTTATCTGAATATTTGGACACTGTTTTGTCTCATCAGATGTTTGGGAAAAAAGAGATAGGATAACAGTAAATGGAAATAAATTTTTATATATAGGAATGCTGACCAAGCTTGAGCTCAGTTAGAATAGCGAACAAAAATGCAGATACTATAAGCTGCACGCAACCAGTTCACTACCAACACAGAGGTTAAGAAATAAATTTTCATCACAATATGAATTCAAAAGCAAAAAAATCTTACCAAAAATAACAATAAAATAAGCAATTCAAGCCTTCAGATAACTTACAGAAAAGTGTTATGACTTCATACAAATCAGAAATTAAAATAAAGATAAAAGAGAGAAATCACTCTTTTTTGTGTCACTTCTGTTTCACCAGATGTGTCAGTTCCCAAGGATAATGAGGGGTAGATGTGCTTTCCTAATAGTCCTGGATGATACACCTGAAAAGGCAAGCAGAAAATGAGTCATGAAGCTTTGTCAGCTAGAGCTTAAAGCATGAATCCACAAGGTCATAAAATAATTTGGGGAAATTGTTTACAAACAACCCTTCAGGACGCAATTTATCTTTAAAACAAAAACATCGATGCAACTGATTTCCAAAACACTAATGATACCCTCAAAATTGACATGGAAAGGTTGTAATTTTCACAGAAAGCTTTCTAAAATGAATAGATATAATTATTTTCATTTCAGCAACTCTTTTAGTTTAATATTGGACCATAAAAAAATTGCAAGACAAAACAGTTTTAAAAAGCCCAGGTCTGTTTTAGCTTTCTGCTAGAGATACTGGTCTGGGAGAAGATCATTCAGGAATAAATCACGAGCTTTCATAGGGTATGATGACTTTGAATTTACTTGTGCTATAGTATAAATATATATTCATCTGCTATAAATAAATGTATTTGGATCCAAAATTATAGATAGATTTTCTTGTGCTCACATATTTTATGATAAATCTGCATTGCTGGTGCATGAAGGGAATATGGCCTGTTGCAGCAGCTATTGACCTTCTTCCCCTTCCACCCTTTTCCTCCATCATTGCAGTACAAAACCAGTATGCTGAGTATCTGTTCCTTTTGCATCTGCAGCATCTGCTACCCAGATAACTACTTTTTTTCTACTGGTAAAGCCAGGCTGGTAGGTCAAAGCATCATCATTTGCAATAGTCTCTGAAAGCCCTAAATGCACAGGTTCTTCTAGCCTTACTAGGACATTGTCACATGAGAGGGAATGCCCAAGAATACAGCTTCTGTTATGAACAGGAGAAAACATGAAGTTTACACCCAAATGACGTGGGACTTGAAATGGAGGTAAATTTGCATTACTGTGGCTTGGAACAAAAGCAGAAGCAAATCAACAGAATTGATTCTTCTTAGAATTTGTATGTATGAACTGTAGACAAAAAGATTTGTCTTTTGTCCCAAGCTTTTACACTTGTATACAGCCTTTCCACATGACAAGGAAATATGCATTGCTTATGCAGAATTCTTTTTTTTTTTTTTTTTGATAAATCTAAAATAATGGAAAAGTTGCCCCTTCTTCTTGTAATATATATCCCCAATTAGATGCTTCATGAAGCCCACCTAATTTTGACTCAGGTGTGAAATATATATACTAGCATTTGTTTCTACAGTAAACATTGACACACATTGAATGGGATCTTGATTATATAAGACTTCAGCAGAAATGAGGAATGTCAATACATGCATTTGTGAGGGACAATTATCCTGGCTTAGATGAAAAGCAAGTTGAAGTTATTAACAGCACATAAAAAGTAAATAGGTCACTGATTGGAAACCTCTACTTTTTTTCCAAGAGCAAGTTTACTAGAATCTATAGGGATTGCAAACCTGCTCTTATTACACTCATTTGGAATTCTTTCTATTTGGATATGATAAATTTGCTTTAGAATATACTCCTTAGTATTTTAGGATTAGCTTTAATGTGTAGGTCCTTGAGGCTAGCCTGCTGTAGTTACAATGTTACGTTACTGTAGATAGTGGGATCGACTGCTGAAGTAGTACTGGCAGTTTTTATTGCTATTGTCATCCTCTTGACTGGGAAGGAAACAGTGATGAAATATTCCACTGAAATGCTTGGAATCTGCTTGGTTATCAGAAGTGATTAGTACTGAGGTGCTTATTGTCTTTTCACAAATTCTACATTTGGGAAGAAAGCAGCTGAGAGTGGCTCTTCAGTCCAGGGATGCTTGTAAATGGACTCCTAGATATGTTTCTCCCACTCTCCACTTCACTTTCTAAACATGTACCTGACTCCAGCAGAACTATGCTCTAACTAAAGACTTTGAGTAGTAACACTTGGTTATGTTATACCTTTTTGGTACTGTCAAGCATGTTCTTTGCTTCAAAGACTAATGGATATTGCTGACAAATCTGAAGCACTTAGTCCCGCTTTAGGAAATCAATGCTCTGGCAATTGGATCCTGATTACTGACTGACAAAGATGTGATGGACAAGGATTATTTTTTATGAAACAAATCTATCTTGCCTTCTGTGCTAGAGCAGACTTGTCTGAAAGCTTGGGAAGCGGATTAAGTAAAAGTTAAAGCTTTTCTAATTTTCGATTATGCTTACATTATTGAATGCCTTTTTTGTAGGTTTGGAAACTCAGTTCAGACATACAGCTGTCTGCTGACAATCCAGTAAAAACTCACACTGATGCGATCTCAGAACTCAATTATTGTAATCAGTTTATGCTTGATTATTAGTGAAGCCGCTCCACCATGTTAGTTCTAAAAACAACAATATGATTACTTTAGGTTCATGTTTTTACAGTTAAATTCAGCCTGATTCACATACTTCACATTTGGTACCTATTCAGTTTAAATTGCTGTTTTTGGTTGTAAGAACTACAGAATGGTTTGGGTAGACCCTTCTGTGTCTCCACCTGATGCTCCTGTATCAACAGCTGAACATCCATGGTATAAAGTCCATGCTTGGTAAAGTCACTGTCTTGGAAATGGATGTCCCTTGAAATCCACAACACTTCATCTTACCATATTTTTAAAAATATTTAGTGTGATTTTTCTAACTTGCCACCTCTTTCATTTTATTGTCTGATTTTTTTTTCTTATTTGTTTTCAATTTAATTGACTTTACAGAGTGATATTTAAGAAATACATTTGTCTTTGGCTTTTGTTATTCAGCACCTCAAATACTATTACTCTATTAAAAGAGAAGAATCTTAGTTCAGGTCTGTGTGTGGTGGTTTCACATTAACAGACAGCTAAGCTCCACCACGCCGCTCTCTCACTCCCCCTCCACAACAGGACAGGAGGAGAAAATGTGACGAAAAAAAGCTCATGAATTGAGATAAGAAGAGGGAGATCACTCACCAGTTACCATCACAGGCAAAACAGACTCACCATGAAGGAGATGTAGTTTATTGCCTATTGATAACAGACTAGAGCAGTGAGAACTAAAAGCAAACTAAAAACACCTTTCCCCCACCTACACTCTTCTAGCTCCTCCCTCTGAGAGACTCAGGGGAATGGAGAATGGGGGTTACAGTCAGTCCATAGTACTTCATCTCTGTCTCTCCTTCCTCCTCACTTTCTTCCCCTGCTCCAGCATGGGGTCCTTCCCACAGGCTGCAATCCTTCCTGAACTCATCCTAAGTGCGCTTCCCACAGACTGCAGCTCTTCAAGAGCTGCTCCAATATGTGTCCGTACCACAGGGTCCATCCTTCAGGAGCAAACTGCTCCAACATGGCTGCCCCATGGTCGGCAGCTCTCACCGGATCACCTGCTCCTGCTTGGGCTCCTCTCCACAGGCTGCAGTTCATGCCCAGAGTCTGCTCCTGCAGGGGCTCTCCGTGGGCTGCAGCCTCCTGCAGGCCAGATCCACCTGCTTCACCATGGGCTCCTCCATGGGCTGCAGAGTGAAGATCTGCTCCACTGTGGTACACCATGGGCTGCAGGAGGACAGCCTGCTCCACCATGGTCCTCACCACGGGCCGCAGGGAAACTTCTGCTCTGGTGCCTGGAACACCTCCTCCCCCTCCTTCTTCACTGACCTTGGTGTCTGCAGGGCTGACATCTCTCTCACATTTTCCCAGCTGCTGCAGGAAAGAGCTGTTTTTTCCTTTTTTAAATCTGCTCTCACAGAGGTGCAACCAACATCAGTCATTGCATTGCACATTAGCTCAGCTCTGGCCAGTGGCGGTTCCCTTTTGGAGCCAGCTGGAACTGGCCCTTATCTAACATGGGGCAGCTTCTGGACCCTTCTCACAGAGGCCACCCCTGCAGCCTGCCTGCTAGCAAAACCTTGCCACATAAACCTAACACAGTGTGGTTATTTTACATTACTGTTTAGTCTCTAAAGGTGAGAGCTTTACCACAAATTCTTTTGAAAAGCAAAAAAAATCCTGTAAAACCAACAGTGTTTTCAAGAGTAGCAAATCTTTCTCCATTAAACCGTGTCATGTGTTTTCTCAAATATATTTCTGAGTTTGCTACTTTCCATTTGTGTTCATGTCACTGAATTAACCTTCTATACACAGTATGATCTTAAAATCCCACAGTTCTTAAGACCTTGAAGGTGAAACTCAAAAGTGACGTCTTCAGAAAATTACTTGTCTACACGAAGGTTATTTATTTATTTATTTATTTATTAATAGAAAGAGAAAAGGACATAAATATCAAACTCGGGCATAGTTGTCAACCCTATCATTGTTATTGTGGAAACCAAGTTCTTGGTTATGGTGGATAATAAGTTCTTCCTTCATTGGAACAACAGTCATATTTAGGACTGACTTCATGTTCACCAATAATTAGAATTAGCCTAAAAGCTATTAGACTTGTATTTTCATCTTTGTCTTGTGCCTAAATTTTTGACTGGGTATAAAAATGAAGAATTAGTCCCTGTAGTTCTGTCATACCTTCAGCATTCCCTCTGCAGCTACTATCCACTACACCAACTGCCTTAACGAATGACCGTCTAAATCTCTTACTAATTTAAAATCAAATGTTCTGTTTATGATAGAAATTCAAAATGTACCCATTACTACAGCATCTCTCAGTCTTTAATGCAATCATCCTCACTTCACTTTGGCAAATATGGTGCTATTAGGAAGGCCTTATAAAGGGATTGGCAATGGTTGACTGGCAGTACTATACTTGATATAAATGGAACTGTCTACTTCTAAAATTAGCTGGGGCAGGGTGGGGTGGGGAACACCCAAAAACAAAAAGAGAAGAGAAGGTCATCCCACAGGGTAATTTAAGGAATATAAAGAACTTAGTTCTCAAGACAGTTTGAGGAGACACAGATCAGTTGCTTTAATTTTATTTTTATTTTTTTTTATTTTTTTTTTTTAATTTCTATTTGAAGTTTGAATAGCCAGGAACTCTGCCAGAACTGACAGCTTTGGACTTATATCAGTTTGATTCCTGTCATTTTTTTTCATTCCTATTTCCCTTCCACTCTGTAATAGGATCTTCAACACAAACTGTTATTGGGGAATTTAGCATAGAACCACAAGAACAGAGCTGCACAACTTGGAGTCATAAGATCTAAAATTTATCTGCTAAGTGGGATTGGAAAAGCACATGGATAGCAATTTCTGTTCTCAAATTTTGATCCTCTGACACTCACACATTTCACCCTCATGCCTTCCAAGGCCGCAGCTTGTCCAGCCCAGTACAGATGATCACCTTAGACCCAAGGAAACAGTACAGTTACTCCCACCACCAGATGTGCCTGGGTGCTGGATGGTGGTCTGGCCCCTAGCTGTAGAGGTGCCACCTGAGGCTGCGACTTAACACAGTGTTGGATGTTCCTGTAAGAAGTTCACCACAGGTAAACTATTGTTTTCACTATTTATTGCTTTCTAAATTAGATTGTCATCATAAGTCGTCAATGGCCTTGCTAAGTACATAGTCCTGGGTCAATCTCTGATTTCCTCCTTATCTAAAGCCAGAGAGTGACCTGAATGGCTCACTATTAGAACACAAATGTTTTGTGCAAAAAGAAGGAAGCCTGCAACAACAAAATTAGAAGGACTGAGGATAATATAAGCTAAGCTTTACTAAACTGAAGCATTCTTTATAGCACTTACCATGTATTCTGTCATCACAGTATGCTGTAAATACAGAAGTTGCTGCATATGACTGTGTAATTTTTCAGTAGCATGGCATATGCTATTAATCTTGTGCAATTAATGTTTTTGATGTTATTAAGCTTAGTCTTGTGCAATATTTTAGTGTCATGATGCATGTGCTTATGGAATCAAGTATTCCATAAGCTATTCACTATATGATTAGGTGTACTAATACGTTATGCTAGTATTTGGGAGCACTAACTGGCAATCTGTATGGACAGATAACACTGCTGACATGCCTTTCTGAGATCAGTCCACACTGGTTTAGCAGTTCATTAATGCTACTTTCATTCTTTTCTCCCTTGAGGATTTTGATTTCTTAGATAGAGGTAAGAGATCACATGATTTAAAGTTAGTACATTTTCCAGTTCCCCTGTGTTTGCAACATGAAGAGTGTCTTGACAGGTATTATGCTTTATGTAACATGAATCATGAAAAATTTCTTCAGTTGTCCAAAATGGCAGATAACCTTTTCATGAGATATATAGTTCAAGACTGAAATTCTAGTTGTCTTAGAAACAAAATTAGCAAATTCTAAGCACTTTTGCTCTTGTCATTTCAAGCTAAATGTGATTGTCATTTTGGGTCACTAAATCCAGAAAAGCAGGCTGAAAATATGTTATTCTAAAGCTATATTGGAACTATCATTATTAATCTATGTCTAATACTAGGCCATATGCTATCACGTGCTTACTCAGAGAAGAAGAAAAGCCAGGCAGAAAACTGTGGCAGGATCATGGAAGGAGAGACAAGATTCACGGTAACAACCAGGTATATTGGTAACAACGAGGTAACAACCTGGTAACAACCAGGCTATGCACAGGTTGCATAGGTTAATAATTTTAAAATTCTTCTATTTCTTTTAATACTTGCTTCATAGCTTTCTGAAACATCATAGATTTTGAAAGCTTGTATACAACCAGTGAAATAAAGAACAGATTATGAAATATATTTGTATAAATTGCCAGCTAAAAGAAAATTTCTGCCTACATAAAATGGGAACATACAACTAAAGACATAATTTAAATACCATCATTCACAGAAGACATACTGAGGTATACAGTAGTATGACTTCTATGCAAACCAGTTGTGTTGGCTCAGACATCTCTGGCTTGGTACTGGAACTATTCCATGGTCATTCGGAGCTTAATGCCTCAATTTTTCCCCTCAGGGGAGAGAACCAGCAGCCATTTGTGTCGCAGGTAAAATACATGGACTTAAGCCAAGTAAACAAGCCTGGCCTTTCCTTATTGCAGCTGGGGTATCGCTCCTCAAGGGTAGCACAGAAAAAATGCCATCTTTAAAAGGGCATTTCAAAGCACAATCTTGCTGTCTATGTTACACTATGATTTAATATTATCAGCACAGCATTAAAAGAGTACTGAAAGTTCTCAGGAATACTATTATGTCTCCTGGTGTATACAAGTCTTTGAATGTTGGTCCTCTTTCAAAGAGCTGTTGTTGTGGTTTAGCCCCAGCAGGCAGCTAAGTGCTACACAGCCACTTGCTCACCCCCCCCCAGGTGGGATGGGGGAGAGAATCAGAAAGGTAAAAGTGTGAGAACTCATGGGTTGAGACAAAGACAGTTTACCAGGTAAAGCAAAAACCATCACTCCCAAAGTCCCCCCCTTCCTTCTTCTTTACCCCAACTTTTATTGCTGAGCATAATGCCACATGGTAAGGAATGTCTCTTTGGTCAGTCTGGGTCATCTGCCCTGGCTGTGTCCCCTCCCAACTTCTTGTGCACCCCCAGCCTCCTCGCTGGCAGGGCAGCACAAGAAGCAAAAAAGTCCTTGGCTCTATGTAAACACTGCTCTGCAACAACCAAAAACATCACCACTGTTTTCATCAAAAATCCAAAACACTGCATTGTGTGAGCCTCTATGAAGAAAATTAACTCTGTCCCAGCCAAAACCATGACAGCTGTGTAGCAAACTATTCATAATATTGACCACTATAGCTAAGGCAAATGTTTGTAGGACTTTGAATCAGAAAGCAGGGATTACAGGTTTTCACGCCCTGTGATGACAAGGGATGACACACACTGCAACAACAGCCTTTCTTTCACTGCATTTTGTCATCCCTAAATTCCTGCAGTGAGTCATCAGCACTTGTCATATCTTTTCTTGACCTGGACACCTCCATTCTGATACTTGGTCAGTGTCCAAATACACACAACTCATATCATGAAGCTGAAGGTTACTTTTGTAAAAAAAAATTAAAAAATGAAAAAATAAAAATCAATTTATATTATTGAGATTCTACACTCCATGGTAAAGACTGGGCACAAGAAAAGGAAGAATCCAATTTTAATACTCAAGTTGGCTGAAGTATGATCCACATTCCTGAGCAATTATGTCACTGAGTATTGGCTTGCAGTCCAAATAAAAATTTGTAACGCTGTAATAGGAAAGGTCTGTACTCACCTTTGTGCATAACACAGAAATATGACTTGAGAGCCCAAGCTCCAACACATCCTGAAGTATGGGTTTGGACCAGGGTCAGGGCACGGTATCTTCTACAGTTCCTTTTTCAGTACCCCTAGTCTCAGGGGCAGCAGTCAACTGAGGGGCTATAAGCAGTGGCTTCTTTCCAGGTTATGCTATCTAAGGGAACACTTTTTGTAGCTGACTTTCCTCTGCTTCCTGCTGAAATGATGTAAGGGATCCCTAATAGTCTGCTTTATTTAATATTCTGATTCATAGAAAGAGACAAACAACTTTACTCTAATCCCTCCTTCTACCCATTTCCATCAACATACACACACCACCACCCCATCAACACCAAAAATCTCTTTTTATTATTATTATTTGCAATTTTAATGGAAAGCTTATTGTACTTATCAATGTATTTTTTAGAGAGTTTATCTAATTTAGATGAAAAGTTTTTTTCACTGACACAGACAGGAACAGCACTAGACTGTAATGTTTACGGAGCAATCTGGTGTATAGAAATGTTATCACTGTAAAAATTTTGCTACATGAAACACACAAATCAAAACTGCAAACTTCCAAAAGATAACAAAGGCCCTTAACAGTTTCAAGGTAGCTGTTGCAAGTTTATGTGGTCACTTTTTGGTCTAGGACTAAAGAAGACATTGAAATGAAACACAGCATTGAAGGATTAGTTTCTTAGAATTGAAAACTGAAAGAATATGTTTACTGTTGCCATAAAATATTTCTTCTCTTCTGCAAAATGCAGCTTTATTGAGTATGCACTTTCAAAATTTGAATGTCATGAATGCAGAATGAGTTGATGCTTTTGACAGGTTAGAAGTGCTTTAGCCCATTTAAAATTGGTTAGTGTGGGCATATGAGTGAGGAGACAGAAATCTGTAATTTAGGATACAAGCAGAAAGTGTTTCTGTAAAGGAGAATTTCATAAGTTCAAAGACTTGTCCAGTTGGCTTAGCCAAGAGTATCTTTCAGCTCCTGATCACTGTGTACCATTTTTTATTCAAGTCACACTTCCACAGAAGTTTCAGTGTTCCCTTATTTTCTGAGATAATTTACTTTCAGCTTGATCTTGAGTAACTGTCCAGAGCTGGTTTTGTTCATCTGTGAAACAGAAGGTATTATATCAGTGCTAAAAATGCTTATGGAATGCAAACATCGTGGAAATACCACCAAAATGTATACATGCATGGCAGTATTAGTGCTTTAATTCTGAGCTGCTGAAGCAACCTGCATGAGCTTTTGAGGTTTTTATAGCAAGGGTAAGTTCTGCTTATTTCCTGGAAAATTCCCACACATACAAATAAGACAGGGCTAAGCTATAAGAAGATACATTATTATTTTACAGTTGTGCTAATTTGATGAGATTAGAGATGAGTGGAAAGCCAGATTTTTTATGATGTCAAATTTCTGCTATGGAGTTTTTCTCTTTTGCCTCTGCTAGCCTTATTCATTTCCGCTTCCACCATCTTCCTTCCTCACTGTCCACATTTTGGCTTATTTCAGTTCTCAGTAGAGAAATTTGCTACCTCTACTTCTCCTGCCTTTCTTTCTAATTTTCATCTGCTTTGGGACTTATCACTAGAGTCTTTATCTACAGTGATTTTTCATAGATTGTGACTTTCTTTGGACTTTGTTTTCCTCTTCGTTTTTAAGAACAGAAGACCTGGAGTTACGTTCACAAAAATGGTCATGGGGAGGGGGTGCTGCTGAGGTTCCTGGTCTTCATTAGGAAAAGAAACTGGAATCCCAGATTTTTAATACACAGAGATATATGTTTGATACAGTTCTACATAATCCTTATCCGAAAAAAAAGGAAAATGAGTCCCCACTGATCTTTTTAAGTTAGATGTAAACTGAAATTCAAAAGGAAAAAAAGACTACCTACAACTAAAGCAAGAGAGTTTCATATTTAAAAGAACATTCAGTGAAGTAATTTTAACAAATTATATTTTAGCACATAAAAAAAAAAGAAGTCCTATTCATTCCCCAATAATTTTAGAATTTTGAACGAGATACTCCATTGCAAAAGTCTTGGAACAAGATTATTAATAAGCAATATTTCTTTGGACAAATTTAAATGGTCTTCAGTTATAAGATCGCTAATTCCACTTTAATATTGTATAGTGAATTCATTTCCAGGAATGCAAATAAATGTGCATTCAGGCAAGCCATGTATGACATTATTCAGAATATTAGGAACTAGCATTTCCATAAGAACCCTTTCAGAAAAGCAGATCTTCTCACACACCATGCATTGTCTTGTCTCAAGATCAATAAGAGATGACAGCTTGGAAGTAAAATCAGAATCTTACAACAGCTGAATAGGTTTTGAATGATAGAGTGGCTACTGTTCTGCTGAATTACTCATGTAAAATAAATCCCGGAAAATAGGCCATAAGACCTATGGCAGTTAGCCATTGAGGACTATATTGTTTTGGTATCCCAGAGAAAGCTGTTGAGGGGTGAGGGTGGACAAGAGATTGAGAGAAATATCCCTGCAGTCAGATTTCCGTTTAATACATTTAAAATTTGTCTTGGAGCTAGTTGTGTTGCCTGTACTATCCTTGTGTATTAAAGCACTGTTTTAGTTATGTTTTTATAAAGCATTTAGCAGATTGGAATCTTACCTACAACTGAAGTTTGCAGACATTGTTCTGATAATGGCACTACTGAATTTAGTAGCACTATACTAATAGTAAACTTTAATTCATACATAAATAAGGGAGCAGCAGCTTTACTTTCATCAGTATCCAATCCATTCTCTGTACTTTTGGGAAACTAATTATTGCAACCTTGCAAGAAGAGAACATGACTCTACTCTTCAGTTACTCTAGAACTTTATTCTGATGGTCTGAGGAAAAGAAAAAAAAAAAAAATCAAACTTCTACCTTTGTACGCTTACGTACAAATCTCAGACACAATCTGGCCTTGCATAGTAAAAGAATGAGAATTTTTCGTGGTTGATTTTCCTCTAAATCCAGGGCCTTCCACTAAGTTCATTCCTACAGTTAAATTCTAAAAGACACTGCTCAAAGGAAACAGTCTCAGCTGGAATCTCTAATTCCCAAATAATTTATTATAATATGTGTGAATCCAACATGTATTTCATTCATGTTATGCTTTATGTTTTGATGTGGGTTTGTCTAACTAGAGTGTGTGCAGGAAAATTTACACACACACTGTGATAAAGTTTCCTACCCCTTCAGGAGCTTTGAAAAGATGTAGGCTACTTATCCCATTTTTATTCATTGGTCCATTCATCCTTGAAACAAAAGACATATTATATATATTTCGTATCTTCAGGCACAAGGACCTCCAGCCTCACTGAGGAATTTTCTAAACCACTGACTCTAATTTCCATATTCTGGGGAGAACAGTAGAATGCATTAAATTAATATCTGAACTTAGTAAAGCATTTGGTACCATAGCTCACAAGAATTATTCATGAAAATAATCTATCTTTGCTTGGCTATGACCCTTTGGAGGAGTTTATACTTAAAAATGCTTAAATGTAAATGTCTATGAGGATGTAGTTGATCAAGGGAGCAATCAGGTCAACCCCAGACCTCAGAATGAAAATAAAATTAATGTCACTTATGTAGTCCCTTATCCTACTCAAGGGATAAAGCACATAAGTTTAGAGGCAGTATAGTGTTTGAAAAGTGCTTTGTTATAAGTGCCTAGGACATTTTGGCTGACATTCTGATTTTTAATAGTAACAGTTTTAGGCTTACTTGCATATAAATACAAGCTTGCTTATTTTCCCCAGGACGACTCTGGGTGCATTTCATCAATTAAAAGAATATTTTACAAACCATTAACAGCGCTCTGCCAACTATTGGCAGTACTCGGTCAATTCCCAGAATAAAATTAAAGCTACCATGGTGCCACTAGCAAAAAGCAAATGCCATCCACACCTTTTATAAAACTTTTTTCCACTATCATAATTTTAGAGAAAGAAAGACCAGCAGACACCATAGTGATGGACAGAGGTGAAGTGCTTACACAAAATATGAATGCCATGGAACTGTAAAGGGGAGGGAAAGATTTTTTATAACCAAAAATTTTTATGCAAACCTGAGGGAAGTAAGGCAGCAAGCACAACTCTAAGTGTTTAAGAACTTAACATTACCAAAGATAAGCAATTTACCATGTCTTGGCAGAAAACAGGGGACTCAATTAATTTAGACCTCAAGTATACTGTATATAGTATATGGCAAAATTTCCATGAGAGTGAGCCTCCATGCCTGTGTCACTTGGACTACAGGTGAAAATACCCTCCACTACTCTCTAATGAGTCCTTACAGAAGTCGCTTGTGGCTACTGTTTGTAACTTCTGTGTTTCAAACCAGTTCAGGGAAAGAAGCTCCTGTCGTCTCCTGAGGTGGTGTGAAAGAAGAGTGGCAGGTCATTTGATTCAGGGAGATCATCTGGGAAATATTACTGTATGTCACACAGCAATTAACAGGCCTTGGAGGATGCTTTGTTGTTGACATGTGCTGTGGTATTTAGGTCATGGCTGAACACCGGAAACACTTTCAGAACTAGTCACCCACTGAGCAAGGGAATTGCTGCAAATATGGAAATCAGAATATAGTTTATTTTTGTTGCTAGTGCAGAGAGAAGCAAGAGTTAACTTAGCTATTAGATTCATTCCAAGTCTCAACTAAAAAAGTGAAATGATGACCTCTGAGAATAGATACATTTACCTAATTTATATCTAGTTAATTTACACCTATACAGAAATAAGGATGGATAGACAGGGATTCATACCAATTAATTTGACCATTTTAAGGGGTTTCCAATTTCAAAAAATCTACTCCAAAAATCTCCTATAGTGCAGCTGTTGATAACATAAGCCAGGGAACTCTGAACTTGAAGTTTCTTAAAGAGAAGCCTGAGCATGAATTTGCCTTACTTTGGGCGAGCAAGTTTGATGCTTTCTAGCTAACATATATGTTTTAGTGAGTGAGATAAATTTTGTGCCTTGAAAATGACTGCAGCTATCAATTTAATGAAGTTCCATTTGCTGTAGCCAAAGTGCTTTGCTCAATTTTTTTTTGTGCCCTGATCAAGTACAACATCAGGGTCACTAAACTATATCTTTATACTTTAATTACATGTCCACTTATGTGATTGACTAAAACACTGATAATTTTGACCTCATAGAAAACAAATAGCTTTAAAAAAATTATATATACCAGATTTTCTGTTAGCCAGCTTATTCCCCTTGAAGCAAAACTGTATGCAACGCTGACAGAGAAGATACAAGGTTAATGGAGAAGCTGATATTTAACGTTAATAGTAAACATTTCAGCATATGGAAAGTTAATTATTTACAGCTTAAGCAGCGAGAAATTACAAAGCTTGGCTTTAGACCTGGTGTCATCTTGCATGGTATTTGTGTGGGTGATATATACACCATAAGAATTTCTTACTGGTGCATTTTCTTTATTGTATTCTGTATAGACATTACTGTGCTGAACTTTCTGAAGGCTAGTATCTCACCGAACACAATAAAAAGTGGTTATTTAGAAACACTTCCATAGCTATAATACTTAATTTTTTTTTTACCCTACTGCACTTTTAAAATAATTTTCAGCTGAAAATATTGCTCTTATTTTCTAAGAGTTGCTCATGTCTACTAAATCACCTGTGGGTATGGCCCTTTCTACAAATCTCCTCACAAAACCAGGTTGTAAAGTCATATGTGAATGATCATTATTTCAAGTAGTAATTCATGGGAACAGAGCAGTCCCTTGTGCTTATCAAAAGGAGTGATGTAGTATAATGTAAGCTTCTTATTCTTTTAAATAGAAAGTATTTTAGAAGCTTCAGTAGTTCTTTCTGTGAATGGTGTGTACTGTAATAATATTTTATAAGACCTGCTGTGTTGTGCCATTTCACAATTAGGAAATCACACATTTTGATATTACAGGTTACACTTAAGTAATACATTCTTTATAAAATTTGAATTTAAGTAACTTTTTCTATACCATAAATTAAAGACTTATTTTAATCTATAAGGTCATGATTATTCCCAAAGCTGAATAAACTAAATGCACTGGGTGTTTCTTAGAAATTATAAGAAACTCATCAGAGATGTCTGGTGTTATTTTTTTTTCTTATTGGTAGAATTAAAGGAAGCATGTAATCTCCCATTATGCTTCCATCTATCAGGCCTATGTAACTGAGGTCATGGATTACAAAAAAAAAAAAAAAATTGTGATGTCCTTCTTGTCCCTCCTTTGCTTGACTTTGAGAGCCTTTTTCATTTGGCACTGCAGTTGAGAGAAGACACATCTATATGAATTTTTGCATTGCAATGCATGCAGGAATAAAAAAAGAGGGGCTGAATACAAAATGTTAATCAAGTCGAAAGTGAAAAAAACACCTATGCTATGTTCAACTCCTTTCATTCTCTGTTGTACATTTTGGCAGAAAAAAAAACCATTATTTGCCATATTAGTACGGAACCCTTTCTTCGATGTTGAGCTTTCTCCGCTCTGTATTGCAGTGATGACAGTTGCCAAACTCAGAAATTTGTGAGCTTGGCTTTTTTTTCCCTTCACTTCTATAGCTGTATATACAGCAAAAAGGTTAAATGACAGCAGAAAGTGCCAATAAAAAGGTTGGATGAGTTAGGCCAGGAAATTTGCAGTGAACTTAAATGCAATGTTAAACTCTCATTATAAATTTTTTTGTGTGTGTGTGTGTTGTGGTGGGTTGAACTTGGCCAGCTGCCAGCTGCCCACAGCTGCTCTCTTACTCCCCCTCCTCAATAGGACAGGCAGACAAAATAAGAGAAAAAAAAAAAACTCATGGGTTGAGATAAGGACAGGGAATTCATATCCCAATTACTCTAACAGAAAAAACAGACTCAACCTGTGGAAAATTCATTTAATTTATTAGCAGTTAATAATAGAGTAGGATGGTGAAAGACAAATGCAAAATCTGAAACACCTTCCTCCCACCTAACAATATCCTGGGCTCAAGTTCACTCCTTCACTCTTGACTTTTTTACCACCTCTCCTGCCCCAAGCAGTGCAGGAAGGATGGGGAAAAAAAGGGTTGTGTTCAGTTCATAATAGTTCCTCTCTGTTGTTCCTTCCTCCTCACACTTTTCCCCTGCTCCAATGTGGTCCTCTCCACTGGCTGCCTGGTAATCCCTTCTCTGGTGCCTGGAGCACCTCCTCCCCCTCCTTCTTCTCTGACCCTGGTGCAGGGCTCTTTCTCACACTCTTTTTTCCCCACTCCACAGTGATGTGCAGCATTTCTTCCTTTCTAAAATATGCTTCCCCAGAGGCGCAACCAGCATCACTGACAGGCTCAATTGGGGCTGCAGCGGGGCTGTTGCAGAGCTGGCTGGACCTGCCTGGAACCTGCTGTGTCTGGCACGGGGCAGCTCCTGATTTCCTCTCACAGAGGCCACCCGTGTAGCTCCACCTGATGCCAACACCTTGCCATATAAACCCACTACATGTGTTTGTGTCTGTCTGTCATGATCTCTCAAAGGAGAAGAGACAAAAGGTTTTTGTTTTGTTCAAAAACTGGAACTCATTCCTGTATGTGCTCTGTTCCATTCCCTGTTTTACTCCTCTCTCTCACTACCACTCTCCCTAAAAATAAAACAAAAAACAAAACCAAAAACTAAAACTAAACAAACAAAACAAAACATAACAGAATGAAAAAAAAATCCTTTCCTTCTAGCCTTCAAAAATACTTGAGCTGACAACAACACTGGGAAAATAGGAATGGGAGGCAACAGATACTGCTCATTAACTTCAGACAAGACAACTCTGGGAATCTAGAAGAGAGCTGTACTGCCCTTCGTAGTCGTACTCAGATTCGCTCTTGGCTTCTCAGCACTAGATGCCCCAAACTGCTAACTTCAGCCTTCAGGTAGAGTGTTGGATGCACAAGACAGACAATTTAGATGAGGGCATAATATAGATAAGACTGAGGCTTGAGCTCACATAAAAATACCATGAACAAATTTTGGTCCAGGCACTTGGCTTGGTGATAATCCTGCAACTGGTTCTGCTACTCCTCAAAGAGTTATTAGATCGTTCTTCTTCCTATTTAATTGTATGTGGAGTTATAAATTTCTGATCTTGTTTCAGCTTGTGGGATAAATTTTCTTTCTGCCCATTTTTATTCATGCAGACTCCCATCTGATCCTGCTAAAAGATTTACTCCTTCTTTTCATGGGCTCAAAAATTGTAGCTAAAGCCATTTCCATAGGTGTGCAATTATGCAGCTGTTTCATGCTCCTGTCTTTTTTGTTGTTCTTATTCTTCTTCCTACTGTAACCTCAGTGACAGGAGTTATGATACTGGAGCCACACAGCAGTCCTAATGCAGACCACAAAGTCTTCATCCACATCCAACCTTCAACCACCGTACACACTATTTGCAGTCTGAACTACGTATAAAGAGTGACTTCCCAGAGCTGTGCACAATTCTATCTTCTCTTTGGGCTTTTCTGTTTACAATGTGTCTGTAGTTATGTATCTGATGGAAAGCAAACAAGTTCTGTGCCGTGTTTTGGGCATCCATGTGACCATAGGTAGTTTTTCAGGTGGCTGTTGAAAATACTAACAAATTGAAAAAAAAAAATTGGCACTGCCTGTGAGATATGGCATATGTATCCTTAGAAAGTCATCTTAAAATGAATCCAGTCTGATCTACAGATTGCTTTTAATTTTCTTGCTGTCATGGACACTTCATCCCAACATCTTCTGTTCAGTTGGCTGAAAAAATGGAAATACGCTTTCAGATAAATGAAGCTGCAATATCACACTCCATCCTCTTCCTCTTCCCCTTGTTTTCTTCCTTTTAAGAAGAAGCTGATGTCTGATCTGTGAAGGTCACACACTGGAAAGTATATAATGCAGGTGCTGGAAGTTGTCTAGCAGCCTGAAAACATTTGTTCTTATCACAAACAAATTGTTCAGTTAGTTCTCAGACTGTTTATATCTCTGGCTCCTGACATTTTCAAATGACAGTAGTAAAAAAATGAATATAGTAAGTGAAGTAGAGGTGTGGCTGCTATTTTATATATTGCATGAACAAAGTTAATTAATCTGTTTTCTAGGGTATGAGGTTATGAAGTAAAACAGAAAAAAGGGAGGGGGCTGTGAAAAAACACCTAGCAACATGAAAATTATATACAATATACCTTAAAGTACAATTAATTTGAGGTGCTTTAGGAAAAGATGTTTTCTTCTGGGCTAAATTTGGTGGTACGGTACACTTCCTTCAATGGTAAGAGAAGGTTGAGGACATACTCAAAAGAGACAAGATGTTTTAATAGACACAAAGACAGAAGCTGAGGAGGACTGGCTTCAACTCTGCTATAAAATATCTGAAATAAAACCTTTGATAAAAATCCCTATCTTTTCCACCACAGGAAGTGCTAACCTTCTATTAGGAAACAAATATAAATATACAGTCCTAGGAATTAAAAAAAATTACTTGGATGGGGAAAGGAAGAAAAGATCACAGAGAAAGATTTGCCACCAATTTTTTTTTCAAATAAATCTTTTGCTATTAAAGATACCTGTCACACATCCGGATTGATTCTGCGCAAACAGTCCCACGGGCATCAGAGCACCTGTTTCTGTGAATCAGTGACATAGATACCTGTTGCAAGGAAAAAGTAGTTTCGAGTGGTTTAAATCAAATCGGAATTGAAAAAAGTTTAATTGATTTATTGATATTAATTAAACGTCTGTTGGTGAACTTTACATTCAGAATCAATATCTGTAATACAATGATAAACTACAGTACTAGACACCTACACCTGTAATTTCCAGGTACACATCTATAACCAATCCAAAGAGTTCTAATA
>VXAL01008316.1:237919-266353 GCA_013399475.1 Chauna torquata | reverse complement strand
CAGGGAAAGTAGAGGGCTCGCTATAGAAAAAGCAGAAAATTTTGAAGAGAGAGGAATCTGTGAAGAACTGCCCAAACAGATGTTAGCAATCATGACCTATGGTATTTATTATTTTAGGGGATTCCCCCCACCCCATTATTTTAGTTTAACAAGTTTGGTGGGTTTCTATCAATATGCTGGAATGTTAATAATGAATTAGTGGAGCAGACATTGTCATCCTTCCTGTACAGTGATAAAGAAAGCAGTTTTTCTGGAACCTGTGCGTAAAGCTCACTTTGAGGGATCTCAGGCAACCCCTTCTGCAGCTGAAATTTCCAGAAAAAAGTTCTAAGAGATGTAGGCTGCTATTGTAAATATCCATCCTTCAAAATTCCCAAATAAGTAGCTACAGCATAATAATTTCATGGCTGAGAACAGTGATCCATCACTGTATCACAGTGTAACAACACAGTAATAGTTTAGACAAGGCCGGTATTGCTCATAGTAATTAACAGATTTACTTGTAAATGCTCAATAAATTAATTCAGTACTTAGGGAGTAAGTGCTATAATATTAGGAAAGATATCTTTTATTATTATTTTTTGCTTTTAACTCATAACCAAGAGGTTGAAGTAATAGCTCTAAGGGATTTTTTTATTTTATTTTATTTTTTTCGTGTGTGTGTTTAACTAAGTCAGTAATTCTAGTTCTAGTATGGGGTATTAATTAAAAAGATTGAACTCTGTGTTTGCCTTCCCTCACCAACATTTATATTTTCTTCAAATAAAACAAAGCAGCTGGTTGATAAGGGAATGTTTCAGTCATTTTCAATTAGCTGTAAAGTATTTTTTTACTGTAGTCTGGTTTCTGGTTAACTGACCAACAGAACAATGATGGCTATTTTATACTACAGAGACAGTGCTGACAGGGGGTATAATGAGAGAAACTGTCTCAGATTTTCTTATTAACAAATGTAGCCAAAGCCTCCATTGGCCCTGTTAAATGGGTAATAGCATATTACTCTATTGGTGGACGTCTTTAGGAGATTACAGACAAAGTTGGTTAATTAGTGGGATCTGAAGTGTTACTTCTAATGCTGTCCCAGCTCTGCAGTTTCCCTACAGTTTCTAATTATTTGCCTTTGAATAAGAATACAGTCCTAGATTTCCCAACCTGATTATTTCATAAAATCTGAATGGATAATCAAGCACTATTTATTTTAATCAAAATACAGTCAAATTGAGCTTAACCACAGATGTATGCATACGGCAGATTTGGTATTGATATTGATTTTCCAGTAAATCATCTTAAGTTCAAATGATCAAAAATCAAGACAGGTCAACATCAAAGAAACAGGAATATTGGCATGAAAGCAAGCTCTCTTGATTGGTACAAATTAAAAGATCATTTATTAGTGATTATGCTGTATAATACTGCCAGTGCCAAATGAATGCAATTAAGATGAAATGGGCCCCTGCAGCTACAGGGGTTAATAAAGACTGAATTCCTAATGATTTTTCCATTAATTATGAAGATGTCCACAAAACAGCTTTAACAAAGCTGTGGCCACCTCAGACAAATCTTTGTAATCAGTATAAAATGCATCCCTTAATTGACATGTTATTGGGATAATGTAAAGATTTAACAACTCTGAAATTATTACATTCCAAATAGAAGTATTTTGTTAAGAATGCAAAACTTGGAGTGTAGAAGTACAACAGCTATACATGTTTTGAGTGGCTTGAAAAAAAATCCACANAAAAATCCACATTGATTCAAGTCTAAAACTGTATACCTCCTTATTAGAAGTGTTGCTGTACATTTGCAGAAATCAAGAAGCCTTTACCTCCCCAATGTACTTGTGCTTTTCAAGGGCTAGGGAGGCAAGGAGTATGAAATGGGAGGAAGAAATGAAAAGATTTGAGAAAGCACTCTCCCTAACACTGCCATGGGACTAGAGGAGCTGCCTCTACAGACATCTAGTTCATTTTTTAGTATGAACGTGTCCCTGAAAGTTTGGAGATGATGAAAGGTAATGCTTCACCTTGGAAAGCTGCTTACCTGAAAGTGCATTCCCCAGGGCCCTCACCCTGGGGTGTCCCAGCCCTGATGCATGGCTGTTGGACATCTCCAGAACNATCTCCAGAACAAGTGAAGAGCCTGACCTTTCTGTGGGAAGGGTAAAGCCAGATGGTGCCTTTTTGTTGTTGTTGTTGTTTATTGACATAGAGCTTTCTCTGATTGCTTCTGAGTGCAGGCTTGCCAGTATTTTGGCTGTTTCTTGCTTATTCATGGGATTTCCTCAGGATTTTTAACTGATTCATTTTCATCAGTATCATAATTAGCTCTCATCTGTCAGTTAACAAGGAAAAAAATCCAAAAGATATAAAAATGAGGAGATTGCTTGGATGCTCGATTAGGCACCTGTTGCCTCTCAGCATTAAGTTAATTTCCCTGCTAATTATACATGTGTTTCATACTCTCTGTCTCTCTGTTTTCTGTTTTCAAGATAACATCAGGTTTTTTTTTTTTTTTTGGTGGATTTCAAACAATTAGAACTGCATGAAGGGAACTCCAGAGTATTTGCAGATGAGTATATTCCCAGTTAAAAGATGATTTTCCTGCAGACATTCCCACCAGCTTCTGTAAATGGGATGAAGAAATTTAAGTCACAAGAAACCCGCTCAGTTATGCAAACATCATCGAACTGAATGCTTTAAATCAGGAGTGGGGACGCTGTTATGTCTGCTCCAAACAAAAGGAAATCCTGCACTACAATATGCAAGACCATGTTACAGATGCAATCACCTAGACTAGGATACTGAGAAGCTATAATCATACCATCATGCCAGAGAGAGCATAAGAAGGAATTCATTGGAAAAAGCCAGAGTAGTGAGTAAGTATAGGGAAAAAAGAAAACTTTTCAAAATTCTTTGCATTGTTGCATAACTAGGAAATTAAACCAAACATTTCATGTGCATCCATGTAAAAATGGAACAGATAAAGAAGCTAAAACATTGTTAATTAACTGGAATGTAGTCAGGGCTAAAAAATAATCCAGTTAGGGCCCCAAAACTGAGCAAACTCTTCAGTTTTCAACAAGAACAACATCAGTCATAGGGCCACAGAAGAAATGTGAAATGGTTAATAGGATAAGGGTTCCACATCAGGAAATGAAACTCTGAGCTTAATGCATTTTGGGGTAACACTACAGTTTTTTAAATGAGCATAAATGGGAAATTGCTAAATGACTAACTTAGACATAAGCTGTAAATGGGAAATTGCTAAATGATGAACTTAGAGGTTAGAAAAACTCGTGTCATTCAAACTGTTAATTAAGTTTCCTTGGTGGGAGAGAAATTGCAAATGTGAAAAGTCTCAGGGAACATTTGAGAATACAGGCTGACGCCAAGCCAATAAATTCCTTGAAGTCATATTAAAGAGGAGATTTACTGTGGATAAATATGAAGAAGAGTCAATACTGATTTTGTCGTTGGAAGTAGTGCCTCACAATGTTACAGGAATTCATCAAAGAAATCAAAAGACATACTTGTTAGTTTGATCTTATCAATATGATCACCATGGATTTCCAAAAATGTTTTGATAAATCGCGTTTTAGAATTAATCATCCCATGGAGGTTCCTCTTTCTCTCTGCTGAATATAGAAGGAACACGGACACTCGCTTGGGTTTGGACAATTGAATAAAAGGGTGGAACTTATGCAATATTTAATCAAGAAAGAAGATGAAGATTTTCTGTTGGCAGGAGTTTCTGATACTGAGAGTCTGGAAATGGGAACGCTGACCTGCAGCTGCTCATAGCTTCTGCTCTGACTCAGAGCCCAGGTGCAGAAAAGAAAGACTGACCATTTCCTTTTTGTACGCATTTCCCCACTTGCTTTTGGCTCATCAGTGTACCTCTGAGCTTGTGGCTTTATCACTAAAATGTGCTCCTTCTACCTACTTGCACATCCTTGTTCCTTATATCTTGCTGCCCCGCGTACACCAACCTACCTAATTCCACTTGTGGTCTTATAGTATGGAATAGTTCACTGGTCTTTGGTCAAAGAGTTCTTCCTCTAGCCTTTGGCTCAGTCTAGTTTTATCCCATTTTCTTTTGATGATCCTGTGTTTTTACTATTTTCAGAACTATATTTTCTCCCCAGTTCCTGGCCACAGTGCATCATTTTGATTTCTCTGAATTCCATCTAGCTCAAGTGTCATATCTCATCTAGATTCCCAATGTTCACTAATTGGATTAATGATCATCAGTTGTATGTACTATGCAAGTGCATTGGAATTTCCTTGACATGAGTAGGAGTGACACATTTAAAAAACAAAACAAAACAAAAAAATTGTATTGTGTGTTGCCTGTGTAAAAGTTAGAAGTGAATACCTAATCGGGCTCATCTTACAGGGTATTCTTACAAGAGTTAGTATTAAAGCAACCAACCAAACAAGCAAAAACAAACAAACAAACAAACAAAATCTGATATATATAATCTATTTAAGTGTGAAATTGGATTTTCAACATAAAGATCAAAATCATTGACTTCAGTGATGTTGTACAAGGGATAAATTGGCCTTTTAGTCATTTTATTGCATCTGCAGACTCATACCTCATGCCTTATCTTCGTCTGATCTGCTATCAAATACTTATTCATACAGCAAATAACTTATTTGACTCTTTAGCAAAAGGGCACCAAATTCAAACCATATCTGCTAGACCAATAAATACGAAAATGCTGGTAAACATGCATGAATAAATCTCCATAATCTTAGTCCTTAGATTTTCATCCATACAGAATATGTTAGGAAGAATATTGTAGAGGATCTAGGTCTGATTTTTATCTCTGTGGTATAAATCAGGAGCAGCTCTTCAGTAGTCAATAAAATTACACCGCTAAATCAGAATAAATGTTTGTTTTCCTTTTTTTTTTAAATGTTTCACCACTGTTGGTTTAACAAGCATCTGAGAAGTAGAAAAATATTCAGATTTCATTATAATTCTTTTCACTCATAATTAAAAGTTAGACTTTTTCCTGTACTAATTTAATTTTTGGTTATTACAGTCACTGATTTTTAGAACACATTGGGGGGCAGTTTTGCAAAGATGTTGGGTGAATCACTAGTGAGCACAGAATTTGAGGAAAGAATAAGCCTGTTATTAAACAGAGGGTAATTACTTTTGTGTGTAATTGTACATGTGTATTATTTTCAGAAATATTTATCTATAAATTTTTACAAAATTGTACATATTCTGCACTTGAAATTGATTCAGGGTTAAAATTTTTGTTGAATCACAGGTTGTGATTTCTGTCTTCTTGGCAGTTTGTCAACATTTTGCTAAAGTTTATGAAACGGTTGTGAATTATATAAGGAAGTACTATTCGTTGATGATACAAATAAAGCAACTGAGGAAGAGAATTGTGGTCCAGCATTTAACATGCATACTCATAGTTATACACACTTCACTCACACAAATCAAAAATAGGTGTGGGTTGCATTGCATTGAAAAAGTAGCGGTAAACCGGGCTGTTAACTATTACAGACTATGAGAGTTGTGAAAGTGAGGAACTGTAGCTGAATGGATATCCAAACTCCTGTTGAAGCTCCATGGCTGCTTTTGGGTTCTACCTACTCCACATAATGTGACTATATATTTTTATGTATATTAACTCCGTGTGTATTACTCAGTCATAAATTCTGCTTTATCTTGTTACAGCTGATCGATATTGTGTGAAATACCAGCTTCTACAAAGGGAAATAACCTGCACTAATTGTCTCAGGAAGTGTATCTTACAGGTTCACTTTCTTACATCCTCCTTTCCCTTTCCTCCTCAAATAACCTTGAGAATTAAAAATCAATATCAGCACAACACAGACTTACAGATGCTTTGAAACATCATCATAACTCAGTTAAACGCAGAGTTTAGTTAGCACCTGCAGTCCTGGTGCCTTTATGCAGACCTACTAATACCTTCGTAAACACATAAAGTTCTGTAAGATGTTGGTATTATTTCTGGTTGTGTTATGTTTTGAGGCATAGTCAGACCAGATTTGCTGGCTGTTTCCTGTCTGAGATCTTACCAAAAATAAGGTTGAATTAATGTTCATTGCTTCTTAGCCTTCTGGGATATAGGGACATTATCACCTATGAGTCTTCTGACTTCTGTTGCTTGTGACCATTGTTGCTCTTCTGGGTAAGTTTAGAGCAATTTTCAGATGATAGCAGCTTTTGCTTTACACTTTTATATATTTGACAAAGTCTCTGACATCATCTTCTTACAGTACTGAATTTCCTCTGGTACATATTCTACTGAATAAAATTTGAACAGGTGAAACTCCCTTGTTCTGCTGCTACCACTTTGCAATTTCCCTGTGGTGAATATGGCTCACAGAATGACCATCCACCCTTCTTTTAACAATGGGTTTCTGTATCTTTAATCTGCTAGATTAAGGGCAAGAGAGTAAAATTTACATATTCCCATGCAAACTGCGTAAATATATGTCTATGAAAATTTTGCAAATTGACATACATTACTAGCTCTGGTACATCGTGTTTAGCAAAATAGAGTTGCTACAGCACCTGCTTAGTAGATATATCTTCCAGTCAGGATACCTGAGTGAAGAGGGAGCAAATAATTGTGGACAATACATACCACTGAGAAACTTTTTAACTGGGAATTCATTTTCATGAAGACAAATTTATACAACAGCAAAGGAAAATAAAAATTTGAATCACAGGATCTATCAGACTTATCCTGTATTTTGCTGAGCCTTCCCATTTGCTAGGAGAGTATCGTAAATGTCTTTGTTATTTGATTTCCTTGCTCTTTCAAAAAGAAAAAGTTTCTTGAAATTTCTTCCCTTGGTTTGATGAAGTGAATACAAATTGAGTTTATCAGAGTGACAGAGAATATATGCAGAGCAGGAACCATAGTTCAGGATATCCTGCCTTCTTAAAATCTCACCTAGACCCCTGTTTCCCATTTCAGACCCCTTTGTTTATTGTGACTGACCTCTGTATGACCTTAATCTTGCACAGTACGCAGAAAGGAGCAAAAGCATGTTACCACCTATTGCAGTTAAGAATAGATACTATGTATAATTTCACATACATAGTTTTTATAACAAGGGTTATAAAAGACAACACTCTTTAGGCCTCATTCCCATGTTTAAAACCGTAGCAAAGCCTATGTGTGGAGTGGCTACAGGGGTCCTAATTCAATGCATGTCATGGTGAGGAGACTCCTTAGTTCCCTGATGAACAAACTGATGACAGTACTGCTCTTGGTGACAGACAGGAGGGAGCTTTTCCTGCTTTCCTTTTTCTGAGGACTTCTACCTCATCTGAGAACCCTGTCTGCAACAGTCTGCATTGCTGCAGTGCAGAGCAATGCCTTGCTTTAGGTCAATCACTGCAGTCACACAGTGGTCTAAGTTCAGCGTGCAGTAGTACTGACACTAACTTTGAGCTGAACTTTTCACCTGGCGCTTCAATAACTTTGACCTGAACTTCTGTGAATCCCTTTCCATTTATTCATACATGTAAGCATACCTTAATGTTTGCCCAAAGCACATCCTTTTTTAAACAATGGTAGAAATGGTCTATTGACCAGTTTTGGCCTTTTACACATTAAAAATTATTGAGCTACTCAGGACAGATTTTAAATGGACCAAACAGAACTTTCTTAGGGGAATTTAATTACTACTCCAAAATACTTTTCAACACTGTTCCTTTGATTTGGGGAAAAAAAAAAAAAGAAAAAAAGAAAAAGTGACAAACTTCCTAGCTTTTGGAATTATGACCACTGAAAATGTGTATGACATCCAAGAAGAAAATAACTAAAACGTAAAAGACCGACTCACTAAACAAATATGGAAAATTTACACCATAATCATCAAAAGTTTTCTCTGTAGTTTAACATTTTACCTTGTATCTGCTAGTGTTCAAGTAATTTAGAAAGCTGGTATTCTTGTAATAAGTGTTGTAATGTTTTATTTTCTCTTCTGTACTTAGTATGCAGCTCCCAATTATGCTAATTGGAGTTCCATGCATAAGTTTAGAACATAATATGATAGTAAAGCTGGATAGTATCTCAGAATGTCCTGAAAAGTAAAAAACATTGAGGCAATCTGTCCTGACATATGTCATTTCAATATTTTATGAGGAAAGAAGTTACGAAAACATACAACAGGTGACATACAGGTGAGAAAAGGAAAGCCAGTTGTTCTCCAGTTGAGATATCCATCAGACACAAGTATCATTAATTTTGACATCCTTTAGGAGATAAATCCAGATTTACAGTATGGGGTGAAAGCAGGAAATGAATGCTTGAATGTTTGAATGCTTGTATACAGGGAGTCTTTAAGATGGTTCTTTTTACTTTCCATAAGGACAAGGGATTTGATGACGGATATCTATAAGAAAATGTGCTGCTATTGTTCAGTTGCATTACCAATTTAAAAATATTTGCTAAATCTCGGTACAACTACATTTCTATTTTCAACTTCTAAAAATATTTCTACATACTTGATGCAATTAAAAACCAGAAGCATTGCACTGAAATGCAGACAGTGTAGAAATATTATGTTTAGAGACAGAATACAATTTCCTTTGACTACTAAGTTAGCAGTTGGAGTACAACAGACCCTTCCAGAACGCAGAAAACATACTGGAAAAGTACAAGAATATTCGAAAAAAAAAAAAATATATATATATATATATATGTATATTCACATAAAAATCATTAGACTTTTAAGTTCACATTTTGCAAAATGTGATTTGCGTTTTGAGCAAAAACGCATGTCCTTGCCAGATCCTAGTTAAAATCTTGTTGGCTAGACAACGGCAAGAGCAAATTCTTTACTGGGAATGATAGCATAAGGCAGTGAAACAATCTACAGTAAATACAATGTTCAGACCTCTCTCTGCCTTTCACATTCTTCTACAAAGCTTTTGAAGGTCAACAAGGAACTACAGGCTTAAGAGACTCTCACTATTCTAACACATGGCTAATGGACTATCTATTCCAACGTATAATGCTGGGGTCTGTTGAGCTACACACAACTCTGAAGGTTTCCCAGGAGCCAATACACAGTGAAAGCAGGGGAATATTCCCAGTTTTCATTCTAAAGGTGCCAGATGTCACTCTAGGTTGTTGCGCTTTCACCTGAGAAGCCTTGGTCTAATCACAGAGAAGTGAATAATAAAGTAGATTTGAGTCTTTCACACTAATAAACAATTACTCTCCTTATCAATTGCTACACAGTTTTCAACAACTGTCCTTATCTTTATTTTATAAGAGAATCAAATATCAGAAAGATTTACATTTAATAAGGAGATATTTCTAAAAATGTTCACAATCACTTGCCTTCAGTTTGTCTTAGTCTTGTGTTTCATTATCTCTATTTAAGACAGAAAATGTTTTCAGATGTCAGTCTGAACATTAGATAACAGTTAATGATGCTTCATTTTCCCCAAAATTTTCAGATGATTTTTAGCATGTAAAATTGAAACTGGATATTAAAAGAAATAATGTTGCAATGATAATCATCAAAAGTAAGACACGAGGCATATCACTTAATGCTCATTTACTGATAGGTACAGTTTGTTGGGAAAACAATATCTCATATATTTTTCCTTTGAATTAATTTAATATATTTGTTGTAGAATCCCTTGCATATTTCCCTATATTTGGTTAAGATGTTTGCAAAGATGATAATTAGAAAATCAGTTTAATTCCCCTTAGTTTTCTAGGTCACAGGTGATATACTTAATTCTCAGCTTCTGAGACAGATGGTTCACAATCATATTGTTTATACTTAACCACATCTCCCATTTTGTTATTTTCAGAAAATATTGAATATATCTGTTAGAATTCCAAAATGGTAAGATTTCACTGCTTGGGAATTAGAAATATTTACCTTTAGGGTGCTATTTTAATCTTATTTGTAAGTCAAGTTTCTAGTTCTTCTAGAGAAGACATTTAATGGTGCCTTAAAAACTATCATCTAGCTCCACATGTAAGCAATGAGGACATCTTCAGAGATGACATACATCCTATAGTTCTTGTAGAAAAAGTAGGATCTGCAGGTAATAAACATCCCTAGTAAGCATATAGGTGTTCAACATGAGGCTTTTCAGCACGTATGCTTTTGTCACTGTTTTCCTATTATCTGATAATACTCTAGGATGCAAGAGAGGGACAGAAAGAGTGGGATACCAAATAAGTCTGGTACCATTTTACTCATTCCTTATCAGGATTTGATGAAGTGAAAGAACTTCTGACCAATTTCTTCCTTTAAAACCCCAGGCCCTGCACAGCTAAACCTTTTACCTCTGCCACCTGCAGAAATCAAACCAGAGTCTTGTGATAAGTGGTACCTAGCTGAGCAGTTTCCTTCTGTTTTACAAGAACAGGGAGGAAAAAAGAAACCCAGCCCTCTTCTGCACTATAGTCTGTGTTTTTTTCTGGTTTGATATTTGTTCCTTTTAGTGTACTGTGAAAAGAAATATTCATAAACAGCCTTGCATCCTATACTTCACTAAACCAGGAGTGGCACTGAGATGGAAAGTCAGAGAACATGAACAAAACTGTAAGCACAAACTGCTCTTAACTGTGTTTCATCACTAGAGAGAGAGGAAAAAAAAAAAAGAGAGAGAGAGAGAAAGAGAAAGGACAAGGAAGCCATCAGTAGAGAGGAAATGCTAAAAAGTCTATATATTATTTTGAATTGCCTCAATAATGTATCATAATTGCAGAGACAACCTTGAAGAATGAATACAGGAGAATCATAAAGATATCCATGAATGAAAACCAGGAAGACCAATCAAAAAGCCAAGGCAAGTTCCTTTTATTTCTCCATTAGCTATAGCCCAAGGAGGGTATTTGAACAAGAATAACATCACAAGAAATTTACAAAGGGCAGAACAAAATGAACATCTTTAGCAGCAGTTTTCCACTTATCTCAAATTCCTTTGAAAAAATCTAATAGGTGGGCTTCAATTCCAAGCCATGCAACCTGACAGCACAATATACTGCAATAAGTCTCAGAACTCACTGCACCAACATATGCATATACACATCTTCCTCAAAAGAGCCACACTACCTCAGTTCAAGGCATTAATGCTGCAGTGAGCAGTATTTATTACTATGGCTTAGTCATTCTCTAACATGTTGTTTAATTGAGTGATAAGATACCATGGAACTTTGCGTTGGGGCAATTACAGAAAGCCTTGGGTGGTGTTATAAAACATGAAGCTGAAGGCCAAGTGACTACCAGCTCTTGAAAGATATAATTGCAAAAATAGTCTACATTCAGAAATGCACTGTCTTTTATTGCTATTATGAAATAGAATATATAAACAAAACCAAGCATGTGTGCAGAAGAAATTATTTACCGAGAGTTATAGTCATGAGTATAAATATAAGTATTAATATAAAGTTCCCAAAGAACACTTTTACTGTGTTTTCTGAGGTGTGGTGCGAACTGCCTTCACACAGGCAGTTCTCAACTGACCGTGACAGTACCACCGAGGCATGTGGTCAATGGTAACTTGCTGCCTTGAGCTACAGGTTTTCCCTTTTTTTCCTCTTGGTTTTGCTCCCAGCACCAGCTGCAGTAATCCAGGAGGGATGTCCACCTCAGGCTAAGACAGTAGGGCCGCACCAAGGAAGGTTGGTGGTGCAGTTAGTAACTTAGAGCTATAGGGCCAATGAAACAAGGTAGAGTCTTTGAGGCAAGCGGAAAGAAATTTTTGGGGAAAATGAGGGCTAGTGGTTTGGTATACTGGTTGGGATAAGGGTAGAATATGGTAGGAAAATCCAGCTCCTCTACATGTGGGGCTTTGGCAAAATGAATGCTCTAGGGTGTTCACATTACTTTGAATGAAGACGAAATGACCCCATGTTACCTCTGTGTGACAACGGAAGATCTAGAAGAACTTGCAAGTTTGATGTATTTTCTTTTCTTTCTCCACTAATAAAGATGAAGTGTTTAGATGCATAGAACAGAAGGAACTGAGATCATCAGAAGCAAAGAAAGAAAAATAATGGATGACAATTCACAGGATAATACAGGTTAGGAGAGACCTAAGGAGATCTTTAATCCAACCCCCTGCTCACAGCAGGGTCAGCTCCAAGAATGCACCACATTGCTCAGGGTTGTGCCTGCCAGGTCTTGAAAACTTCCACAGATGCACACTGCACACCCTCTCCGGGCAACATCATAGTCTATCTTTAAGTACTTCAATTGCTTGATATTATATCACCAAAGGAAACTATGGTAGTGCCATACTTTGAAACCCACTGATTTCATACTCTGTAAGGTACTGCTTAAGCTACATTCAGATATTCTAAAATGCATGCATGCAAGGATGTAGGTGCATATGTGTGTACGTGTGTGGTGGTTGGACTTTTTGTCAAAGAAGAATTTAAACACAATTTTCTGAACTACTCAAATGTAATATTGTGCTGGAAGACTTTTGAATTTTGTGTTAAATGAATAGTCTTCAAATCACTGAATTAAGGTAGACTCATAAGTCTAAAAGAATCACAGAATCATTGAGGTTTGAAGGCACCTCTGGAGTCATCTGGTCCAACCTCCCTCTTTTTTCTTTTTCTAAATAGAAAAACAAAATATATCACTATACACCATTAGTCAGCAAATGCTGCATAACTTACTCTGTGTCTTCCATTAGAAAAGTTAATCAGTAGTGCCTTAGCATACACAACAGTCGGGTCACCATTCATGAATGCAGAATACTGATGTGAATAAGAGGCTCTTTGGTGGCCTTCAACTAAAAACAATTATGAAATTAAATGACAACTATATGACACCTATATGTTCTTAAGGGTTGGTCAGGTTTATTCTAATAACTGTGAGTGAACTTGTGTCATTCGCATATAGAGAAATGCAAGAGGGAAACTTAAAAGAGACTGAATTCAGCTGTGTGCATCTGCCAAGAAGGAAAGTGGGCCTTAAAATGGTGAGAGACTAGACAAGGAATTCTTAATGTTCACTGTAAAAAGCTAATGAAAGCTACTAACTCATTGCAGGAAGTTGTGATTCTTCCCTAAAACTAATTTCATTTTGAAAAACCCAGCAAATTCCTACTTTAAAGCAATTAAAAGATAGAAAACAGACAGATTTTTCTTTTCCAGATGCAAAACAGAAGTCCACTAAGGTCCTTGTTTTCATTAGAGGGCAAAAATCCAACCTCCTCCCTTCTCTGTCTTGAACCTTTTTTCAGATGCTTAAAGTCTGCTTTGTTTCCAGTTCAGGTTCTAAACTGAGGTTTCCAGCACCTTTTTGAATGAAATCAAGGATTTTGATGGACTTCTGTTCTGTGTCTGTATTCTCTAAACACTGGACAACAAAGGTTTTTTTTTAAGTCAGGTTAATTTTGCTGGTTTAAAATATTTAGACAACATTTCTTTCTGCAATCTTCTATGAAAAGGTAATTTTAGTACACTATATTGGAAGTCAAGCTAGTTTAAAGGCTGAAAGGAATGATAGTGAGGCCCAAAGGAGTAATTATGGGCATGCTAAGAAGAAAATGCTAACAGGAAGATATATGTTAGAGGAGAGAAAAGACTATCTGGAGAGAGAGAAGTACCTGACTTCCTGAAAAGGATTAGGGAGGAAAGGTAATCTGTGTGCCTCTTGATGAGCTGGTAAGGAACGCAACCTACAAAATCTCTTCAAAGATGACATGACAGGTACTATCAAATTAGGACTGCTGGAGGAGAAACAGAAGGCATGAGTGGGTTTGGATGATGGAGAAATAGAAGTGTATGGTTTGTAGTGGAAAGGTTTCTGGACATCCAAACCCAAATCTGAAATTTTGGTTGCATTTTCAAAGAGAAACTGATCTCAAAACACACAAAAGTCTTATCCAACATTTTGCAAATATGTTGTGAAAAGTCAGTACCCTCTTACCATCTGTCAGAGGATGGAAAAAAATCATTTGGAAATATGGTAAATTTTCACCCAACTTGAGTTCTTTTCTTTTCTTTTCTTTTCTTTTCTTTTCTTTTCTTTTCTTTTCTTTTCTTTTCTTTTCTTTTCTTTTCTTTTCTTTTCTTTTCTTTTCTTTTCTTTTCTTTTCTTTTCTTTTCTTTTCTTTTGACTCTTGCCAAATACAGTGTTACTCTCCAACAAACACTTTGTATGCAGTGTGTTGAAGCATTTTGTTGCTTCTTTATAATTTTAAAAATGCATTCTAATTCCTTATGTATACTTTGAAATACAGGAAGTTTTGTGTTGTGTTCAGTGCTAATGTTTAATTCAAGATTCGCACCCACATTCTCAAATATTAAGCTTCTTCATAAAGTCATGCAGGTTTTGTCTGCATTAATGTTTTGATTTGAGCAGTAATCTAGTTCTGAAATAAAACTTCTGAATATCTCCACTTCTAAAGGCTGCTTTGCTTCACAAAATCATTTTGATGAATGAACTGGGTTCATTCTGGAGAATTCAGGTGTGCACTAAATGGGATCCAGCCACAGAAACACCAGTGACCACTCCTCTGAAGAGCACTAAACAACATACATGGCTGGGATGTTCAGTCCAGCTGATGAGATTAAATCTTGTGTGAAGTAGAACTCCCAAAATGTACAAAAAATGTAAGGATTTCATCATCACCTGCTGTGGCCCACTAATCTGTTCCTGTTGAGCTAAATTACTCGCTAAGGCAGACATAAACACTGACCACTGTATGAGGGCATCAGCTCTGTTCAGATTAGAGATTGGGAGAGGTTGGCAAGGGGTGCAACCTGTGAACAAAGTGCTGGATTTTTTTTTTAATTATATTTTATAATATCAAATACTACTGTAGACCTTTATATAAGCAAAACATTATTTGGTTTATACTCAGTTTAACAAGAAAAATGCACAGGGTGTTCAAACAGATGGATTTTACTTGGAGCTATGATGGAAAGACTTATGATTCCAACCAAGAAGAACGCACATAATAACCTCATGGTTGGGGAACTAGGATTAGTTTTGCATGTGATTCCCATGAAATAGAGACTTTAATCTGGTTTATCATTTCCCAGTGTTAAACCAGAGCCATGGTAACTACAAGACTGTGTCAGTCCTTGTCTGTAGCAGTCAGTCCCTTCTGCAGCACTCAGAAGCACTTCTGTCTGTTCACGTCAGTCTGTCTTTGCTCAACCTGTTACTTAACTGTATTACTGTGAAATCCACTAGGTTGCCACAGAGAGAAATCACAGAGGCTTACTCCAGAAAGGAACTGTGAAACTGTCTGCGTGCATGTTGGTCTGAAAGATCAAGCACATGAGCTTCTTGGCATGTCACGCACGAAGAGATGTCACAGTCTTAGACCCTTTTCTGTTGCAGTTGCTGTGCTCTGTGCAGCTAACCGAAGCCTGATTTCCAGCGACCCAGTCTTCTCCAGGTGTTCTTCCAAGTTAGATACTGGTCTTTGCTTCTTTTTACTTGTGGAAGTGAATGCAAAGCAGCTTTTGGTAGCTCATATTCTCAAATGTGTCCATACTGTCAGTTCTTTTCATTCATCCTTGGGGTAATAAGGTAATAAAAAAAACATCTCTGCACAATTTCTCACCTAACATTTCAGAAGGAGCCTTCAATGGTGAATTTCTATATTCTTTTCTGGAAGGTTGAATGACAAATTCTCTCTGTCAGTATATCAGCAGTTGTTTTCTAAGCAAATACACACAAGTGAACAGACTTTAGTAATGGTGAACCACTTTCAGTTCCATTCTGCAAAACCATGAAGGCAAAGCGATCCTCTTCCCTCATAGTTTTATCCTGAAGTAACACCTGTTCTAAGGGAGATACATTTAAGAATCCCTGCAGATGGGAACTGATACTTGGGCAAGCTGCTGGTTGGACAGTTTGGAGACTGTACGCTGAATGCTCCTATTGTTATATTTCAAAATGACCAACATTCTTGAGAAGCCTCACCCTTAAGAGAGCTGGGACAGACTGTATATTCCTTTTAGAATCATTCAGGAAGATTTGGAGAGAACAATCCTCTCTGTTCATGGAATTTGAGTGGGAAAATAACCAAAAAAGCTAAAAATCTAGAAGAACAAAGGGTACCTCCATGTTAGCTATGAGGGGAAAATGAGGAGTATGAAATAGCAATGTCTCAAGTAGTCGCAGGGTTAGTTTGAAGAACTTGGGCCAAATGCTACATTTAAATTATTTTTTTTGGATGAAATTTCCTGTTATTATGTCAGAGTCATTGTAAGTGCCAGCGAAGCCAAGGGCTGGACATCAGTTTGGCATTTGCTACCTAGCTGTTTCCATCTTTCAGGTTCTTTTCTTCCCAGAGTGCAGAGTTTTTGCCATTTTTGAGGGAACAACATATCAGAGCTACGCCCCTTGCTCCAGTGAACATACTGAAACTTCACAATGTTCCTGCCACTACTACATTTTCAATTCCAAATATACCAGATGAGCGCAAATGCTGCAGTCATACCATCCCTGCTACAAATCTACGTAGATTCATCATGTATGCTTAAATCCAGGAGCACTTGAAATATAAGGTCTTCCATGCAAGCAATTTTTCCTCTTTGCAAACTTCAGTTCCTTTTCAGAGCATAGTTTACCTAGTATTTCTCAGCTTCTTCGTATTCCCAGTTAACTTTGAAACAAAAACAACCTTGTCATCCATCCAGAAATTCAAACACATTCTTAACCCCAACATCTCGTCATACACTTCAGTAGAATATATTGCTTTACTTTCAAGAACACTGATTGATATGGTTATTAGGTTCATGTAACTGTGCAAGAAAAACATTATATACTCAAGAAGAGAGATTCAATTGTCATCAGCAGTTCCATTTTTCTGGGCAGGCAGAAATTTTGAGATCAAATGTTGCATCTCCTTTCTTTGTCTCGCAGCAGAAAGTATGACTTAGTAGCCCTTTCATTCTTCAGAAGTGAGTCGGTGCCTGAAACAAGTAGCAGCCATTGAATCTGAACTCCTACAAGAGGCTGCTGTGCACTGGAGCACTTGGCTTTCCACAGATTTCTAAAGCTACAGGGGGTGACGATGATTACCTGCTTTGATGGCCTACACAAAACGCGTCGCGGGACTTGTTTTAATTTCTTCTCTGGAGTTCAGCAAGAGCTGAAACACTGTGGGGCTTCGGTCATTTTCTTTTTGTAAACAAACAAATGAACATAAGATGAATACTAGAGTATTCTGCAGAAAACATGCTTTTTTAATGAAGAATTTAATCTTTCAGTTTTAATAGAGCAGACTCAATTCCATGTTCAACCCATAGTGCATATCAATGTGAGAAAGAAAAACACACCCTAATCATTTTCAATCAATTTAGAAGATAGCAGGTAGCTGCCCTGGGATTCTGGACACTGAGACATCCTTTAAACTTCAGGAGAAGGACATTGCCAAAATTTCAGGAGGCTTGATCAGTATTTGGGACAGTTGACAATGCTGCCAATAGGGTGAAAAATAAACTAAAATAAAGGTGTAAATGAGATGATGAAAAAAAAAACAGGAAGGGAGAAAGGGAGGAAATTTGGGGATTGTTGTATTGCAAGATAAAGGAAAATTTCTTTTTCCTTTATTTATTCATATGTTTTTGAAGAATTAAGCATCTGTCAAGGGATATTCATTCAACAGTTATCAATGCACCTGTGTGTTGTAATGTGTGATAGATAGACACGTATGGACCAAATCTTGAAAACAGTAAATAAGTCATAACTTGGAGACTGAGCTAAAATTTTCTCACAATTTCTGAAAGATGAGACCTGGAGCTTATTTCTAATATACCAGGCCATATATTTGTGAATGAGTGAGTGTGACAGATTTACCTCAGAATGAAATAAATCTAATGCTTTTTGGAAAATGACAATTTTTCCTATCAACAGGTAAAAAATTCACTATCTAAATGACAAAAGAGTGATTTTTATTAGCTTTGATATTTATTCACCAATAGACAATACTAATGACAAACCATAATATAAGGTTGTACTTTTAATCTAGTAGCCAAATGGGACATTGACTTTTCTTTACATACTATAAAGAAGCATTTAATGGCTTCCAGAATTAGCTATGAACTGTAACTGGAAGGCAGAAAATCAATCAATAAACAAAATTTATTTTTTTTGGTGAATCTATTCATTGAAGTTGTGTTGTTTTAAACTGGTCCTAGCTTAGAAGTGTTAACCTAGGATGAAATCATTAGCCTTAACATAGATACTGCTAACTCTAGGCTATGTATTTACTGGATGCAAATAAAGATGCATGTAAGTAACCAATTATCTGAGGAAATGAACCATTAATGGATTATTGTAGTTGGAATACATTCTTTTATCAAGAGAGACATTCACTTAGAATGGTACTGTATTTGCTTTACACATGACTTGTTGCATATCTGATGCAACATATTGTCACGTATTCCAAAACATCCCAGGAGTCAAACTTGAGAAAAAAAAACGTATAGAAATAGAAACAAGCCCCACAAGTAACCCTCTCTTTCCTCCTCAACCCCCAGATATTTTGATGCATCATTTACTTGAGCTCTATTCCAGAAAAAAAGCCAGAGCAAAAAAACAGTGCACCTGCAGCCAAGGTCAGCGTAATGTTTGCTCATCTTCCTTTACAGAAACAGTTAGTTTGCATCATGGGTTTTAGCAGTGCCATGATACATATACTGCATACAATGATTTGATAATGAGAAGCATTCCTCAGAGATTCTTTCTAACTATATGTCATTTCCTATAACAAAAAGTACAAAGAAATGTATCGTCATTGAAAGGGCAAGTATTCCCCATGAAAAAATACAACCCATTTCTCATCTTTTCTCCCTTTTTATGCCGGGGTTATTTTGAGGGGGAGAAGGAGAATAAAAGTATTTCTGCGAACATGATGGTAACCTTTGTCTTTTTTTTGGTACTAGAAGAATGCTCAAAATAGATTCTCTTTAACACTGTGAGTGAAACATAGTAAAATTTTAATAGAGAAACTACGAGGAAATCTAAGTCTTTGACAAGTTTAATAGGAAAAAAATACATAAAGCTATCTTTACATGGATAAAAGAGAAAATGGAAGGAAGGGAAACACAGACGACCATGATTGTTATACTGAGAGCATGGAAAATGAATTCAGCTCTAAATATTTAGCTTTCCTGTCTTTCAGAAACATCTGGAAAATATTAGACAGAAATACCATAAATAGTATGGTTTTATGCAGAACTGTTGTGAACAGGTATTGGTACCAACATAATATATTATGTCATATTTATAACACATTTTATTACTACTCTACATATTGCATAGAATCTGAATTCATGGCCTAATATGAATTGAAAGATATATGACAAAGGTACCTTACTTTTTTTTTTTCAATTGTTATTTATTTTTATTTTTTACTTATATGAGCACAGAATTTGGTTCAAGACTAAATCCATGTATCCTTTTAGTACCTTTTTACATACTCGTGGAATCTAAGGCTGGTAAATATGAAGGCTTTCTGGAGCAGCATCAAAGGTCAGGTGAAAGAAGTTAGGATGTGACAAAAGTCAACAGATGCTCACATTTGGCAACTGAGGTAAGACCTACTATATTAAATGTAGGAGACTTTATGTATCTCTATCGACATGCATTGTAGGCATCTGAACTTCCCTTATGCTCGGTGGTGACCTGCGACTTAACTGAGCTGTGCATACACAAGTAGCTAGGTGCCATCTGAGTTGTCTTATGCTGTCTGAGACATCCATTCAGGAGTGGCAGATATACCACAGACCCCGCGGCTGACCCCTGAAGTACTACAGCTCCCTTGCAGCAGGTGACTGGTGGAGATCTCAAGCAACACAAAGTATTTATATGTGGGCAAATGGACTGACCCTTAACCAGTTCTGTTAGTGGGAACCGGAGAGCTCCTCAGCCATTCTTGAGTTAACCAATATCTAGGACATGGACTCAACTGCCTAAGCATAAATATGTCATGTCATCTCATGCACAGCTGGGTCTCCTGCTTTGCTTCCATATGTCTTCTGTTCTTCTAAGTGAACATTTGAAAACAAAGACTCAAACTTTTATCAGTACACTGTATTTCTGAAGAACTTGTATAATGTTTCTTTGCATATAAATGTGTGGAAATTTGGCGCAAAACCAGCAGAATTCATCCTTATATCACTTTTTGAAAACACAATTTCATATCAAGTTAGTTCAAGCATTTCTCAAAATCAAACCTATACCTGCTTAAACAAACTTTTTGTAGTGTGTGTGCTGAAATGAAAAAAAACACAAAACAAACACAGCAGCTAATAATTAGGGCCAAAAAACCCACAAAGTTATATTAAAAAACAGTAATAACCTGGACAGGTTTGGCTTGTGCCTGTATTCAGAGCAGTTTCCTTGGTAGGTCAGGAATGAGAAGCTCTTAACTTAGTTGTAAACTTAAAAGATTATGTTCAGTCATCTACACTGTAGCACAAACATAGTTCCAAAGCGAATTATTTAGCTTGTTTATGGTGTTTCATTTAGGTCCTCCCTACCTTTCCATGATCTGAGGTTTTTTAGCTTTTTAGATTTTAAAGAGAGCAGGAGCAGACTAGAAGGAGGAGCAATGATTCTTTTTTGTTTATTTTTCCTTTAATACAGTTAAACAAACAATCAAACAAACGAAAAAAAACCACCACCAAACCCAAGATTTTCAGACAAAATGCTATCTAGAGCCCTGCCGTCAGGAAACCTCCTTCAAACTCTGTTGTCTGAAACACAGGTTCTAGCCCATCTCAGAGACTCCTGTGTACCCCTAAATACATGTACAGCTTTCTGTCTGAAAAGTACCAATTGTTTGGAAGGTTTTTGGTGGTGTCACATAGGACAAAAAAAAAAAAATCCACAGTATCCCTAAACTGCAAGTAAAAAGAAATCTGGTCCTATACACTCAAGAAGATCTTTGCTAATGAGTTTATTATATTCATGGTACCTCTGTATGTAGAACTGACTGAAAACAGAAGTTCTGTACAATGCATCTTTGAACACCTATGGTGAATCTTCATGCCTGGGTTTCCTAAAGAAGTTGGTGTGATGCAGGTGGGAACCCAGTGTAAAGGAGGATTAGTATCCGTACTGACATAGTCATTCAAATTCCTGGAAAGACAGGAAATCCCTACTGTCCAGGGAACAGGGCAGTTCCCTGCCATCTTCCATGCATGAAAACTGATGCTGAACATGCCAGTGCTTTTGCAACTGGCATTTTACTGACATACTGAAATACAGATATAGATGCTCAAACTTAGAAAGTATTATCCAAGCCCAGAATGAATGCCATTTAAATATGTCATTTCAGGACACATACTATTTGATCTAAGGTTGGGACTGATTTTCTATCAATCACATTCATCATTGGTTTTCTATAGCTAAATATCTAAATCTATATCATTTATTGTAGATATATATGCAATATTCAGAATTTTTATTTAGACAAATAAGTTTTGAGGAGGTATCATGTTTTTATGACTCTGGGATAAAAAAAGTTGATATATTTTATAAATGACATGTGATTGCTTTCCAGGGAAAATTACTTTACACTTTAATTTTTTTTCTGACATTTTCCCCAATAAATAATCAGCTGTTTTCCAACAAGACAACTCACAGTCTGAACCCTGAGCCTGGAGGTTAAGGCACCATCCATTTATCTCTGTCCACATAATGTGAATTATTGGTTACTTGCTTTTCATTGTAACTATGTTATTGGAAAATTATATTCCAAGATATGTTTAATGTATTTTACTTCATCTGATCACATTTGATTTGCTAAATTCCATGCGTCATGTTTCGCCTTATTCTATTGATAAAGCATAAGCTTCTGATTTTATTGAAAAGCAACTGTAGTTCAACACGGCTGTTGCTCTTGACATTTAAACACATCCTAACTTTATATCGCAGCAAACTATCTAACTTGTGAAATGAAGAATGCACATTCAGCAACTTATGCAGTTCCAGCCACAGAACTGTTTTAATGTCTGTTGAATAATTAGTAACATGAATGCAGACAGAATATACAGTAACTTGCCTGACTTTGGGGTAGAAAAAAAAAGATTAGAATGACAAATAGTCAGACTCCAGGGTCAAATGCTTTGCCAGTAGTTGCATATGTTTATGCCAAAATACATAAAGAAATGTCACTTCAGCACATGAATGATGACAAACACTCCAAGTGGGACTGCACTTCATCAATCATTTCAAACACGCAGATTGAGTTTACCTATATAAACAAAAGCAATAAAACTACTCAAAGCCTCACCTTAAACTCTTCAGGCATGACATAAACAGTGTTACTGCACAGTCAATCCCCGTTTTACTTGAGATGCAGTCAGAAAGCAAGTGACAAACTGATTTATTAAGATTAATAAAGCATGCCCTTAATAGAAATAAAGCCAGCTAATATTTTGCATAACTGTGGGAATCTTGTTTGGAGCTAGAACAGGCCAGGAAGCATGAGGAGCAGGGAAAGTGATTAAGAAATCTTTTTGTACTGTTTTTCAGCATTCCCAAGAAGATTTGAAGAAGTTTTAATCTTTAGAAGAGGTTCAGGGCACAGAGGTTTTATACAGACCCAAAGTCCAGGTCTTAGAAAAGAAAGAAATAGGTTCTCCTGAAAAAATAAAATGGAAGGTAACTTAGAGGAAGGGCTCTAAGTCAGCAGGCTGCAAACACCGGCTGGGCCCTCTCTGGCTGGGTCCCCAGGGTCTCATCAAAACCCCACTGAAGTCAGTGGGAATCTTTCTGTTGACTTCAATGAGATTTGGAGCAAACCCCCTGTGAGGGAAATTTAATTGAATTCCTTAGTATTGATCTCTTTACTTCAGTTGCTCATTTAGCCTTTTTTCTTAAATCTGCACCTGCTTTCTCAAAAGGAAGGGAATGGAAGGGAAGGGAAGGGAAGGGAAGGGAAGTTTTAAACTTTAGGTTTTAAATTATTCCAGCAAAGTTTTACATAGCTACAATCCTAAGAGATTCCTAAAATATTATAAATATCTAATTAATACCTCTAGGGTAGAACAGGTTAAACAACTTAAGTGTTATTTTGTAATCCCTTACAGACACAGGAAAGTGAGCTCCATGTCACATTTTCTCACACATTCACCAGCTTTCATCCATCTGCATTTCACTGTTTCTTTTTTTAATTAGCGTGTGGCAGAATCCTAGGTTTAAACTAAGCTTTTCCAATTCTTTCTCTCTATCCAGTCACTGAAGTGGTACATGATCTTGCACACAAACTTTTTCCTTAGTCTAATCTAGGCAGAATTAGGAAACAGTCAAATCAATTAGGAAACAAACAAATCAAACATCATATAGAGAGGGATCTCCTTGGTTCAGGAGATACTGACACAGGAGCTTTCTTGCCACCCACCCTAACACAAGCCAAGTATTCATCACTTACTAGAAATTAACCAACTATATCGTAAGCAGAGGAAGAGAAGTTAATCTAACTCAGATTTGAAAAAATTTAATTGATGCTCCAGCCCTTCAAAGCTAAGGAAAAAGAGAGTGATTTCAAATCTTTTATTCCTCTCGGTTAATCTCTTTTTTCCACCTATATCCCTTCTTGAAACTTCCTCACCCAGGATAGCTTGCCATCTCCATCACATACAATAACTGTCTCTTTATCCCCATCATGCTCATCACTTTTGAACACTCAGACCTCTGTTGCTTCTCCAGTACAAATCTGGCAGTGTTCATCACCCTGGGTTTTGTGCCATGCACATTCCTGGCCTGTTTTATGGCTGTATGCCACTGCCTGGAAATACACAAGGCAAGAGCTGATATGCTGACAGGTTCCCACCCTCAATTTGCCAATCAAAGAGACTTTGCTTAAAGGAGATCTTGTTCACTGTAGTCTCTAAAAGATTTGTCATTAACTCTGGTATACTCAAGATTTCATTCTAAATGTTAAGATTTCTTTAAACCAATGAATGGTGCTTTTTTTTTTTTTAAACTATCCATTACTACTCCTTAAACTGTTGGCAAGCAAGCTATAGAGTACAGCACATTCTTTTCTGCTCATCTTCAAGTTTCTTCCTTGAAAATGACAGACTCTGAGGGAGTGAAACTTAATGTTTAAGTTATAAACAGATTAATAACCATTGCAGGATACTGGAGAACCTTGTTAGGCATTGGCCAATGTTTATAAGCAGTCCACAATAAAGTCATTTAGGTCACCTCACAACATATTTGCTCCAGTATAATGACATGAAAACAGTAGTGTAACCTCCTGGCATTCCAGAAAAATTCTCAGCATATTTCATTGATCAATAAGATGCTGTGTCAACCCCCGCAGGTACAGAAAGTATACGCTTATTTTATAAAAGGGAAGACTTGGAGGATCTAGTGCTTAAGATCATAAAATGAAAGCAAACAGTTGGATTGCTTGGAAAGGAAGAGGCTTCACAGACACTTCCTTCATCTGCTGTACTCAGCTTCCTCTCCCATTGTTTAGAAGCAGAATTATGCCACAAGTATCTCTGTGTTCAATTTTAGAGGCCTTCATTCACTACTTGTGATGGGAGTTATGAATGCAGAGAAAAAAGAGGTTTAAGTCATTGACTGCAACCAATGCCTCTAAGAGAATTAAGAGAATTTTACCTTTCTATTTAAACTTCATTTATTCATTGTTTTTAAATGTGCTATATCTAACTGGATGGAAAAGTATAGTCCATGCTCTAGGGAATGATAGACTGTATGAAGTATCAGGATAACAGTGTCTTTAACCCGAAGACCTCTGCCTCTTTTTTTTTTTTTTTCAGCCTCAGACTTGAATCAGAAAGTTTGTGTTTCTTTCAAAAAATGCCAGTATATCAAAAAAATTTTGTATTATTTCCTGCACTGCTGAGATTTGAAATACACTAAATACACTAAAGAGCAGAAAATTAACACCAAAGAAGCTGCTGCATAAAATGCAGGTACTCTCTGGAAAGAATGCCATCTTCATCCAGCCTTCTCAATCAGCGTAGCTCAATTATTAGTATACACCTATTAATACTGTGTGAGGAGCACTGTTTACTATATGGAATTTATTGCATCTTAATTAATAGAATCAATTTTGATCTTACTTTTTTGTTTATTGGGGTTTTGGTATTGTGAATGAATCTACAGAATTGTAAGAAAAAATAACTAAATCCACATTTTGGTAGAATTAGATCTGAAGTTTAGATTCATCAAGCTGACAAAAATGACAGTGCCAGCATTACTAAGGAGTTTCCCTTACTTTTATCAGCTTAAGACAGTCTTTGTTTACTACACTATGATGTTTGTTGTTTACAGCAAGCTTTCTGCAATAATGAGTATAAAACAAAAAACAGTTGTACCTTTGAGAAAACTAGCTACATCTTTGTAAATTTCTGTGACAGATGTAAGAGTATTTGGGCCTTGGAGATAAGAATGGAACAAGTATATAATATTTTGCTTTAATGTAAGAGAAATCACGTTTCTTTTTAAAGAAGTAATCAGAGCAATTAAGCTTGGAGTGCATTTATATATTAGTTGAAATGTACCTAACAAAAATATGTTTGCACTCAGATACTCCTGAACACAAGCATCTTTTCCAAAATATTTTCCAAGGTAATCTTTACCAGCATGATTCAGGCAATAACATGTAAGTTTAATATTAACCCAGGGATAGACCATGATGTACAACTTATAGTGGTAGAGTATGTAAAGTATGTAGGTAAAATATTGCTTTATGGATAAGACTCTATGCATGTAGAGTGAAAAGAATCTCTTCTTCTGGAAAGAGATTTCTGTCATGATTTTGGCTGGCATAGAGTTAATTTTCTTATTCTCTTGGATTTTTGATGAAAATAATGGTGATAACACACTGATGTTTTAGCTGTTGCAGAGCAGTGTTTACACAGAGCCAAGGATTTTTTTGCTTCTTGTGCTGCCCTGCCAGCGAGGAGGCTGGGGGTGCACAAGGAGCTGGGAGGGGACACAGCCAGGGCAGGTGACCCAGACTGACCAAAGGGATATTCTGTACCACAAGGCGTCATGCTCAGCAATAAAAGCTGGGGTAAAGAAGGAGGAAGGGGGGACGTTGGGAGTGATGGCGTTTGTCTTCCCAAGAAACCATTACGCGTGATGAGCCCTGCTTTCCTGAAAGTGGCTGAACACCTGCCTGCCCATGGGAAGTGGTGAATGAATTCCTGGTTTTTCTTTGCTTGCACGCACAGCTTTTGTTTTCCCTAGTGAACTGTCTTTATCTCAACCCATGAGTTCTCACACTTTTACTTTTCTGATTCTCTCCCCATCCCAGCTGAGGAGAATGAGAGAGCAGCTGTGTGGCCCTAAGCTGCCTGCCGGGGCTAAACCACAATTTCTAACACTGCTCTCTTGTAATGTTTTCACTTGTCCATAGCAAGGTTATAAGAATGGCTAAGTATTTGGGGTTATTAGAAAACATGTTCAATGATTAAAAAACAACCAAACAAACAGTGCTAAACATATTGTACTCTGCCTGTGCAAAAGTACAGTATTTCCTGTGTGTCATGGGGTTGGTTAGAAGGATGAATGCATCTAAAAACATGTGTGTAATTTCCAGCCTACAATTGATCAATATAGAAAAAAAAAAAAAAAAAAGGTTAGTTTTATCTTAGACAAATGCCAGCAAGAATTAAGGAGACTTTTAAAATTTGCGATTTTTAAAGCTTTTGGTCATTCTTAAGGCAGAGAAATGAATGTGACAGTCAGCATTCCAGATTCAGATCTTTATTTCCTATCAAAGAGAATTTTGAAAATCCTTTTCCTTCATTTCAAAAAGATACACAATAAGGCAGAACAAAAATTGCTTTATGAAACTGGCAAAAAGCAGAAGGAAAAAGAAAAAACAATTAGTTTGAACAAACCAAACCAGATTTCCTTTAGGGAAATAAAAGACTAATTTGGGATTTGCCCAAAATTGGCATCTGGTCTAAAATTCAATATTTTGATTTGTTGTTCAATTTCAAAGTTCTTTGTCTTTTTTTTTCTTTTTTTTTTTCTTTTTCTTTTTTAAGGTCAACTTTGAAATGACAAATGCTATTCCAAAAGGAGTAGCTGAAATGTTTTGTTGTGAAAAAGATGAAATGTTTCAGCAGTTCTGAGAAAAAGAAATAGTATTAAAAAAAGCTTTTTTTTTTTTTTTTTTGAAAAATTATTCATTGAATTCAATGTAAATTTTTGAACAGTTTTGGTCCTATCAAATATTATTCAGTAAGTTTCCTCTTCTCTGAAGAAAATTAGACAAACCTATTTCTCATTAGTTTTCCTTCTGGTACACAGACCACAAACCTGAAGTTATCTTAACGTAGCTGTACCTGTCCCTTGGTACAGTTTCATGTTCACTGAGCTGTGATGCTGTGTAGTTTGCATTTTTTTTAAAAAGTCTGGCATTTTTACTTGCAATGTCAACATATGCTCTAGCAATCATTTTCCCAACGCACTGTCCTTCTTTACAGTTTCTCTCACAGCCAGCAAGAGCAGTCATACTGTGAGAGAGGGGAGCACCCACAGATGCTTTTCTGCATATCATATGCAGGTCTTGTCCCGAATCTCTGTGCAGCTCAGCTGCAGTGCTGGATGTGGATAAAGACCCTGCATGAAGGTAAGCAATTACTGTAAAAAAAAAAGTTTAAAAGAAATAACTAAAATAACTCTGGACACTCCATTTTTATCAAAAGTATCTAACACTCAAGTCATTGTACTTAATTAAGAAAAAGTTAACCTAAACCAAACTATACAATAAGTAGCACATGCATCTGCAGGCAGCCTGATGCCAGTTCCATCTCCTTGAAGAAATCTAGTGTAGATATCTAACACTGGCAATTTCATGGGTACAACATTGCCGTACTGCCAAGAAAAACGAAGAGCAAGTGCCTGGAGTCTGTTGTTAGATTCTGTAAAGGATTTGGGTGCCTGAAGTTTGACTGAGCCATGGCAATCCATGAGTGCTATCCAAAACCCTTGTTTGGGGTTCGAGGTGATTAAGTGACCTGGAGGTACCTTTTTGACAATAATTTTTTTTTTCTAAAAAGCTAAGGGTAGCTTCTATATGAGAAAAAAATTGCCAGAGTTTGACTACTTCTTTGCTTATGCAAATTTTAAAAAAATCTATCTTTAATCTATTACTATCTTATTTATTCTTACTCCACATGAACTGGAATCACAGTGAGAGGAGAGTTCAGTGCCGGAGACAAAGAGTACGTGTGTTCATATTTGGAAGGTCTGTACGATGAATTGCAGACAGGCAACTTATGTAATTGTATTGGGTTTACGCGGTAAAGGTTTGGTAGCAGGGGGGCCACAGGGGTGGCTTCTGTGAGAAGATTCCAGAAGCTGCCCCATGTCAGATAAGAGCCAGCTCCAGCCGGCTCCAAAAGGGACCCGCTGCTGGCCAGACCTGAACCAATGAGCGATGTTGTTTGCACCTCTGGGAGAGCAGATT